>JASVEL010008363.1:0-26295 GCA_032618575.1 Nicotiana noctiflora | reverse complement strand
GCAGGGACTGCAAGGTTATTCCGGGAGAATCCCTTTGTACCCTTCATAGACTCTTAGTGATGGATGTCGGACTATGGGTGAAGAAGAAGCAGAGGGGTGCTCGGGGCCAACCGCGAATTAGATGGGGTGCTCTGACTAAAGAGAAAGCCCAGGAGCTGGAGAGAAGGTTAGTTGATGGTGGAGCTTGGAGAAGTTCTGGGGTAGCAGACGCAATGTGGTCAGGAGACGGCGAATCTGGTTAGGGAGGCAGCGTGGGATGTGCTTGGGGTAACCAAAGGCTATCTAGGCGGACATCAGGGCAACTGGTGGTGGAACGACGTAGTGCGAGGAAAAGTAGAGGTGAAGAAAGCTGCTTTTGCGAAGTTGGCAGGGAGCACAAGCGAGGAAGAAAGGCGGGTGAACAGAGAGAGCTATAAGGTGGCAAGGAAGGAAGCGAAATCGGCTGTCACGGAGGCTAAAAACGCGGCTTTTGGTCGCATGTACGAGGAATTGGGGGAGAAAGGTGGGGACAAGAAGTTATTCCGGTTAGCCAAAGTAATGGAAAGGAAGGCGCGGGACCTGGACCAAGTTAGGTGCATCAAGGATGAGGATGGGGGAGTCTCAAGTCAAACAGAGATGACAGGTGTACTTCCGAGACCTTCTCAACGAGCAGGGGGACCAAAGTATAGAAAGGGGAGCTCGGGCATTCGGAGCGTCATAGAGACTTCGGGTACCGCAGGCGCATTAGGCGGAAGAGGTCGCGGGCTTTGCGTAGGACGAGCAGAGGTCGAGCGACCGGCCGTACGAAATCCCGGTGAGTTCGGAAATGCACGGGTAAGCTCGGAGCTGAGTGGCTCACCAGTGTTGTTCAATGCGATCTTCGTGTCCCAAAGCGACGCTGCAGGAGCTGAGGTGGAATACAAGTGTCGCCTCCGTATGCTAACAAGCGGATATCCAGATGTCGCGACAACTATAAGTGGCATCAAATTAATAAGCCACACCACGAAGGTCTGGGAGCGGGTGATCGAGGCCAGAGCGAGGGAGTCGACATCTATTTCCGTGAACCGCCTTCGGCTTTATGTCGGCCGGTCCACTACGTGAGCTATCCACCTTGTCGCAGATCGGCGGAATGAGCTCGTGGATACGAGCAGGACACGCGGTGTTTATCGACTCGGGAGGCGCGTACGACAAGTGTCCCTGCGAGGTACTGCGGAGGTGCCCCGGGAGGCCAAGCAGCCGTGCCGAAGCCTCACATCGCAGTAATCGAGACACATACGACGGAGCTAAGTCCGGTGTCAGGACAGCCGGCGGCGACTCGCACTATTTCCCGCGGTTACGAGGCTCCACCGGCGATCCGCGCTAGCCCCTCTCGTTTGCCTCGGCGACGGACGCTTCGACGCCGCATATCCGGCGGACGTTCCTCGCGTACGCTATTTGTCGACGACATAGTCCCGGCAGACGAGCACGAGGCCTGCAGTTAACCAGAGCGCAGAGGAACGGAGACGCACCTCGAGTCCAGGCGGGTTTAAACCAAGCAGTGCTCCAAGAGAATATCCGGAGTGCAACTTAGTCGCCGAGTCGAGCGGTGCGAGGGAGCGCGACGATTGGATCGCAGCCACAGCAGCGAAGGATAAGCTCGGACACCTTGGACCCGCGATCCGTGGGACCCGAGAGACAGACGGGGATGTCACTCACCGTATAGCGGCGGGGCGGTCGAAGCCGAGTGCTTGCATCGCAGTCCTCGCGATGAGAAAGTTCCACGTAAACTCGACGGAAAGTTTTACGTAGTCGCGGTCGAGACCCGGCCACGTCGTACGGGACCGAGCTGTCGGTCGGCCGAAGAAATCTCACGTTCGCAGCGATGACGGCGGCGGAGACGAGGATGCTCAGCGGACGCGCGGCTCACCGAGTTAGACAAGATTAGGAACCAAGCTATTCTGCAGGCGCGGCGGCCCCAGCCGGACGAGAAGACGCGAGAGGCGAGACTTCGTGGTTCCGGCACGTGCAGAGAGAAGCCCCGACGCCCGGCGAGGAGTCGTGAGCCGGCCAGCGGTGGCTCGTGCGAGGCGAGGCAGAGGAGGCCCAAGAGATACCGGGGAGAGGTAATTAGCAGGACATGGCCAGGACGCGGATTTTCGAGGACACGACCCTCGACAGAACGTCCGGAGGTTCTAGTATCGTGGTTGCAGGATGTGGGTTTCTAGATTTTCCATACTCCTTTCCCGAGGTGCGAGGCGTGGTAGGCCCGCCCATAGATGATTAGTTTGTGTTCTCTTTGGTAGTCATTTCCGGTAGTTACTGTTTTGATATCATTGCATGCCTGTTTCTTTACGGTACATATGCATCTTATGTTTAGATAATTTTTATGAGGTATATGCTGGAGTAACTAATGCGGTTTTTGTTTTTTGTTTTTGTTTGCCTTTTTCCATGCGCCGAGGGTCGATTGGAAACAGCCTCTCTGCCCTCTCGGGTAGAGGTAAGGCCTGTCTACATATAACCCTCCCCAGACCCCACCTTGTGGGAATATACTGGGTTGTTGTTGTTGTTGTTGTTGCAAGTGTTCCAGTATTACATGCAAACTTTGATAGATAAAACTACTGCTAAATCAGAACATTATTTACAAATACACAAAGGCGATGATTACCTTCATTTTGTAACACTCTAATAGTAAGCACATGATTAACTTTGAAATACTTGAGCATGTTGTCTCTGGTGAAAGCAGTAGGAGGATGAACAAGAGGTTGGAGAGGATCAGCAAGCGCGAAGTTGGAGGAGGAAGTGGAGTCACCATCGAGTTCTACTACATTTTATTTTTTATTTTTTCTGTTTTAATCAAAATTCTCTAGTTTTTACTATCTTCCACGAGTTTCTGTCAACTCCAAGTAGTAAAGTGCACATATTGTCCAATTAAAGGCAAACTATGTTAAGTTAAATAATATGGAACTAAATCCAGAATAACGCATTACTTCATATACCAAAATCTCAATTCTACCCTTTTTTCCATTCAACAGTTTTGGCTTTTATGATCACACTGCCAGTCAATAGAGGTCAATCAATAGAGACCAGGGGAGTGAGCAAACAAACAGGTGAAGTTATTCCAGAGTTTTTAAGAAAGCGTACCAATGGCTGTTGAGGTATTGTCCTGTGCAGCCGAGGTGGGGTCTAGTAGAGCATAGCTAACAGCAGATTCTAGTTCACCCACAGATCTTTTTGCATCAGTAAGCCACCAACTTTCTTTGATTATGCGTGCAGCTTCAATATATAGCTGTACATGAAACTCCGGAGGAAGTTGTGCCAAAAGAAGACCACAAGCTTGGATCAACAAGCAAGACAGCTGTTGGCAAGTATAACCACTACGTGAAACAAAATTAGAAGTATTCATTCCTGAAACTGATGGAGTCGTCCTAGTTGCACCCAAAGAATCAGAACTTCCCCCTGAAGGAGAAGTAGGCAAGACAGAGCCTTGTCCAGAACTACCAGGAGCTCCATGTAAACCATTGCTGGATTGGACAAGGGTTGGTTGTATGTGAACAACAATTTGAACAAGAGCTGAGACAATCTGCGAAGGACAAACATGCAGAGAAAGTAATTCTATTACAGCTGTTTCAAGAGTCAGCTGGGTGAAAGTCCCAGGGTCTTGCATCTGATAATACGGTTTCTGCACTTCAGAAGAATTAGTTGGCCCAGGTTGTGATGTAGCGTGGATCTTGCCATGGGGAGCACGCGTAGAATTATTTGCAAAATCTCCCATTGCTGCACATTTGGAGCTATTATTTAGAGCAGGAATAACATGATTCACCAGTCCTAATAAAAGAGTAGCAAAGTAGTCCAATGGTGGACACATGGCTGCATTTGATGAGTTGATATGTTGCGGGAATGACTCAGAAAGTGGAATCTGAAAGGAAAAAAGAATGATTCAGTGATTATTGAAAGAGACGGGCAAAAACAATTAGCAAGTTACAAAAGCATCAACCATCATCACCTTTTTAATATCCAAGATATTTAATATGCGGAGTATTAGCTTCCCAGGAAGATGACCATAGAAATAAGCCAGTATATCACGAACAAACGTAAAGTTCAGAGGATAGTAATGAAGGAAGGTCGAATAAATTTGGAGAACTCTATCAGCTGCATCCATAGCGTCATTTTCAATGAGTCTATATATGATTAGGGGGATGATCGGAAGCAGGCGTGCAGCAATATCATCAAAAAATGTTGGATACCTAAAACCATAATGATCAAGCAAGAAAAGGTTAATAGGTGTTTCCTCGAGATCTGAAATCTGAGAATTGAACAATATATTACTACCTATGAGCATAACAAACAAGAGATGATGCAATGCGTGTGTGTATATATATATATACACATATACATATACACACACACAAACAACATACACACGCATGGATCATCAAAGAGCTGATAAAAGTAACACCGACACTTGCATCAACAGTAAATTTCAACAAATGGAAAATAAATAAATGAAGAACAGTGAAATTGAGGTTAACTAACATAGGTTTGATGTGCCCAAATGCAACAAAAAACAAATCAGATATTTACGATGGTTGTTCCAGGAGAATGGAGAATGGGATGACAGATGAAGATGTATACACAAAATCAAAATCGGATGGTTGAAATGGAGGAGTATAAAAAGGTAACATGATAGAAGGATGCCTACCAAAGTGAGAGGTAAGCTCTATAGAACAGTTATAAAACCAACAACACTAGATATGCGTGAATGTTGGACCACCAAAGTTCAACACATCCACAAGATGGATATCGCAGAGATGCAGATGCCAAGAGTACTAATAACCTAGGTTGAGATATGGTCACCCATTGGATAGAGGTTAAAGAGATACCTAGCTTATCGGGTTGGGATCAGATATAGGAAATACCTAACTTATTGGGTTGAGATCAGACCGTTGTCACTGACATTCCCATAATCTATCAATTTTCCTCCCAATCAGATTACTTCATGATCACTGTGTCAGAAATGTCTATTCCAGCAACAATTTGCATTCCTTCATAATTTTAAAGTTGAGAAGACCACACAAGAAAATTTAGAACACATAAAGCAGATGTATATTTTTTGCATTTAGCATTTTTCTAAAAGATAAGTATATCCCGTGCTTGTATATTTTTTGCATTTAGCATTTTTCTAAAAAGATCCAGTCTGGGTGCTAGACCTTGTTGAGTTGTCCCACATCGGAGGGATTTGATGACCTTGGTCTCCTTATATGGCTTGGGTAATCCTCACCTTACAAGCTAGCTTTTGAGGTTGAATTAGACCTAATGTCCACTCTTATCAAGGTATCAGAGCCAGGCCCATGCCAATTATTGTTACCGATGTTGGGCCCCCATTTATGTTGTCCACGCTCCAGAGGTCTGGGCGTGAGAGGGGTGTTGAGTTGTCCCATATCGAAGGGATTTGAGGTCCTTGGTCTCCTTATATGGCTTGGGTAATCCTCACCTCACAAGCTAGTCTTTGGAGTTGAGTTAGGCCCAATGTCCATTCTTATCAGACCTTATACCCTCATTTTAGAAACTATTGTTTATGTTCAATATTCGAGAGTTGTTCCGAAGGGGAGCGCCTTGGAGCAACGAAAGTTGTCCTCACGTGACCTATAAGCCATGGGTTCGAGCCGTAGAAGCAGACACTAATGTTTGCATTAGGGTAGACTGTCTACATCACATCCTTGGGGTACGGCTCTTCCCCGGACCCGTGAACGCGGCATATTTTGTGCAACACACTGCCCTATTCAAGAGTTGTTCTCAATATACTTGGTAGCGTGTTCTTAGGATATGAATTTAGCATTTGAAGTACGCTATGTTGCCCAGACTTTTAAAAATCTTGCCACATCCGTGTTAGATCCTCCAAAACTACACTACTAGGAGAGTCCGAGCAATATAGGAAGTACGTAATTCTCTACAGATTTCAGTTGAGTTAAATTTCAAAAAGTGATTAGCCTAATGGGAGCAAGATCATCGAGTTTTGTTACAATCCCATAACTTGGGTCGTGACAAAACACATTTATAAGTTCTGCAACACCCAAAAATATTAAACAACGAAAAATAAGCACGAATACACGAATAAGCATTTCTAATGATCAGCGCTCAAAAGACGTAACTTGCAGCAAATTGTGTTTAATAGAATTGATTCTTCAAGCTAAATGCCTAATGGGTTTAGTCGTACTAGTCAACCAAGTTAGCTAGAGCCTCAGAAAGCTGCCAACGACTATTTGTAAAAGGAAAGCTGCCAACGATGACGTCAACACTGTTATTACAAATTTTTCAGTGCATTTCTTTTGCTAGAGAAGTAAGCAAGCACCATGACCAGTTACATACCAATTCAGACAAGAAAAGTAGGTTATTCTCTTGGTTATCCCAATGCATGTACAATACATCGAATAGAAGAAGTTGAATTATGGGGCTGCAAAGGCAACGTAGTTTAATTTGATCAGGCGAATCATTAAATCTATCAGAACCAACAGGAATACTTCTTGATAAGCAAATATTTGTATCGAGCTGACCGGTCTTCTTGAGCTTTAACACTTCGTTTGAGGCCTTAAGTAGCTTTGTATATGCATTATGACTTGCGTGTATAGCTAGTTTCGATTTTCGATAGGTTCGGAGAGATTTAGAAGAGTGATCCTCAATTTGGAAGCCTTAAGTTGGAAGGGTTGATCAAGGTTTGACTTTTGAGTAAACGACCTCAGAATCGGAATTTGATGGATTCAATAGGTTCACATGGTGATTTTGGAATTGGGAATGTGTTCGAATTTGATTGAGTGTCCCAGAAAGTTTTGGCTCTATTTACCGAAGTTAGCAATTTGAAGGTTTGGATAGTTCATGAATTTGACCAGGAGCTGGCTTTGATGTTATCGGGCTTCGATTGCTGTGTTGAAACTTGGATATGTGCAAAGTTTCGAATCTGGCAAGTTTGGTTGGAATCCGAAAGGTTTAGGCATGATTCGGATGTTTGGCGAAGTAGGAAAGTTTGACCCTAATCCCATATGTACTAGGAGTAGGACATGTATTATATATATAGAGCTCACTGTATCATTGTCAAAAATTTAATCAATAATATTTTCTCTCGTGCATTCTCACAGAAGCTAAGAGATGGATTTTGATCGCCAATTCTTGGTTTCGATGTTAGTTGTGGTGTCTTGAGCATTTGGATAAGTTAAGATAAAGTATTTGGGCTTGTTGGTATGGTCGGATAAGGGCCCGGGGGATCGAGTGTGTTTCAGATTGGTTTCAAACCATTTGGAAGTTGTTTGGACTAACTAGTATTGGTGTGTCGCACCTGCGATGGTTTTCGCGCAGGTGCGAGGCCGCAGAAGCGATGGATTGGCCACATCTACGCCTTCGCAAAAGTAGGGATTCGTGCGCAGGTGCAAGATTGGGGCTGGATCAGGGTGTAGCGCATATCAGCATTTCTGGTCGCATAATCCGCAAATGCGATAGTTTCTCTATAGATGCGATAGGGGTTGTGTAAGGATCGCATGCGATCCATATGTCGCAGAAGCAACCCTTTGTTTTGTAGATGCGAGATCTTTGGCAGACTTCATATTTTCGAGAAAGCTATTTTTTCATTATTTTGAATTTTGGAACTCGGTAAGAAGCGATATTTGAGGAGATTTTCATCACAATTTTGTAGGTAAGTCATTTTAACTTGGATTTGATTATAAATCTTGAGCCTCTACGAAATTATATACTTTAATCACGAAATTTTAAAGAGAAAATTGAGGTTTTTGTCGACTACTTAAGAAGGTAAATTTGGGGATTTGAGGGTCTATTTGGACTCGGTTTTGAAATTTACTCACATATTTGGACTCGTGGGGTTAATAGTCGGGGTCTATCACTTGACTTGGATTTTGAAAATATGGGCCCATGTTGGGTTTTGTTGACTTTTGGAGATTTGATTAAAAATTGAAGCTTTGTCGTTTGGATTGATTCCTAAGCTTTGTTTGACATTATTAAGTTATATGACTAGATTCGAGTCATTTAGTGTCGGATTTTGAAGGGAAAGGCGGTTGTTGGTTGATTTAAGCTTGCTAGGATGAGGTAAGTCTCTTGTTTATCGTTGAAAGAGAGAATTCTCCTCCTAGGTGATCTATTTGCTACATGTTGCTTGACTTAGGAGTCTCGTATATGCGAGGTGATGAGCATATATGCGTAGCTTGGTAATGACTTTATCCGGTAGAGATTGACTTATGCTTAAGCCTTGTTTCGACTATGTGAGCTTATTATCCATGTTTCATAGATTCCATTGACTACGTGACAATTCATAATTATGATTTAGGAGTTTATTTAAGGTAATGACTTGTTGAACCGGACATAAAGGATTGTGTGCCATGTTGAGCTTTAATGTTAATTCATAGTCATATACTTGTCTTATTTGCTCCATGATTTGGTAGTTATGTGGCTTAATTGACTCATGTTAGATAAGATGATGAAACTTTTTCATACGTAAAAAGCTTATTTAAGTTGTTGTGATAAGTTGAATTACTTCCTCTGTTTCAAAAAGATTGTCTTAGTTTGACTTGGCACAAACTTTAATAAACAGGGAAGACTTTTAAAAATGTGGTCTTAAATAAGCCATAATATTTGTGTTGCTGAAAAACTTTTGAAACTTGTGGTCTGATACTTGTTATGGCATTTGTGTGGCTAAAAATGCTTCCTATTACGCAAATATTGAAAGGTGCCAATCTTTTTGGAAAAGACTAATAAGGAAATAGCCCAATCCTTTTTGAAACAGAGGAAGTACATGATTAACCATAGCCATCTTTTAGCCATATGAGCTTTTATCTGTATTCTTATTGTTATTTGATGCTTCTTTATAACGCCTTCTGTTTCAATTTAGATGATGTAGTTTGACTTGGCACAAAATTTAAGGAAAAGACAGAAAGACTTTTGAAATATGTGGCCTTAAAAACTAAAAGCTTATCATTGACAGTAAAGTAAAGTGGGTGAAATAAAAAGCTTAAAATTAAATTGTTTTCAAGTATAGAATTATGACATTCATTTTAAACGGACTAATAAGGAAAGTATGTCATTTAAATAGAAACAGAGAGAGTATATTATTTCATACACATATGCATGAGTGAGAGCTGGTTGTTACGGGAAGTTGAGGATTTGGCACTACGAACACTGAGCGGATAATTATTGGTTATTGATCATTAATTGTAAAATGATACGCTTGGATATGGATTCATCCCTCCGAAGTCGGGCGATTACTCATATTACTTACCATGGGCCCTGTGAGTGTAGACACACGGGATTTTTGGTGCTTATTTGGACACGTGGCATGTGTCAGGCATATGGATTTGTGTTGTGAGGTTTGAGAAAGGGATCCTGAGCATGGAGATTTGCATATCTTATAGGCATGCAGTGGCTTTGATAGAAATGTTGTTGACATGTATCATGTCTTTATGTGAGGATTGAGGTGTTGATACCTTATTTTATCAAAGGTTATTCCGAGTGAGAACCTCTCAACCCAACATAGACTCTTGGTGATGGACTTGGAGATCAGGAGGACAATGAAGAAGAGAGTTGTGCATGGTTCACCCTAGATCAGGTGGGCAGCCTTGACAAAGGACAAAGCTTGGAAGTTTGGGAGAGTTGCGGGAGAAGTTGGTGGCTATCGACATGGAGGAATAGTGAGAACGGGAGTGGTATGTGGACCATAACAACTTAGGAAAGCTGCTAGAGAGGTGCTAGGGGTCTCAAAGTGTTACCCTAGTAGAAGAGACAAAGGAGATAGGTGGTGGAATGGACAAGTTCAAGGAAAAGAGGAAGTCACGAAAGCAGCGTATTTGAAGTTAATGGAGAGCAAAGACAAGGAAGAAAGGAGTACAAAGAGAGGGTACAAAAGGGCCAAGAAGGAGGCAAGGGTACAAAGAACCTAGTGACAAAGGTGGAGAATAGAAGTTGTACAGGCTAGCCAAGGTGAGAAAAAGGACGGCCCGTGACCTGGATCAGGTAAAGTGCATCAACGATGAGGATGGCAGAGTATTGATGAAAGAGACGCATATTAGACATAAATAGCAGGCATACTTCCATAAACTCCTAAATGAAGAGGGGGATAGTGGTATTTTGTTGGACGATTTGGAGCACTCTGAGAGTTGCCGTGACTTTAGCTTTTGTAGATGTATTAAAACTGGGGAGGTCGAGGGGGCTCTGCGTAAGATATGCAGGGGCAGAGTGACCGGACCAGATGACATTCCAGTAGAATTTTTGGAAGAGCGTGGGCAGAGCAAGCTTGGAATGGTTCACTAGGTTGTTTAATGCCATTTTTGGGATGAAGAAAATGCTCGAGGAATAGAGGTGAAGTACGATGATTCCTACTTGCTAGACAAGCCAACACTCAACAACAACAGTAGCCTTCAATTATTAAGCCATTAACTGTTTCATGATATAAATAACAATGCGGGACATAAATCTCAAATCAATAACATAAATGCATAATAAAAAAACAGGTATAAACTCGGCTACAATTGTCTAACAAATGCCCAAAACTCCGGTGTCACTACATCACAAGCATCTAATAAGAGTAACTAGTTTCAGCCGAACAATAACATCTGTTCGGAGAAGAAATACACAGAGAGAAATAAATAAGTACGAAATGGGAACTCCATGTGCTGCGGATCAGATAAAGTAAGGTAGCACACCACGAAGTTTCCAACAAACACTCCTAGTCAGCTAGATGGTACCATAAATACCTGTCCCAGAACAACAACAAACCCAGTATAATGCTTTAGGGAAGGTAGTGTGTATGGAAAGTCGCACACCTTCCTCTACCTTGAAGGTAGAGAGGTTGTTTCCAAAAAACCCCTGACTTTAGAAAAGATGAACGGAAAGCAATAGCAACATTAACAACAAGATATTAACGAACAAGCGTAATGAACATGTAGTAATAGAGATTTACCAATAATAGCATACAAGGCTAACTACCAATCATAGTGGTACACGGAAGACACCTGGAACAACGCCAAATCCAGCCTAATGACCTTTCTCCAGTACTTTTTTGGCATACATCTACCTCTTTTAGACTCACCGAGGCCAACCTCTTACACCTCATCACTGGGGCATCTGTGTTTCTCCTCTTCACACGCCCAAATCATCATAACCTCGTTTTCCGCATCTTGTCTTCCACCAAGGATACTCCAACCCTGTCACGAATATCTTCATTTCTAAACTTATCACTCATGATATGCCCACACATCCATCTCAACATCCTGATTTCTGCTACTTTTAACTTCTGGACATGGGAGTTCTTGACTGGCCAACATTCTGCTCCATACAACAGGGTTGGTCTAACAACCACTCTATAAACTTACCCTTAAGTTTAGTTTGCACATTCTTATCGCATAGAACACCAGATGTGCGTCTCCATTTCACCCACCCCACTCCAATATGATGTATGACATCCTCAATCTCCCAATTTCAGAAGATAACATACCCAAGTTACTTGAAACTAACTCTCTTAGGGATGACTGGTGTATCAAGCCTCACGTCCACGTTAGCTCCATCGATCTCATCACTGAACTTGAACTCTAAATGCTCCGTCTTGGTGCTACTCAACTTGAAACCTTTAGACTCCAGGGTTTGTCTCAAATCCTCTAGTCTTCTGTTAACACGGCTTCACGTCTCGTCAATCAAAACAATATCATCAGCAAATACATAAAATGGAAGTGCGTCCAAGCTGGCTTAGACACCAACGGTATCAAGAGAAAGTAGTAGCCGTAGTAATAGTAATAATAATAAAATTAATAATAATAAACAAAATAAATAAATAAATAAAAATAATAATAATAAAATAAAAATATTAATAATAGTCCGACTACCAAAGCTAACAGTACAAGCAATTCCCACACAATGAGTGTGTTTTTGGAATTTTTTATTCAGGGGGAATCAAATCCTCCCCACCCAAAAAAAAAAAAAAAAGACTTGTCCCTTCTTTAGATTTGCAAGCAAAAACTTTTAGTTTGCAATATGGTCTCTTATATCATCCATGCCTTGCAAAAGAGAATTCTCTCATACGACGCCAGCAACTCTTATGAACTAAAGGATTAATAGTAAATAACATGAGATGGACACACAAAAGAAACTAATAAAACAAGGCCCTTATCGTGACAATCTAATCATCTAAACACTTCCTAAAAACAGTATCGCCAGAAGTACCAAAACAAGGATTGCTTAAAGAATTCTTAATTAGGCAGGAAAGTATACCACTAGGAATATGAAACAAGGTTATATAGTAGAGAGAAATGACAGATAAATTGTTAAATAGTTAGTAATGTATAGTGTCTATATCGAGAAGTAGATACCTATTATTATGTAATCACTATATATAAATAGGGCATTGTACAACAATTTAGACACAATTAGTAAAACTTTTCCGTGCTATACTTCTCACATGGTATAGAGCGTTGAAACATCTGGGATAGAGCACTCTGCCAGACAGTCGCCGCGCGTCAATTTCCGACGACTTCTAGGTCTGTTATTGCGTCACCTACATTTTCCTCAGTGTTGTGCTAAAACCAACATTACTACAGGGTCCTACACCCTCCGGCGACCAAATCCCAGCAAACCCTGCCGGAAAATAACTGTTGATTAGCATGATTCAAGGAGACTTGATCTAGGAGTGTTGATTAGCATGATTTCAAGAGATTTGATTATATTTAGGAGATCTGATTTTATTTGATAGTTGGATTGGTTGTATAGATTTATTTTATTTCCATAATTAGGATTATGAGCTTTGTATAAATTCTCTTGCTCATGGATGTAAACATACACATAAATACAACAAACTTTTTCTTCTTTTCAAAATCTACAGGTATCAGAGCCACTGCTGCCTTTTTGAGGTGAGTTATCTTCCTAGGTTCCTTTTTTATCAAAGAAGTCGAGTTTTCTTTCTAGTTGGCTGTCCGCAACACAAACTCCTTCTTATTGGGCTGGAGGCATTCAAGGAGACGGTTTTTGAAGAAATCTTGCCTTGATGAAATTCAGCTTCTTTATTGCCTCCTAGCCAAACTTGACTCCGCTAATGTTGCCACATCCAATCATGTGTGTTAGCGGAAACGTAAAAGAAAGAACACAAGATATAACGTGGTTCGGATCAAAATAATCCTACATCCACTAGAGAACAATTGTCTTTCTGTTATTTACAATGGAACGGGAGATTTCCCAATTACACTTAAGAAATTTCTCTCTTAACTCTCTACTCACTACAATGTATTGTATTATTTTTGGGATGGTTTCTATAAATAAAGGAGTGCATCTATTTATAGGGGTAAGGACCTCCTCTTGATGTCATTCGTGACATCAAACTACCTCCTCTTGATGTCATGGGTGACATCAAAGGAGGAAGCTTCCTCCTAGCATTCATGCCAACTCTTTCCACCAACTCTTCCAATTGGCATGCCATTGTTGACTAAACCTAAACCAACATTTTCAGCATGCCATTGTTGACTAAACATAAACCAACATTTTCAATCTCCACCTTGGTTTGCGTTTCGAGCGTGCGTGTGAACAACTCTGGCCAAAACTTCTAAGCTTACTGGGCAATCCCGTTTGTAAGAAACAAGAAGAATCAAACCAAGGTTGAACATACCACCTCCACAAACAACTATTCTCTTCGGAGTTGCATCAATTGATGCACACCCCCGCCAAGCCTTTGTAGTGTGAAAACTTAGCGAGCGGGACTATATTGGTCAACATATATGCAGCATTATTGTCTGCGATAACTTTCACGACCTTAATAGTTCCCTCTTCAAGAATAAAATGAAATCTAACATCAATGTGT
Organism: Nicotiana noctiflora; assembly: GCA_032618575.1. NCBI lineage: Eukaryota > Viridiplantae > Streptophyta > Magnoliopsida > Solanales > Solanaceae > Nicotiana > Nicotiana noctiflora. The sequence continues at coordinate 12,506 of JASVEL010008363.1, read as the reverse complement.
TTACTGCGCTCATGAAATCTCTGATTCTTCATTAGATAAATAGCACTCTGACTATCACATCTGAGAGTTGATTCCAGCTGAACCAAACTCAATTCCGCTACTAAACCTTTCAACCAGATAGCTTCCTTCATCGCCTCCATTGCTGCCATGTATTCTGCTTCTGTCGTAGACAAAGCGACAATCGACTGCAGAGTCGACTTCCAACTAACGGCACTATCAACGAGGGTAAAGATGTATCCAGTTGTGGACCTTCTTCTGTCCAGATCTCCTGCATAGTTAGAATCCACATAACCGAAAATTGAAAAACCTCCACTTTTTCGAAAGGTCAGACCAACAACAGCAGCTCCTTTGAGATATCTCAATATCCACTTGACAGCTTCTTAATGCTTCTTTCATGGGCTGGACACGTATCGATTAAGCCATATCTATATCTGGACGTGTGCATACCATAGCATACATAATGCTACCAACTGCTCTGGCATAAGGAATCTTTGACATATGCTCCACCTCATCCTCTGACTGAGGCATTTGTAACTCTGAAAGTTTAGAATGAGGAGCTAATGGTGTACTTATAGGCTTGCATGTATGCATATTGAATCTCTCGAGAATCCTTTCAATATATCTCTTCTGAGAAATATGTACAACACTGTCTTCTCTTCAAATCTCCATACCAAGGATTTTCTTTGCAGCTCCTAAATCCTTCTATGTCAAATTCCTTACTGAACAGCTTTTTCAAAATATTTATCTCTGTAATGTTGTTAGCAACAATAAGTATATCATCAACATACAACAATAAATAATTCATTGAGTTACCAGACATCTTCTTGTGATACACACAGTTATCAAATGCACTCCTTGAGAATTCATGTGTAGTCACGAATGCATCGAACCTCTTGTACCACTGTCTAGGGGATTGCTTCAAACCATACAAAGACTTCTTTATTTGGCATACGTGATTTTCTTTTCCTTCAGCTAGGAAACCTTTAGGCCGATCCATATAGATTGTCTCTTCTAGATCACCGTGTAAGAAAGCAGTTTTAACATCAAACTGTTGAAGCTCCAAGTCAAATTGTGCAACCAATGCTAGTAGAACGCGAATTGAGCTATGCTTCACGACTGGAGAGAAAATTTCATTGTAGTCAATTCCCTCCTTCTGACTGAAACCTTTTGCAACCAATCTCGCCTTAAACCTAGCATCTTCCACTTCAGGAATTCCCTCTTTCTTTCTGTAGATCCATTTGCATCCAATTGTCCTCTTCCCCTTTTGTCTTTTCACTAAGACCAATGTCTGATTCTTATGAAGAGACTCCATCTCTTCCGTCACGGCTAACCGCCATTGTGCAGGCAAGAAGTTGCTTCAATATACGAGGAGGGCTCCAGATCCTTAGTCTCTTCTTGTGCAGCTACGAACGCATATGCAATCAAGTTTGTTTGACTAATAAGGCTTTCTGGTTCTCATGTCTGCCTCTTCTCCTTCCCCTTCGCAATTGTGAATGGTTCATTGACAGCAAGTTCTTCAAGGTCTACATCTTCTGACTCATCTTTAACCAGAGTCTCTTGATCCTTTTCCTTGGCAAGCGCCGGAGGCTCCACCTGCTCGTTGTTCTAGTGGTACAGGGAAAACACACACAGACAACTACCTACTAACCTTCTACGCTAATTCTCGATCTCCACACCTTCCTACCAAGAGCATATCCTTAGTAACCTGGAACAACGCCAAATCCTGCCCAATGACCTTTCCCCAGTACTTTTTTGGCATACATCTACCTCTTTCAGACTCACCGAGGCCAACCTCTTACACCTCCTCACTGGGGCATATGTGCTTCTCCTCTTCACACGCCCAAATCATCCAAGCCTCGTTTCCTGCATCTTGTCTTCCACCAAGGATACTCCAACCTTGTCACGAATATCTTCATTTCTAAACTTATCAACAATCATATGCCCACACATCCATCTCAACATCCTGATTTCTGCTACTTTCATTTTCTGGACATGTAAGTCAAGAACTTACATGGCCAACACTCTGCTCCATACAATATGGTTGGTCTAGCAACCACTTTATAAAACTTACCGTTAAGTTTAGTTTGCACATTCTTATCGCATAGAACACCAGATGCGAGTCTCCATTTCACCCACCCCACTCCAATACAATGTGTGACATCCTCAATCTCCCAATTTCCTTAGATAACATACCCAAAGTACTTGAAATTATCTCTCTTAGGGATGACTTGTGTATCAAGCCTCACGTCCACGTTCGCTCCATCGATCTCATCACTGAACTTGCACTCTAAATGCTCCGTCTTGGTGCTACTAAACTTGAAACCTTTAGACTCGAGGGTTTGTCTCCAATCCTCTAGTCTTGTGTTAACATGGCTTCACGTCTCGTCAATCAAAACAATATCATCAGCAAATACATAAATCATGACACTTCCCCTTGAATACGGCATGTCAGCGTCCAACGCTAGGGCAAATAAAAACAGGCTAAGAGTTGATCCATGGTACAAACTCATCACAACTAGAAAGTGGTTCGGATCCCCTCTCTCCATCCTCAGTTGTATTTTAGCTCCATCATACATGGCCTTAACCAACCAAATGTAAGCCACAGGAATACCCCTAGCCTCCAAACATCTCTCAGAAAGAAGAAAAGAAGAAAGATGGTGAATGAAGTGTTTGATTATTCCCTCGAGCTGTTGGATTCAAATAGGGAAAAGGGTTCGAAATGACCCTAAACTGTTGGAAAATGTTTAAAAATACCCTTCATCCACCTATTGAGCTAAAAATACCCCTCCATCCACTTTTTTGGTTCACTTATACCCATTGACTGTGAGATCAATGCTAAATTAAAAATCATTGCTACTCTTTCTGTAAAGCTTAAAAAAATATTTTGTAAAATATTTTCGTTTTTTAAACGAAAGCACCAATAGTCCACTAATTTAGTAAGATTTTTTTTTTTAGTTTTTTTGAAGCATTGTTTTGCATAATCCGAAATTTTTGTAAAAACAGAAATCGCTTTTCAAAAACTGAAAAAATATTTTCAACAAAATATTTTTCGTTTTTTGAAAAATATTTGTTTTTACATTTTTTTCAATTTTTTGAAATAATTGATTGTATTTTTGTTTTCAGTTTTTTTAAAAGAAAAATATTTTCTTTTTCCTAAAAAAGTGAAAGGAAAAAATTTTCAGATGAAAATATTTTTTCACTTTTTAGGAAGCGAAATTTATTTTTCTGTTTTTAAAATTTTTTCCAGTTTTTAAAAAAAAAGGCTTTAAGAAAACTGAAAAATGGAAAAAAAAATTGTAAAAACTAAATTATTTTTGTAAAAATTGAAGAAGAAAAAAACATGACTTTACTAAATTAGTGGAATAATGGTGCATTAGCTTAAAACAACGAAAATATTTTGTGAATTCTTAAAGTTTTACAAAGAATAATAATTATTTTTAATTCAGCATTGACTTAACGGTCAAAGGGCATAAGTGGACCAAAAAAGTGGATGAAGGGGTATTTTTAGCCCAATAGATGAATGAAGAGTATTTTTAAACCTTTTCCAATACTTTAGGGACATTTGGAACCCTTTTCCGATTTAAATAACCTTTGACAGAAATACAAATAAGGAAAGACTACAAAATCTCATTACTTATTTACAGGGATTAGTGTGATTGCATGGATTTGTGTACTTTTCATATTTTAACAGTATCAATTCTTGCCATATTTAACACTCCCACTCAAGCCGGAGCGTACAAGGCATATGCTCATAACTTGCTATAGATATCGCCAATTCTGGATCCTCGGAGTGATTTTGTGAGGATATCGGCTAGCTGGTCTTTTGAGTTGACCAGTGCTTGGAAAAGCGCGCACTTCGTCGCTTAAAGCGCGAAGCGACGCGATGCGATAGTATCGCTTTTCTGTGCCTAAGGCGACGCGAACAGGGGAAGCGCACGCTTCATAGAAAAAATGGACGAGGCGACGAGGCGACAGAATCGAAGAATCCATCGTTTTTATTAAAAAATCGTTGTTGGGTCTTTTGTTTAAAAAAAACTTGGGTCTGAGATTAAAAAAACAATTGGTCTCAGAAATACCTATTTTGTTCAAAAACAGAGCTGGACCAGTCTCTCTTCTTCTTCTTCAGTCGCCGGAAACTAGGGTTCCATTTTCTTCTTCAGTCGACGACCAACCCAGGTATTTTCTTCTCGCTTTTTTTCTTTTTTCTTTCTTCTTCTTCAGACCAGTCGACCGTCAACCAGTCGATCTTCTTATTCTTCTTCATTTTTTTCTTCTTTCTCTCTCTGTTTCAGACCATGTTGACCTCGACCAGTCGACTTTTTCCTTTTCGTTTGTGTAGCATATATACAATTATATATTTAATTATTGTATCTTAATTAAAATTATTGTATCTTAATTCAACTTTTTTATTTTTTTATTTCACTATATAAATTATAAAATTATTATTATATTTTCAGCATATATATATTTAATTATTATATTATTATTATATTTTCAGCATATATATATTTAATTATTATATGTATTTCATTTATTATTTTATTTCAGCATATAAAATTAATTATATATATGTATTATTTTTAGTTTATGTGATTTTTTAAATATATATTTCAGTTTATAACTTTATATCAACAACAACAACAACAACAACAACAACAACAACCCAGTATAATCCCACAAGTGGGGTCTGGGGAGGGTAATATGTACGCAGGCCTTACCCCTACCCTGAGGGCAGAGAGGCTGTTTCCAGGAGACCCTCGGCTCAAGACATCAACAAACGACGATAAATTAGTACTATCAATAGACTCTTATTAAAATAACGTAAAATAACAACATAACACAAAATAATAAAGTAGCAGCAGTATAAGAAATATAAGAAATACGAAATAGATGAAATGTATACTAATATCCAATAAATAACTCCATGTACTGATCCGTAACCTCCTACGATTACCTCCTAACTAGCTAATATCACTCTAGTGCGACGTGGAATTATCCACAACTTCCCCTAACCTACAACTTTAATGTTCGACTTCCACAATCCACTATCAAGGGCCATGTCCTCAGTAATCCTAAGACGCGCTAAGTCCTGCCTTATCACCTCTCCCCAATACTTCTTAGTTTATAACTTTATATCATTAGTTATTATATATATTATATGTATTTTCAGTTTATTATATATATATATTATGGATGGTTTGTGGATGATTTGGTAGTAACTAGTACCTACTTTCAAGTATTTAAATTGATATTTTTGATTATTTATAATTTTACATTATATTTCTTAAGAATTGCGCTTCACTTCAATAAAGCGTGCGCTTCGCTTTGCGCTTCACTTTTGAAGCGAGGCGAGCCCTTGTCGCTTTTTTGCACTTTGCGCTCTCAAAAACACTGGAGTTGACAAAACTCGTATCAGTGCACCCAGACTCAATCTTTTGTCGAATGAAGTAACAATCCACTTCAATATGCTTCGTTCTTTCATTTAATATTGGTTTTGAAACGATATATAATGTAGTTTGATTATCACATTTATCGGCTCGTACCCTTCAATCTTTAACTCCTATAGAAGTTGCCTTAGCCATATAAGCTCGCAAGTAGCCAATGCCATAGCGCGATATTCTGCCATTGTGCTTGACCTAGCCACCACATCTTGCTTTTTGCTTTTCCAGGATATTAAGTTGCTCCAATTAAATTACAATAACCTGAAGTGGACCGTCTATCAGAGGGAAAACCTGTCCAATCTGCATCAGAACACCTAACAATGACTGCATGTCCCTTGTTTTCATACAATGAACCTTGTCCCGGAGAACCTTTGACATATCTTAGGATGCGAATTGCTGCATCCCAATGACTTTCACAAGGTGATTAGAGAAACTGGCTAACATTTGCCTAGAAAATATTTTAGTTTTGCCGGATCTTTAGTTTGGAATTGACTTGAAAGATGCTGCTTAAGTTGGATAATACCTTCAAGATCAATATCATCAACATAAACAATTAGAAAGATACATTTGCCTTGAGATGAATGCCTATAGAATACTGAATGATTAGTTTATGTTCGGTCATTCCATATTGTTTGACAACAGTCCGAAAACGGCCAAACCATGCCTTAGGACACTGCTTAAGACCATAAAGACCACCCCTCCCCCCAAACAACAAACCCTGGTGGTTGCTCCATATATACTTCTTCAACAAGTTCTGCACGAAGGAATGCATTCTTAATGTCCAACTGCAAAAGAGGCCAATGATTCATCATCACCAAAGAGATAAGAAGATAGACATATGCTATCTTTGCAACTGGTGAAAAAGTATCACCATAATCAACGCCATACACCTGAGTATATCCCTTTGCAACCAACCTTGCTTTAAGGCAATCAACCGCTTCGTTTGGACCTACCTTAACCGTAAACACCCATCGACAACCAATTGTGGTTTTCCCTTCAAGTAAAGGTACTATCTCACAAGTACCATTATCATGCAAGGCAGTTATCTCTTCAACCATAGCCTGACACCAACCTGGATAGGCCGTTGCTTCTTCCACAATCTTTGGAACCTTGACAATGGATAAGCTAGTAATAAAGGCATACTATTAAGGTGATAAACGATGATAACTTAAAAAGGTATAAGTGGGAGTTTGATTGGCAGTAGTTCTAGTACCTTTTCGTATAATAGTGGGAGATAAGTGACATCCGATGAGTGCTCAACCGAAGCATGAGACATTGCCGAAGAAGGCAATGAGTCACTCGGCGGGCATTGTGTACCTGCATTAGGATCAGAAGCATCAGTTGGAATAGTAGGTTGAGAATTAGGTCGAGGGCGTCTAGAATAAACTTGGAGTGGTGGAGCTGGAGTTGGAGGCGAAAAAGTTGGAACCGGGAGAACTATGGATATGGCTGATTTAATGCATCAAGAGAAAAGTATGGGGACGTCACAAAAAATGTAACATCTGCTAAGATTAAGTACCTATTTTTATAGGGATCAAAGCATTTGTATCCATTTTGTAGATGAGAGTTTCTAAAAGACACATTTGATAGCCTTTTGATGAAGTTTGTTTTTTCCCGGGTAAGGTCATGAACAAAACAAGTACGGTCGTGGAGGAAGTGGGAACATAGGTTATTCTGGATAAAGCACGGAGTGTGGACTCTTGTACTGTAAAACAGAGGAGGGCATACTATTAATTAAATAACAAGCAGTTATTACTGCATCACCCCAAAAACGTAAAGGAATCTGATTGTGAATAAGTAATGTCCGAGCCGTTTCAATGAGATGTTTGTTCTTTCGTTCTGCAACTCCATTTTGTTATAGAGTATGTGCACAAGAAGACAAGTGCAATATACCTTGTGATGACATAAAAGAAGAAAGAGAAGAACATAAGTATTATTAATTTCTTTATGGAAACATTAAACTGATTGCCAATCTTGGTACCAAAGTTCTGAAAAATAGAGAACAATTCAGATATGTTTTTCATTAAAAATAACCAAGTGCACCGAGAATTGTCATCAATAAATGTAATAAAATAATGAAATCCTAGTGAAGAGCTGACACGACTTCGACCCCGAGTTAACAACTTCAAACATAGAGTTATCAATGATAGAGTTCCCAACTTGGATTAAAGCCAAAAAGACATCTTCTTAGAGCTTTCGGGTAACTTATTCTCACTCGGTCATCCTGACATATCTTTGACACTCAGCTCATCTTCTTATAAGCTCATGTGATACTAAGCTTAGCGCCTCTCATGACAGATGACATATGTACACTTCAACCTAAGAACAGTTGCGTCACCTGCTTGAACTATTCAAAAAAAACTTTTAGTAATTAGTACTCCCTCCATTTCAATTTATGTGAATCTATTTCTTTTTTAGTCCGTGCCAAAAAGAATGACCACTTTCCTTATTTGGAAACAATTTACCTTTATGCAATGATTTATAGCCACACAAAATAAATGTGCCTCATTTTACACCACAAGATCAAAAGTCTTCTCTCTTTTCTTAAACTCCGTGCACAGTCAAATAGGTTCACATAAATTGAAACGGAGGGAGTACTTCATAAGAAGTCATACACCATAGGATATAATTGTACCTATCTTTGTCCTTGTCCAACGTCCTATAGTAACCGTATCATGGTTGCCACTCTCTATGCAATGTGTTACGCTTTTTTCACTCTACAACACATGACACACTACATCATTCTTATGTAGGCATAAACAGGCATATATGTATGCACTCAATGTGTAATTTCATATTCTGAATTTGTATGTTAGGCTGTCAGGAAACAACTAATGCACCCAATATAGATTGAATTAGGCCGATAAACCGCCCGATAACCACCGAATAAGACACAGAGGTAGTCGAAACTTTTGAGAATTTCGAGGGGCTCCAATAGGAGCGCACCGAGGATTTAGGCCACAGGGCACAAGAGACAGAAAAGGTGACTGCCATGCAACAAACTATTGACAAATTGAAAGACCATCTCAATGTTGTAAGCGCTGCTTTACAGGGCCTACTCTACTCTGAGGAGGTGGAAACCAAATCGAAGGTGCTGTGAACTCCGCTTCCGTGACAAAGAAACTGAAAATTCTTGAGCCAAAGTCATACAGTGGAGCTAGGAATGCCAAGGAAGTGGAAAACTTCATCTTTGACGTCGAACAATATTTCCGCCAAATATCTTATCAGGTGGCTAGCGGATTAACACATTTAAAAGCAGCTAACCGAGAAGCCAAACTGTTAAGAGTAAATAACTGTCCAATCCTCCCGATAAGAAGACCTAGGTGGCGGTTAGTAGCTAATGTGGATCATAACATTTAATGAAATTAAGTCTTTGTTATATATCTTAATCATTCAGACCTATTAAGTGATTGTGAAAAAAAAACACCCTTAATAATTAATATATGAATAATTAAGATCTACACTACATGTTACCATTATAAAAAAAAAATTAAGATCCACACTTTAAAAAGAAGTGCACTTAATGTCTCAGATCTTAATAATTGAGATTAAGACCCCATTAAGTGCAAACAAATGAGGCCTTACAAATACAAACCTATGCTTAGGGAAGATCCAAATAAACATTCGACATAGAGATATGTTTACTTACATTGCATCCATATATATACTTGATCCAAATGTTAATATCTAAACATTCAGCAATTACAAGGTACCTTGAGATTGCATATAATACTGTCCAAGATGTTACCCACTTGTTGGAAAAAAATGTTCAATTTGTTACCTTTCCTTCCATGACAGATAGTTTCCGAGAGCTTTCTGCAGTTCCACGCGCTTGAAAGGTCCAGAAGAAAGCCAATGTTCAGGTGGGCCACGATTTATGAGATAAACTTTTACTCTTTGTTGGAGCTCCTTACTGTCAAGTAAGTTAATCTGTTTGGAATTTGAACAAAAGGTGTCAAAAAGTGAGCAAAAGAAAAGAGGACGTTTTGATGTACCAAATATATCACTATTTCAATAAATTGCAAAAGAACTACTTATAACATTTGAAAGTCATCATATTTATGAATGTGAATGAAAAGCTCTTATGATCACGGTCAGGTTTACAACAAGAATGATCCACTTGCACAGAAAGCAAAAAAAGGTCATCCTATGAGACAATAGATTTTGTTCCTATATGAGTAAAATCAATGTTTTGCGAGCTCGCAAAAATGTAGTCTTCACTCTAATTGTAACGACCCAACCGGTCGTTTTGAGTATTTGCATTCCGTTCGGTGGTTCGAGGACATGAGTAGCTCCATAAGACGTATTATGACTTGTGTGTATCGTCGTTTTGGTTTCGGGTGATTCGGGATTTTTGTGGGAGAATGATTATCAACTAGAAAGCTTTAAGTTGGAATTGTTAATCAAGTTTAGCTTTTGTGAATTTGACCTCGGATCGGAGTTCAAATGGTTCCGTTAGGTCCGGATGGTGTTTTTAGACTTGGACGATGCCCGAATTTACGTTTGGATGGCTCTAGAAGGTTTTGGCACAAATTGGCGAAAGCTGGCACATTGAAGGTTTGGAATGTTCATAAGTTTTAAAGAGAGTTGACTTAGTTCCGGAGTTGGAATAGGTTTGTTATGTCCTTTGGAACTTGTGTGCAAAATTCGAGGACATTCCGAGTTGATTTGATATGGTTCACCACGAGTTTTAAAAGTTGAAAGTTCGAAAGTTCGTTAAGTTTGATTTGAGGTGTAATTCGTAATTTTGATGTTGTACTACATAATTTGAGAACTCGAGTAGGTTCGTGTTATGTGTTGAGACTCATTATGATCGGACGGAGTCATGAGGAGCTCGGGAGTGTTTTGGATTATTTTGAGCATGTTGGGCAATTCTAGTGTTGGTTCTTCGCACCTACATAGATACGGTCGCAGGTGCGGACTTGCTTATGGGATGGAGTGGTCGCTTCTGCAAAGGAGAGGTGTCCAAAGGAGTTCCACTTTGGCGGAGGTTTTGGCACAGATGCGGGAGCGCTTCAGTGAGATGCGGAACGCACTTGCGGAGAAATGGTAAGAGGACGCCTGTTCGCAAGTGCGAGACGACTACCGCAAAATCGGAGGTCGCAGATGCGACTAAGTGACCGCATATGCGGAAATGCTGGCAGATGTTATATATTTCGAGGGTTTGTTCATTTTATCACATTTTGACTTGGAGAGCTCGGATTTGGGGGATTTTGGAGAGGATTTTCACCACATGGATTAGGGTAAGTGTCTTTGAATCGAGTTTTCATTATATTTCGTGATTCCATCTTCGATTGTGGCATTTCATTGATGAATTTAAAAGAGAAATTGCGGGGTTTTACCTAAATTATTCTAAAGTGAATATTTGAAATTTGAACATCAATTCGTAATCGGTTTTGAGTGAAATTAGTATGGTCGGACTCGTAATTGAATGGCTTGTCGGAATATGTGAGTTTTATTGGGTTCCGAGGTGCGGGCCCGAGTTGAATTTTTGGTTGACTTGAGTATTTGATTAAAGATTCGACCTTTATCTCTTTGGTTTATTTCCTATGGCATTATTTGATGTTTTGAGTTGCTTTTTGCTAGATTTGAGTCGTTCAGAGATTGATTGATGGCATATCTAAAGTGTTGTTGGCTTGCTCGATATTGGATTTGGCATATTCGAGGTAAGTAACATATCTAAATTTGGATTTGAGGATATTTAACCCTGGAAACTATATTATATGAGAGGTATTGGGGTGACGTACGCTAGGTGACGGACGTGTGCCGTGCACTAGTGTTCATGATTATAGGTGGCTTTTAGGCTATTATGGGATAGTTTTGCTAGCATGCCTTGTTATATCCCTATTTTCTAGACATGTTTGAACAATTGAGATCAGATCATGTTAGAAATCATGTCAAGATCATGTGTTACCTGCTTGAGTCTTGATAGGGCTATTCTTGCCGTTTCTGAGCTATTTGCTCTAATTGTACACATGTTCTCAGTCATGATGCGACATCCGTGTATGACATCTCTGTCTCAGTAATTTCTTATTTGATTCCTCACATGTTGATGCCTTCTATGTGTAACATTGTTGAACTGAGTATTGTGACGTGTTTATTTGAGACTTAAACGGTTAATGACTGAGATTGGCCCAAATCAGATTTGGTATTGATTTTAAGGTGACGCGTACGGCAGGCTCATATTGGGCTAAGTGTTACCGATTTGGGGCAACGTGTGCACCAAGCCCACTATTTGGGCTTATTGATTAACGTTTGGGCATGATCCACCCTTCCGGAGTCTGGCATGTGCCAACAGTGGGCGCAGGCACAGTGTTTTTAATATACCTGCCTTAGTGATGGGCATTTAATCCAGGCACCAGTACAGTGCTAAGTGTTGTGTGTGTCGACGAGGGCCTTGGGCCAGGCACCGTGAATGTGCTGCGTATGGTTATTTTTTATGGTTTCACTATGATGAAAATTGATGATTGGACATGTATATTTGACATGTTGGCATAGAGATGAATGTTTCGCATGTAATTGATGATTGACATGTATATTGACATGTAGACACAGATATATACTTTCCCCATACTAAATGGTAAAGGGAAATTCTTATCAGATGTTATAAATTGAAAAAATGCAGTTCTTTTGATAAACTCGTGTTTAAATGATTTCGGTGGTAAAATTTGGACTTGACTGTCATACTTAAAAAACATGTCTATTCTCCCGTAATTGTGACCAAGTTGAGCATAATATTGTTTTGAGTTGTTTATTACTTCTAACATTAATATATCTCATGTTATTATTGATTATTGATGTTTGACTCTGACTATCTTCAAAACTCGTCAATGCTTTGAACTTGAGGTTAGGTTCATTACTTATTGAGTACATGGGTCGGTTGTACTCATATTACACTTTTGCACCTTGCGTGCAGATATTGAAGTTGAAGTTGTGCATGGCGGGAGCTTGCATTGAAGATGTACCTGTGTTCTGGTCATAACTGCCACTTGTCCTTGTTAGCTTTAGATTTGCAAATCTGTTTATGTATATTACGGACAGATGATGTATTTGTGTCGTACCAGC
>JASVEL010008362.1:0-28857 GCA_032618575.1 Nicotiana noctiflora | reverse complement strand
CTGGCATGTGCCAACAGTGGGCGCAGGCACAGTGTTTTTAATATACCTGCCTTAGTGATGGGCATTTAATCCAGGCACCAGTACAGTGCTAAGTGTTGTGTGTGTCGACGAGGGCCTTGGGCCAGGCACCGTGAATGTGCTGCGTATGGTTATTTTTTATGGTTTCACTATGATGAAAATTGATGATTGGACATGTATATTTGACATGTTGGCATAGAGATGAATGTTTCGCATGTAATTGATGATTGACATGTATATTGACATGTAGACACAGATATATACTTTCCCCATACTAAATGGTAAAGGGAAATTCTTATCAGATGTTATAAATTGAAAAAATGCAGTTCTTTTGATAAACTCGTGTTTAAATGATTTCGGTGGTAAAATTTGGACTTGACTGTCATACTTAAAAAACATGTCTATTCTCCCGTAATTGTGACCAAGTTGAGCATAATATTGTTTTGAGTTGTTTATTACTTCTAACATTAATATATCTCATGTTATTATTGATTATTGATGTTTGACTCTGACTATCTTCAAAACTCGTCAATGCTTTGAACTTGAGGTTAGGTTCATTACTTATTGAGTACATGGGTCGGTTGTACTCATATTACACTTTTGCACCTTGCGTGCAGATATTGAAGTTGAAGTTGTGCATGGCGGGAGCTTGCATTGAAGATGTACCTGTGTTCTGGTCATAACTGCCACTTGTCCTTGTTAGCTTTAGATTTGCAAATCTGTTTATGTATATTACGGACAGATGATGTATTTGTGTCGTACCAGCTCGATAAATTTATGTTTTAAAAGCTCATGATTTGTACTACCAATCCTTGAGATTTTGTCTAGAAGTTTTACTCATTGGCTCTTATTATTCTCAATTGAGTTGTGTCGAATGTTATGTGGCTTACCTATCGGGTTGGGTTAGGTGCCATCAAAATTCACAACTAGATGGATTTTGGATCGTGACACTAACGCTTGTACTTTTCTCTCTTATTGTCAAAAGTAAAGAGACTTTCTCTCTACTCAAGGAAAAATGAACAAGAATGGGATATGATTGTTGATGCAATGTCCGTCTCTCGGTACTGCAGCTCCATAACTTTCGTGCTCTTACCACAAAATTCGTCTTTCTGTCATACTCGAAAAGGAAAAGATAGAAGTTGACTTGTTTCAATATGTCTGAGGATAGCTCATAGTTGCTTCTACCATAGTAGCATGAACCAAAGCAACACGTATTTAATCCACTTTCTATAAAAGGAAAGACACATTCCAATCATTAGGAGAAAGAACCACTTAGAGTGATAGACTTGAAATAATTAACAAAATCACTACCTACCTTGTTAACCTATGGTTGGACATGTAAGATGCTAGAGGAGCAGAAAACTTAAAAGGTGTTTATGTCAACAGCACTAAGAACCAATGTTCCAAAATAGTGCCTTGAGATCATAATATTGTACATCTTCAGACGTTAAACCAGATAGGCCTGCTTTTATGAATTGTCTTGGATGATACAAAAGAATGAGATTCCTGACTGGTAAGCTTGAAATCTCGTACTAATCAAATGCTGCTGAAATTATTCATTTTTAGTAAATGAGCATACTTTGATTTCGTAGAAAACCAGAGCTAGAACTTCTGTTCGCCCTTCATTTAGTTCTTCTCCCAAGTTTTTAATTGTTGAAGATAGCTCTAATAGCCCAAACATAAACAACAACAACAACAACAACCCAGTATATTCCCAGAAAGTGGGGTCTGGGGAGGGTAATATGTAGACAGGCCTTACCTCTACCCAAAAGGGCAGAGAGGTTGTTTCCAATAATAGCCCAAAAGATTGGAATTTAGCAATTCCCTATAATAAATTAGAGTTCGATCAGCTAGACAGACAGTAAAACATCATAGCCAAAGAGAAGATTGTTGAGTCCCACATCGACAATGAATGGGATGTGTGGTCTCCTTATATGGACTTGGGCAATCCTAACTCTTGAGCTAGCTTTTGGGGTTGAGTTAGGCCCAATGTCCATTTAACATGGTATTAGAGCCTGTGTGAGATTCTATCAGAGCCGATAGGAGATCCAACAAAAATATAGATACTCTATTACCTAATTATCCCGTTTTTGTGTTTGATGGCAAAAATAATTTTGAATTTGGTATTAAGAGATGAAAATTTTTGTAATGCTATTGGATTATGTTCCACCATTGATGAAGGATTTGAGGAACCCCTAGAAGGCACAACATTGACAGGTGATGCAGCTACGCAATTGGAGAAGAAGAGATATTTAGGTTATAAGGCACGCTACTATCTCGCCATCAAGGTCGAATTGCATGTATCTAGAAATATTTGCATGCAAAGTCATCAAAGGAGTCTTGGACAATCTTGGTGAAGTCATATAGAAAAGTTGTTGACATAAAGAAGGAGAAACTGCAAGAGTTTAAGAGTCAATTTGAGTTGGCTCGTATGAGACCAACAGAGTCTATCAAAGAAACTTTTACAAGAATTGAAGAAATAATCAATGGTGTAAGGACCAATGGACAAGTATAGGAAGAAGTTAAAATTGTTGAAAAAATAATGCAGTCTCTACGTTTAAAATTTAGCAACAAGAAAGTTATCCTTAACGCTACCAAAGATCTTAGTACTCTCGAACTTGATGATTTAGAAGGTGAATTGGTGACATATAAGAGATCATTGAATCAAGAAAAAGATGAGACATTGGAGGAGGCATCACAAGAAAAAGATGATCAACCAAAAGAAAAAAGACACAACAAAGATGACAAAAATAAATCAAGAGGGCCAAAATTCAGAAACAGAGGAGAAAATAAGAGAAGGTAAGACAAGCCCCAGCCATGTTGTGATTCTTAGAGTTGGGGTTTGCATGGCGATTGTTTGTTCACCGTAAAGTCCTTTTACGAAAGTATGTTGGTAAAAGGGAGGCCACTTTTCTATACTCCTTGATCTGGATTCCTAAGGCGCCCACGAAGGTGTGCTTTATGGCATGGCTAGCGGCGAGGGGAGTGATTTTGACTCCTGAAAATCCCCAATAGAGAGGAATTACGCATATTAGTTGGTGCTACATGTGTAAAAGCTCGGGCAAGAAGTTGATCATCTTTTGTTGCATTGCCCTGTGTCCTCGGCTTTGTGGAGGGCAATCCTGAATTTTTTTCATGTTCAATCGGTAATACCAAGCACTGTAATGGAAATGTAATAGAGCTGGGCCGGTTTCCGTACAAGATGAAAGCAAAAGGTGTGGAAGTTCGCCTCGTTATATCTCATTTAAATAGTTTGGGAGGAGAGAAATAGGAAAGCCTTTGAGGGGATTGAGTCTCCTTTTTCACATCTTAAGAATAGTCTTTTATCTTTGATCGCTTTTTGGTGCACTCATATAGCTCCTACTTGTATAGAAGATAGGGCGTCCTTTGTAGAGAATCATGTTCTGACGTAAATTCTCTACTTTTTGGTATACTTCCGGTATACGGGAGTTCTCTCCCTTTTGATTAATACAATTTACATTATCAAAAAAAAAAAGGAAGGTACATGTAATTTTTGGTGTGATAGAAATTCTATTGAATGCGAAGGGAAGTCAAATAATATTCAAATTGATCTGCCAAAAATTTCTTTGGTTGTTAAAAAGGAAGATTTGGTTGCAAGGAACGTTCGTCCGAAAGAGGTTGGTGTTTCACCGGAAAAGTTATTTGATAGTACTGAAGATGAACCTATTAACGAAAAAAACAAGATAATTCATCAAGAAAAAGTCTCTGATGATCTACACAAGATTCAGGTGAATATAGTTTGGGATCTAGAACCAGAACAACACATGATTATAGATATTGAAGATGTAATCAATTTCGTGCTATTGTTCGAGATTACATGTTTCAAGGAGCAAGAAGAAGTATCTATTAATGGCATTACTCTACAACATATAGAATGGCCAATTGGAGTTGAATCTATGTACGAGACCAACCACAAGGCAATTAGAGAAGTAGATGATTTCAAAGTAAAGGAAAAATATGTTAATGATATTTTGAAGAAATTTACCAAGGTCATATCAAAATCATATATGACCAATATTGAAGAGAAAGTGAAGTTAACAAAGAGATGATACTCATGATTTTATTGATGCTACATATTTAGGAAATCGGTAGAGTGTCTAAGGTACTTGACTTCTACGAGACTTGATGTTACTTATGGCATACTCAAGTTTGAAGATCTTAGTTTAAGGGAGGCTATTGGAAACTAAACCTTGATTAATTAGTATTCCTAAGTTGTCTAGGATTTGACATTTGGTAGTTTATTTAATTCATGTCTAGTTAGGTTTTGTTTACCAATTTTATATTGGAATAGGTCTTTGATTGTTTACCAATTTTATATTGGAATAGGTCTTTGATTTTGTAGTATTATAAATAGGGTGCTACTACATATTTTCTAGGGATAATTTCATATAAGTACAACTCACACACCTGACTTGCAACATAATAGCCTAGATATCACATTGTAAATCTATAGCCCAAAAATAATAGGCTAATTCCCGAAAAAATATCTTATTTCACACAATCAACTACTGTTATTTCTCCATCTTTATACAACCAGTTGTTTTCATTCTCTTGATTTCCTTTGATTATTAAGGATTTGATAAAAAAATACAAATAAGCCACAACGCAATTCAAAAATCATATCCTGAATAATACATATTATCTGAAGGTAAGAAATTCAAACACCTTAACACCTTTATGTGCAATTGCTGAAGCAATCTAACAGGATAAAAAAATTGATAAATGAATTGTAGAATTCCTCCAACGCGTACAAATATGTTTCATATAGCACATACACGAAAAAGAAGAAAAGAAAGAAGTGTCAAACTTCTGTAGAGACCTCTTACACGCTAACAATGTACATACATCCTTCAAAACTGAAAAATATATATTTATACATATTATACACAAATATCCCCACCCTGTGGGACTATACTGGGTAGCTGTTGTTGTTGTTGTTATACACGAATATACACAATTATACAATATTGTATAACTTGTATAAACATGTATAATAGTGTATAAGAGGTGTCTGTATATCCATATACACAATTATACACTATTACACAGTATCGATACAACCTACTACATAGTTATGATTTTCCAGAACTTCAAACTTCAGAATCTTCCAAAATTACCAGAACTTCAAACTTCAAAATCCTCCAAAATTAGTGGTTGTTTGTTGGTGCAAATCAAGTTTGAAAGCTATTTATTTTCAAATATGTGTGTATTTTCCTGTTTCTTTCAAAAATCTTCTTCGTTCTTCTGCTTACCAACATGGACAACGGAGCCTTTCTTCGAGCCATTAATGGCAGAACTGCGTGGTGGGTAAAGGAGGGGAATAGCGGGGGCAAAGTTAAGAGAGAATGAGGGATCTATGTGGGTTAGAGAGAAATAAGTGAGAGGCAGTGAGAGAGGGGAATGAAGAAAGAAAATAATAAAAACCTTAAAAGTATGTCTTTAATAGTGGGCTAAATGTTGAAAAGTTTCTTTCAAGTTATGTACAACATGGGTTATATAGGGTAAGAGCTTCAAATGTGGGCCATTTTCGGTTGGGCTATTAGACCAAGTGACATGGGCTGTAATTCTTTCTATTTTCTATTGCGGAGAGGTAGCTACGATGGACAGAGATTCAAGAGATTATGAGTTATGAAAAAGCCTCCTACCACATTCTCTCCCTAGTTTAATAAATTTCTTCTATATAGCTTTTGCTTAATTTTTTGCTTGTCCCTAAATTGTTCTTCGGGTTATTTCGATCCTTCAAATTGGCATCAGAGCGAGGTTCAAGACAGGTTCATCTTGGCGGATTCAGTTCTAGCCGCAACATATTTGACGATAATCGTAATTTTTGTATGAGAAATTTGACTGGCATGCTACGCACGTTGAGACACGCTTTGTGGATCAAGTTTATTTTGCCAGAAATTTTAAGCCAGGGGGAGAATTGTTAGGTGTTTGTCCAACCATAATTGGTTTTCCTATCTCATGAAGGAATGGACAATATATTTACCATAATTGGGTTTTTCTTTTCCTAGAAGGAAAATATAATTCTTTCATATTTTGGAGTTCTATAAATTGAAGACCCATCTTTCTCGTTCAGTAGCATCCACGATGTAGCCATAGTAGTTCTGAGAATCTTGTTTAGGAGGAGAACTTTACGGGACAAGTGTTAGTGTGTCACTTATGTTTGCCTCTCCGTGAGGTTGTTCTCTCGATATACTCTCTTTTTATTATTGTAGATTGCTCATGTCCGCCGTGGACGTAGGTCAGTTGACCGAACCACGTTAAATGTTTACGTCTCTTTTAGTAGATTTCTCTTTTGTTGTCTGATATATCGTCGTTAAAGGTTTATTTTACTAGCTACCACATGACACCTGACTTTTTTGGGTCCTAACAAGTGGTATCAGCGCAAAACCCATCCCTATTTTTGGATGTTGGACCCCTGTAAATGTCCAGCTCCAGATGTCTAGTCATGGGTGAGCCCCACATCGACAATGAATAGGATGTATGGTCTCCTTGTATGGACTTGGATAATCCTCACCTCTTGAGCTAGCTTTTGGAGTTGAATTAGGCCCAATGTCCATTTAACAAAGATGATGCCTTCTCAAGCAAGCTAGAATAATCACTTTGTCCTCGTAACACTATAGTGTAAGAATGAAAGTGTAAACAGCACCAAACTACAGAATCTACAACAGATGACAAAAACATGATGTCGAAATACCATTTCCCCTGATTATATTGGGAGAAGATCTCGTCAAAAGAATATTATACGCAGATAACAATAAATCATTAACGGAAAATTAAGAATCATAGGCTTACACCGCTCTTCACAACTGACTAAGACTAATAAAGACAGAAAACTAATTGAGGAAGATCATAGAGAACATACTACAATGCGTAAAGCATGTGGATTATCATCGCGGTCAATAAGTGCAAGTAGCAAGATATCTGGAGGCAAAAGCTCATGGGTCCAGATGAAAATTGAAAGGTTTCCACATGCTTTTAGCATAAGATCCTGAGGAAAGAAAAGAGGAAGACATTAGAAAAAAGCAACGCAAGGGGGGTCAATACTCCGTGAAAACTTGATAGGTCTAGAAAATCAATAAGAAAGGAGTTGGACAAAACCTGCAAGGGATGTCCACGCTGTAGTTCCAAGTGAATATGATGAAGCAAAACATCTACCATTGTATAAATATTTGCAGTCACCTCTTCAGGAGAAAACTCCCTCAAGACACGACCCTGTATCCAATTATTAGCAGGAACACCGTCATGCGAGAAAAATGTGTTTTAGTAGGAATATCTCCATATTAGAAAGAAGTCGATGAGATGATCACTACACAAAAGCGTTTAATAACTTGAGGAAAACAAGGGCGAGCCTTACAAGGTTTATGCAGTTAATATTCTCCGGATGTCCATGCATTAGTATCCATGCACCAGCACAAAGATACTGGCGGTGTTGAGGAAAACTGTGGTTAATATAAGTCAAAACATATGTGGGATCAGCCGATGGAGAAAGAAGCTGCGTGCATTGATTGATAACAGTTGTTTCTGCCTGCAGATAAAACATCTTGAAGTCAATTGTAAGCTCTCCAGAAAAACAATACGAGCAAACTTATACAGGAAACATCCTGCCAGTGGTTTGCAAAATGCCTCAAATTCATGAATATTTGGTCTATTATTTTTTATTGAGCCCATACTGTTTAATGACAACAAATAAACCTACTGTCTTAAATCATACTCTTTTCATTTCTTTATTCTTCTTTACTTCAGGAGATCATTCATTAGCAATTTGACTCCTCACAAACAACAACAACAACAACAACAACAACAACGACAACAAACCAGTAAAATCCCACAAGTGGAGTCTGGGAGGGTAGTATGTACGCAGACCTTACCCCTACCCCGAAGAAGTTGACTCCTCACGAAGCAGCTGAGAATAAATTCAATCATTACGATTACAGTTTCTGCTTGATAGAACTGATACTAACGGCTCAAGTTCAAAATCTGAACATTTGTGACTAAGCAAATTAACCTTTAAATGTCGGGTGCAGAAGATAAAAGTCTGGATACTGAATACTATCAACAACCACAACAACAAACCCATTATATTCCCACAAGTGAAGAAGAAAAAGTAGTACCAAATAGTGACAATAGGGATAAACGATAATTGAAGCGAACTCAACAATATGACGTAACATAGATCAAAGAATATGAAGCTACATGAGTGGCTACTAAATCTACTGGCATGAAAAGGAGAAACTCATAACTACCTACTAACCTTCTATCCTAATCCTCGACCTCCACACCTTCTTATCGAGGGTCATGTCCTCAGCAAGCTGAAGGAGTGTCATGTCCTACCTAATCACCTCTCCCCGATACTTATTTGGCCTACCTAGACCTCTTCTCAAACCCGCGATGGCCAATGTTTCTCCTCTTAACGTGCCCGAACCTTAATTCCCGCATCTTGTCCTCCACGGAGGGCACTCCAACTTTGTCCTGAATAACTTCATTCTTAATCTTATCACTCCCGGTACACCCACTCATCCCTCTCAACATCCTCATTTCTGCTACTTTCATCTTTTGCACATGGGAGTTATGACTAGCCAATACCAAATACTACCACTAAATGCAAACTTGAGCTGTTCTCTATGATTTAATATGCAACAAACAACCATAGATTTAATAAGTACTTCACTTCCCGTTATAAGTGATCATCTGGTTGCTTAGAATTTTGCTATTTAAATCTCTACTTATGGACGATGTTGAGGCTGTGAAGGTTTTAATTGGCACTTAATGTGGTAAGAGATTTCCATTTTACACTGTCAAACACATCCAAAATCCAATTGCTTAATTTGTTCAGCTCTAAGTCCTGATAAAAATTATCAGACATGCTCTTCATGGCATCAAGTAAATATGTTAGGGCTTAAGCAAACATTTAGCATTTAATACTGGCAACCGTATGAGATGCACAGGTAATTCTGAATAAATATTAATAATTTGAGTAAAATAAGTACTTTCGCTTTTTCAAATTATGTGCTGGCATTAGAGTTTGACTAGGCACCCAAATTTAAGAAAGAGGAAAAGACCTCTAAAATTTGTGGCCTTAAACATGGCAAAGCATATATGTGTCTAAGAAGCATGTCATTAAGGGTAAATTTGGGAAATTTCAAGTTAAATTGTCTCCAAATATGAAAAATGTGTCATTCTTTTTGGAAGGACTGATAAGGAAATGGTGACACATAAGATGGAATAGAGGGAGTAATAAACAACCAGTTAGATTAAGGAATGAGCTTCATCATTCTGTATAGACTTTTAGAACACGCAAAAAAAAATTGAAAAATCCTTTAGCACTCTCGAATATGTATCTAGGATGAGATATTTTGTCTTTTCGGGTCATATTTTCTACTGATGCTTTTAAGACTATCGAGGTGCAGTTTAGAACCCTTCTCTTCTTTTTCTACTTTAATGCAAACTTATCTTGACTCAGGTTTTCCTTCCATTCATGAGCTCAACATCTGTCGTGACCTTTTCTAGCAAAGTGACATGCGGAAACGTATGAAGAATAAGTAAACCCATAAAACACAAAGAAACATGCACCTAAGAGAGAAAAAAGTTTAAAGCTTCAGATAATTCATACGAAGAGGAACCATTTCATGTACCTGCTGCCATGCTTGGATTGCCAAGCCCCTTTTATCCATTCGCCCACTCAAAGCATCGCGTAAAATTGAAGGAAAGTAGCGCAAAGTTTTCTCAGACCAGGTATGCTGGCTAGTTGCTAGAATCTGTTCTAGCATTGTCTGAAGATACAGTAACTGATCAAACTCCCCGATTCCACGGGTTTTGATTATGATTGCAAGAGTAACAATTGTTATTCTATTTAAAGTCTCAGTAAACTCAGTTGGACCCTGCAGATGCATTGAGTAGCTCAGAAAAAATCGTAATTTGAGATACAGAGCATTCACATAAGTTCAGCTGGAGAAATATTCCTACCTTCCCTTCCCTCTTCACATAGAAAAAATCTCTCAATGACAAAATCAGATTCATACATAAATTCTCAGCCAATCGGAAAATGCGATGATCTCCACGTTTCCCCTTCAGTGTAGAAATCATTTTGGTGACATCATACATCAAGGTCTTACTCTTGCCTTGATACCTAGAAAAGGGAAGAAGTTTATTGACTTTATTTTTTATAAGTTATTTAGAGAATCAAATTACAGAATCCTAACAATTGAGGAGGTGCAAAAAGATGGTAATGCTATCTATATTTACAAATGTGAATGTACTATTCTTTAGTAAAAGCAACATTGATCATCAGTCACAGGCATAAGTAGAGAATATAGATAATAGAGAAGAAACTGATGAATTCCCAAGATGAGTAACTTCACTAACCTGTAGAGTGAAAGGAAACGATAGTTAAGAATTTCAAACACCAAGATCGTGTTTCCAGGCTTGGTCAATGTGGTGGGATTCCTCGATGTCAGATGCTGCAATAGAAGTTTGCATCAAGAGCAAAACGTAATGAACTCCAGTGGAAACGTGTGCAAACAAAAACACAAGTTAGACTAACCAAGTCTCCTACCAAGAAAATGAAATGCCTAGAAAAAAATCCTAGCAGCATTCCATAATGGGAAGCCACAATTAATCCGAATTAGCAAGAAACTAGAGGAAAGTCACTAACATATTACACCGATTTCCTATCAAAAGGTGAACAACCCACTGAACAACAGAATACGGAACTTAATTGCTTCTACAACAACGTCGCTATTCTGGTACTAAAACTGACTAGTATAGTAACTACACAGTTTGCAGAGGGGATTAATGAAAGGAAGTCACTGCCTACAGATGAAGGACAAAGCCCGAGGAAGGCCTATGTTACAGTAAGACTGTGTAATGAAGCTACTTAATTACTTAAAAGAAAAGGAAAGGCGCTTGCATTGAGTCATGTTGGTATAGGGTGTAGGATTGGCAATAATACTTACTGAATGGCCTATCTCCTAAAAGCTTAGGCTAGAGAAAGCACACATTTATTTACTTAGTTATGTCTTCAATAATGCTGCTTAACAAAATATGTCCTATATTTGTGAATCTCTTTTTTCTGTCCACACTTCATAACTGGCCTCTCCCAATACCTCTCTCGGTTAAATTTGCCCTTACATAATCCTCCTCTGCTTCCTCTCTTACCTCCAAGTCTCCTAGTCCTAACCCGTTCCTACAGCAGTATGACATTGTTGCAGCCCTTCAATATGTTAAAAGTTGTCTGCTATGCACACGACATATTAGTTACTTTTGTTGAACTTTCAAATAACCCCAACATCCACCCTCCTTCTCGATGAAGTTGAGTAACTACCTCCATCATAGACATCTTTTACTTATGGCATTATTTCAGAAATGCTGGAAAATACCTCTCGTGCAAAATAAGGTTCTCAATCTTTGTAACTTATTTCAGTTTACTTCTCCAGATACATTTTCTTCGAGTATACCAAAACCCCCATATTCCTGGTCGACCCCTTTATCCACCCAAAGCTTCTCACCCTCTTTTCTCCCAATTCCTCTAATACTCCCACACCTTTTTGGTTTCCCTTCTTCTGGTTTATTTTCTAACCTGTAATGCCAATCACCTTAGTCTTAGAGCAATGGTCTTAGTTTTAGGAGCAATACTTAGCACCCATTTTATCATCCTTCTCCGCTGACCTTAGCTTCAGGTTCTTCATCTTTCAGGATTTCTTCATTCACTCCACTAATGTCTTTGACATCAACAATAGTCGACAAATAAGGAATCTCATTTCTAGCCACTTCCTACTGTTTTAACTGTTGATTCCACGCCATTTTTGTCGATTTAAGACGAGCTGAAGAATATCGCTACAGCTGTTGGATACTTTTGTTTGATTCAACTTGGTCCCGATTTGAGCCATCTTCTTCTAGGTCTCAACAAGATGCTCATTGTTCCTCTAACAATCTCATTTATTAAGATCCGTACAAAGGCAGGAGGTCTGATGAATTTCACGAGAACTCATAAACTACTGAAACTGAAAAGATTCCTGGTGCATTATAATTACAAAAAAGGCGACTAAAGACCCCCAAAATAAATTTGTATTTCTGTACAGAATGTCTGGAAGATGAAAAACAACATAGAACGGCCTTGCATTAATAAAACCCAGTACATGTTAAATATCATCATTAAAGTTAACAAAATAGATAAAACCAACCCCAAACATTGTTTTTGTTTGAAGAAGCAAGGGAATTATCATTAATAAGCATCAAGAAGATGCAGAGTAAAGATACAAAAAATACAATACTGCTTGATGGTGTCTGCTCATATACAAAAACTAATCTAAAGCTAAGGAGAAAACACAATCCAAAAAGTTCTCACAGCTAGATACAGGGGCCTGATTGAGCCAACTAAATACATTCAGTAAGCATTTGCTGTTCAGAGGAACAAGCATGCTTATTAAGCTGTGGGAAATTGGAAATTCACCATAATGAAAATAGCTAATCTGATAACCGTCCGATACTCATTGAAGGATACTGGAGATTGAATGGAAAGGGTTACTACAATGACTCAACTTCTAAGATTATGGAAAAGTGACTAGCAGTGGCTGAGAAATGCGATAAACACCCAAAATAATAGATTGAAGGCTGCTTAATTAGGTCTCTGGAAGCCAGAAAATTCTAGAATTGGCATGCGTAGAGTCAAAAGATCAAATCAACCAAGATGATGCCAAAACTTTGATCACAGAGTGAGAGA
Organism: Nicotiana noctiflora; assembly: GCA_032618575.1. Lineage (NCBI taxonomy): Eukaryota > Viridiplantae > Streptophyta > Magnoliopsida > Solanales > Solanaceae > Nicotiana > Nicotiana noctiflora. The sequence goes on along the minus strand of JASVEL010008362.1, from coordinate 16,097 downwards.
CAATGACAAACTCGTAGAGAAATTCTGAGTAACCGGAAAAGTAAATTAAAAAATTAAAAAAAAATAAAAAAATCTGAAAACCAGTCAAAAGCTTCTGAAAATCAGCTGTGCAAGTGCAAAAATCTTTGTCCATTTGCACCGTGCAGAAAGAAATAGTGAAGTCCCCTGGGACTACCAATCCAAAAGTGAATTAACCTTTTCTACACTACCACCTTAGTTTAATAGACATTGGGGAATTGGCTTGTGACCTTCACTCACTGAGAAAATCTCGCTGATAAGCTCTTGGGCCTTCATTGGTCTAGGGTCTTTTGCACTGACAAGAGATGAAATTAGAATGAGTTGAATCAAACTTATGTCGATCGACAGAGTGCTGGAGTCGTGGGATGAAAGTAGTCCAATATGCTGCACTCACTGGCACATGTCGGCAAATCTCAGACAGTTCTCAAGGCGTGTTGAGGTTCCTACTTTAGTAAGTTGAGGTTCCATGGTAGCTCATTTCTTGAGTTAAGCTTTCACAAATGTCCAAAAACTGATGGTGGTGCTGGTTTGAGAACAGCAGCTCACAGAAGACAACAAAACCTCAATCAGATGTGACCGTCATAAAATTGCACGACAACAATATCTTCACGATACATCACATAATTTCTCGCCAAAGCATTGATATCGTATGGAAAAATAGAGAGAAAAAGGAGAACAGGTTGGAGAAAATGAATACGAATGTCTTAAGCCGACAATCTCTATATACACACTTTCCGATGTCTAAATTAACATTTCTCGATGTGGACCACTTATGCTTTTTGCGTTTGCAACAGCAATATGAATATAATAACTCTTTGCTCAAAATCTTAAGAGGAAGGGGTCTGTTCGTTGAATCTCAACTTTGAGGAGTAAGATTAATACCAATGTTATTGTAAATCAGATACTAAATATTAGTTACTGTAATTGCAGGTTAATCATTATAGTACTGAATTCACAAATGTCTTGGTATTATTTTAATGTCGTGAATTCTGCGCTTTACTCCCCGCGCCAAGGGTCAATTGGAAACAGCCTCTGTACCCTCTCGGGTAGAGGTAAGGCCTGTCTACATATTACCCTCCCCAGACCCTACTTTGTGGGAATATACTGGGTTGTTGTTGTTGTTGTTGAATTCTGCGCTTTACTTCTCGCTTTTCACTTCAAAGTCCTAGGTAGCTCGTCAATTTTGTGCTTTTCGCTTTTAAAAACAATGCTAGCCATCACCTTTCATAATGGTAAAATACCATCAAGGAATGCTTTGTGCCTATCCAATCATGGTATTTTATTCCTTGATGAATTTAATACATTCAACTAGTTGAAGGCCTAAAATACAAAGAAACATTGTTTTGGGGCCATGCTACTCATCTAAGGATTTCGCTTCAGACTTATAATGGAGACAGTGAGAGGAGCAAGCAACAGATTCTTTATAAAATACTTGTTCTCAACCTAGAGTGTGATGTCTGAAAACAGAGGACTATATCCAATTGATAATTCATATTTGGTGGAGTAACTCAACAATAGCATTTGACTTTTAGACTGTTGTTTTAAATCTGTTGCTTTATTTCTTGATGACCTTGTTTTTATACAGGAACGCAGTGCAGGGCAGATCATTGGTACCGGACGTGAATCAGATGGACTTTATTACATTATCCTTGCAAAATCTACTCGCATCTTTTCTTCCAACAATAACTTGTGCCGTTACTGATTCACCAGATTTATTACATAAACGGTAAGGACATCCCAGTTTGTCAAAACTTCAGAAAATGGTACCTGGCTTATCTCAGTTGTCCACTCTAGAGTGTGAGTCGTGTCAGCTCGGTAAGCATACCCGCTCACATTTCTCACGGCGTCTTGATAATCGAGCAACGTAACCTTTAACTTTAGTCCATTCAGATGTTTGGGGTCCTAGTCGGGCTAGTTACCTTAGGATTCCGCTCATTTGTCAATTTCATTGATGATTATTCCAGGTGCACTTAGATATCTTTGATGAAAAACCGATCTGAGTTGTTTTCTATTTTCCAGACCTTCCACGCTGAAATTCAAAATCACTTTGGGGTTTTTATCCGCACATTTCGTAGTGATAATGCCCTAGAGCATTTGTCTTCCGTATTTCAGCAGTTTATGAACTCCCATGGGATTATTCATCAAACATCTTGTTCGTACACATCCCAACACAATGGGGTAGCAAAAGGAAAGAATAGACATCTTATTGAAACTGCTCGTACCCTACTCATACAATCTCATGGTCCGCTGCGTTTTTTGGGGGGAAGCAGTTCTTACATCTTGTTATCTTATTAATCGTATACCATCTTCAGCTATCCAAAATCAAGTTTCATTCTGTGTCCTGTTTCCCCGCTTACCTTTGTTCTCTCTTCCACCCTGTGTCTTTGGGGTACGTACTTTGTTCATGACCTTACTCCAGGAAAACATAAGTTAGCTTTTCGTGCTCTTAAGTGCATATTTCTGGGTTACTCGAGAACGCAAAAGGGATATCGATGTTATTCTCCTGACCTTCAGCGATTTCTTATGTCTGCTGAAACCCAATCATACTTTCACTGGTCCAGTTAATCACTTAGATATTTCTGAGGTGCTACCCGTTCCTTCTTTTGGAGATTCAGTCCCTATTTCCCATTCATCTTCCTCTATAGCTCCATCGCCTACCGTTCCAGTTGCAGCTCCACCACTTATAGCTCTAGTATCACCACTGAGTCTAGTGCCACCACCTAGCCCAGTTCTACCAACTACAGCTCTGGTGCCACCACCTAGTCCAGTTCAACCTTCTACAGCTCCACCACCCCTGACTTATTATCGTCGTCCGCCTCTAGCATCAGGCCCAGCTGATTCACGTCCTACCCCTGACCCTGCTAATACTGCAGACTTCTCTCCTCTTAATCAACCAATTGCACTACAAAAAGGTATACGGTCCACGCTTAACCTAATCCACATTATATCGGTTTAAGTTACCATCGTCTCTCATTATCTCATTGTGCATTCGTGTAATCTTTGTCCTCTGTTTCCATAACCTAAGTCTACGGGAGAAGCACTGTCTCATCCCGGATAGCGACAGGCTATGATTGACGAGATGTCTGCTTTACATACGAGTGGTACTTGGGAGCTTGTTCCTCTTCCTTCGGATAAATCGACCATTGGTTGTCGTTGAGAGTATGCAGTCAAAGTTGGTCCGGATGGCTAGGTTGATTGACTTAAGGCTCTTCTTGTTGCCAAAGGATATACTCAGATATTTGGACTCGATTACAGTGATACTATCTCTCCCGTGGCTAAAATTGCATCAGTCCGTCTTTTTTCTATCCATGGCAGTTGTTTGCCATTGGCCTCTCTATCAGTTGGACATTAAGAATGTTTTTCTTCACGGAGACCTTGAGGATGAGGTCTATATGGAGCAACCAACTGGTTTTGTTGCTCAGGGGGAGTCTAGTAGCCTTGTATGTCGGTTGCACATGCCCTTCTATGGTCTAAAGCAGTCTCCTCGAGCCTGGTTTGGTAAGTTCAGCACAGTTATTCAGGAATTTGGCATGACTCGTAGTGAAGCTGATCACTCTGTATTTTATTGACATTTTGCTTCAAATCTCTGTACCTAACTGGTCGTTTATGTTGACGGTGTTGTTATTACCGGCAATGATTAGGATGGTATTAGTAAATTGGAGCAACATCTCTTTCAGCACTTTCAGACTAAGGATCTGGGTAGATTAAAGTATTTTTTGGGTATTGAGTTCGCGCAGTCTAGCTCAGGTATTGTGATCTCACAATGGAAGTATGCCTTAGATATTCTTGAGGAGACAGGAATGACAGGTTGTAGAGTTGTTGACACTCCGATGGATCCGAATTCTAAACTTCTGCCAGGACAAGGGAGCCTCTTAGCGATCCTGCAAGATATATGCGGTTGATTGGTAAATTAAATTACTTCACAGTGACTAGACTAAGCATTTCTTTTCCTGTGAGTGTTTTGAGTCAGTTTATGGATTCTCCATGTGATAGTCACCGGGATGAAGTTGTCTGCATTCTTCCATATATAAAATCAGCTCCAGGCAAAGGCTTATTGTGTGAGGATCGAGGCCATGAGCAGGTCGTTGGATACTTAGATGCTGATTGGGCAGGATCACCTTCTAACAGACGTTCTACGTCTGGATATTGTGTCTTAGTAGGACGAAATTTGGTGTCTTAGAAGTGCAAGAAACAGAATGTGGTTGCTCGGTCTAGCGCAGAAGCAAAATATCGAGCAATGGCTATGGTCACATGTGAGCTAATTTGGATCAAACAGTTGCTCAAGGAGTTGAAATTTGGTGAGATTAGTCAGATGGGACTTGTGTGTGATAATCAAGTTGCTCTTCATATTGCGTCAAATTCAATGTTCCATGAGAGAACTAAACACATCGAGCTTGACTGTCACTTTGTTAGAGAAAAGATACTCTGGAGAGATATTGCTACAAAATTTGTGAAGTCGAATGATCACTGATATTTTCACCAAGTCGCTCACTGGTCCTCGTATTAGTTATATATGTAACAAGCTCTGTACATATAATTTGTATGCACCAACTTGAGGGGAGTGTTTGTTTGATAGTTAAATAGGAGTAAATAACTCTAATCTCATATGTATTACGAGTAGGACATGTATTATATATATATATATAGGGCTCATTGTATCATTGTTATTTAATCAAGATTTTTCTCCCGTGCATTCTCACATACTGATATGAACCAAAACAGTACTGAACCACAGATATTATAGCAAATTTGGCACATAACCAGTAGTGACATTCTCAGGAGTTTTCTTTCGCTTACTGGATTAACACAATGAATGTAGTTCCGGAGAAAATGCAGTGGCATGCCAGAAAATTAAATACCAAAGAAGGAATATTAGGAGGGAAAAGAGGAGAAGTTACAGTTAAGAGTGAGCGAAACAACGAATGGGGAGAAATGAGCATCAACCTACAGTATGTTTCAACCACAGCAATGCTAGGCACAGCCTGCAATGAAATGATAGAATGATATTAAGCATTCACAACTGGTACAATGAACCTTCAAAAGAAAAGGGGGACGGGGAAATACTGGCTTGCTCTCAGTCAGAGTGGAGTTAGTATGATAATAAAGCTGCAGTAAATGTGAACGGATAATATACCTTCCAAACAACATGATCAAAGCAAATAAAACCACAAGAAAGAGTGGACAAGGGAGACCTACCAATCATATACATATATATATATATATAGAAGAAATGGAGATGAATTGATCGGTGATCTTGAGATCCATAAGCTTGAGAAACAAAATTCTTTTTTCTTTTTATTTTTGGAAAAGACCAACAGGAGGAAACCATAGTAAGTACCTGTCCAGAAAACATTGCTTCTTCCATCTGAAAAGCCAGTTTCAAGCACAAATTTGTGGAAAATCCTGATAACAATGATATTGGCAGTGGGCTAACTTCACGCGTCACCATTAACCTCTCGTTAGACTGCAAATTTGTTCCAGGTAAAAGCTCAGTAACCCCAGCGGAGGTTAACCAGTGCATCACAGTTTCACAAGCAGGCTGGGCCATTGTGTAGGACACAACCCAAAACATCCCAATTGATCTATCATCCAAATTCATATAATCCATCATGCGTTCTCCTGATTTTATGGAAATGAAAAAAAGATGATCATCAAAAGCCATCTCAAAGGAGAAGGGTTTGGATAGGCGAAGTAATACTCCATAGCTAGAAAAGGAAGAGATGCCCAGTTCCATCCAAACTTAGCATAAACATAAAGACCTCTCTATGTCCACTAGAATTGACATGAAAGCACAACAGAGAAGAGAAGACCCCTCTGACTCACATAGACGGAAAAAGGTTTGAGCAATACTAAATGTTAAGAACACAAGCTCACCATCCACAGGACAGAGACTAGGACGCATTGAGAGGGCTGCATACCAACTCAACCCAAGTAGGTTCTGCTCGGTTCCTTATGAGTTACCAAACTAAAGCCTACATAGAGCTCCACTGGACACGGAAAGTATCTTCAGTTTGGGTTCAGCAGCTTGAATGCTGCTTGCCCTTGAAAAAGAGGTACTCCAACAGTGCACGAGAAACAAATTACAGTCGTGGTCCCCTTTATGTGACGTCACTTGACTACACACTGAGCTTAAGATATTAGTTGGGCTTTATATATTGAGTACAAGGGAAAGAGAATATCAAATGATGGTTGGAAAGTTAGTTTGACTAATATAACGGTAAAGGGCCAAGTATACCCATGTACTATTGAAAATGTGAGAATGCACGGGAGAAACTGTTATTATTGATTAATTATGACAATGATACAATAAGCCCTATATATACAATACATGTCCTACTCCTAAAACATATGTAATTAGGGTTATTTACTACTATTTATACAATGAAACTAACACCCCCTCAAGCTGGTGCATTAAATCATATGTATCGAGCTTGTTTCATATATATAACTAATACGAGGACCAGTGAGGGACTTGGTGAAAATATCAGCAAGATGATCATTCGACTTCACAAATTTTATAGCAATATCTCCCGAGAGTATGTTTTCTCTAACAAAGTGCAGTCAAGCAATGTGTTTAGTTCTTTCATGGAACACTAGATTTGACGCAATATGAAGAGCGGCTTGATTATCACACACAAGTCTCCTCTGACTAATCTCACCAAGTTTCAACTCCTTGAGCAACTGTTTGATCAAAATTAGCTAACATGTGGCCAGAGCCATTGCTCGATATTCTACTTCTGCAATAGACCGAGCAACCACATTTTGTTTCTTGCTCTTCCAAGACACCAAATTTCCTTCTACTAATACACAATATCCAGACGTAGAATGTCTATCAGAAGGTGATCTTGCCCAATGAAATATACTAATATCATTAATGACTGCAGGCAGTGTTTTAAAAGGCGGGGGCGTAAGGCGAGTCGTATTACATATGCCTCAGTCGGGCGTAAGCCCCGAGGCGCGGGGCGTAAGCCCCGTGGGTATTTAATTTTTAATATTTTATAAAATAATATAATTATAAAAAATATTATTAAATAGGTAAAATTGCATAAAATTTTGAAAAAAAAAACTTTAAATAAGTACTATATATATATATATAAGTGAAATCCCATATTATCTAATGAAATTATAAATTTCAAATAAATAAGTAAAATTATATATATATATATATATATATATATATATATATATATATATATATATATCCAATCAATACATATAAAAGCACGCATACATATAATCTCATATTATATTTTGAAAGCGAGTAAGAGAAGCACTGATCTTAAAAAACTAATTACATACACATTTACAAACTAACAGTGAAATATAAAAAGAGAGAAAAGTAATGAGTTTAGAATAACAAAGTTTTTACATGGAGGAAAGAACAAACTAGTTGGATTTGACATACGGAGAAGAATGAAGTTTTCTGTTGCAAAAAAAAAGTGATAACTCGTTGCTCTTCGTAGAGGCAGACTAGCGAAAAGAATTGGGAAAGACTTACAATTTAGGGCTTTTAGCAATATTAAAAAGTTTACTTTTAAATTTGATATTTTTAATTCCATTTTAAAAAGATGTTCCTTGGGTTACGCCTCAACCAAAAAACTCGCCCGGACGTACGCCTTGAACTTCTGGGCGTACGCCTTACGGGATTCCGCCCCCCACCATCGCCCCGGGGCGTTTTTGGTACGCCTCGCCCAGGTCTCGCCCCAGGAACGCCTTTTAAAATATTGGTCTGGACATTGTGTTTTAGTAGGAAGTAATTTGGTGTCTTGGAAGAGCAAGAAAAAAATGTGGTTTCGCGGTCTAGTGCAGAAGTAGAATATCGAGCAATGGTTGTGGCAACATGTGAGCTAGTTTGGATCAAACATTTGCTTAATAAGCTGAAATTTGGTAAGATCGGCAAGATGGAACTTGTGTGTGATAATCAAGTTGCCCTTCATATTGCACCAACTCTGGTGTTCCACGAGAGAACTAAACACATTGAGATTGATTGTCACTTTGTCAGAGAAAAGATACTCTCAGGAGATATTGCTACAAAGTTTGTGAAGTCAATTGATCATCTTGCGGATATTTTCACCAAGTCCCTTACTGGTCCTCGTATTAGTTACATATGTAACAAGCTTGGTACATACTATTTGTACGCACCAGCTTGAGGTGGACTGTTAGATAGTCATGTAATAATATGAATTAGTCCTAGTCCCACATAGAATAGGAGTATGATATGTATTATATAAATAGGCTTCATTGTATTATAATTAAACAAAATATCAATAATAGAATTTTCTCCTGTACATTCTCACAGTTCGTATGAGATATTGATCGTATTGGATTAGTGGCATTGAGACTTACTTTGAAATCGAAATGTTTGATTGTACATCCTATATTTTATGTGTTTGTGATCAGACAATATGTTCATGACGAGAGTGTTCAACTCGAGCGGTGAAACTAGATGAAAATCAAACTTACGAGGAAGGTGTAATATCCACTATTAATATGAGACAATTGAGATAGAAGAAGGTTGCTTCAGTAAAAGTGTTATGGTGCAAACATCCGACAGAGGTTGCTAAGTAGGAGTTCTATGCAGACATGCGTAGCAAGTACCTGTAGCTATTTGAGATGCTAGGTATAGTTTTAACTCGTTCGAGGACAAACGTTATCTTAACCTTGGGGGGGGGGGGGTTGTAGTATCCCCAATTTAGATTGGGGGAAGTTATTTTGTAATTTAATCAATACAACAACAAGAACGACCCAGTGATATCCCACTAGTGGGGTCTGGGGAGGGCAGTGTGTACGCAGACCTTACCTCTACCCCGAAGGAGTAGATCTAATTTAATCAATAGAAGAAAAAATTTAATTAAAAAAATAAGAGAAAAGGGAGTTAGCTTGGAAAAAGGGGAAAGGGAATCGCTGGTTTCAACCCAAATCAGAAACGCAAAAGGTGAAAAATGCAGACAAATAAAAGAAAAGAAAGGGAGAAAACGAGAAAGAAAAAGGGGATAAAAATAGGAAATTTCAACCCAAAGCATCAAGCTAAATATCCTAAACTTTTATTTAAGTTTATTACGTGATTATGAAAAAAAAAATTAATGGTAGAAACACAGGGGAAATTTTGAAAAATTGAGAAAAGTCTAGTCCTAGGGTTCTTCAACCTAAATCATCAATTTGAAAGGGCGAACGTTATTAAAATTAGTGCTCTAGAATCCTATGGCAGAGGAGAATCTACTGGTGAACATGGCTGGGGAATTTAGTCCCGTAGACCATATTTAACTTTTTGGGTCAATGTTTGACAGCCGGTTTGTCTTGTTCTACAAATTAAGAGAAAGTTCACCCCAACGGTTTTGACCATTCTAAATCTATTTTTGTATAGTTTGAGGTGATCTAGAGACCCAATAGTATAGTTATGGGCTATTGGAAAGGTTGCTCTAATCACGAATTGACGTAGGTGAGACTTTAAGCTTTAATGTTTGCTTTTCAAACCCATTTCAAAAATGTGTGTTTGTCCAGTTCATGTGTTAGGACGAGCATATGCTTGGCATAATTAGTGGTATTGAATCAGCCGCGTGTATATTATTTTATTGAGAAATATAAAAATTATTTAATACTCCCTCACCCCAATTTATTTGGCGAAATTCGTATTTCGAGAGTGAAACGAGTTTTTCTTTGGCTGGAATTGTTTTATGCCTTTTAGATATTTTAAATTATTAATTATTGTGGCTTATAGTACTTTTTATGTAGTTTCCAAATATGTAAATTTTGTTCCAAAAAGTTTAAAGATTATATGTCCGAATCAAAATTAAGAAGTTTGACTCTCGAAAGTTGAGCTCCGCCACACAAATTGGAATACAAGGAGTATATGATTTGTGGTGTGGCGTGGCTTCATGCCATGACGTTGGGGCATTGGAAATTATTTTTTGGCTACCGAAATATGTTTGGCGCACTATGTATCCTGCCATGATAGATTGGAGCATTGTTCATGCTGTCCTGGACTCGTCGGGGTGTTTAATTAATTTTCTACGCTACTGTTTATGACAAGTCCTAACTGTAGATTCTGTTGAGATGTGTGTTCTTGTTGAACATTATTTTGATCTTATAGATCATTATATTATAAAAACAATTTCTGTGAAATACTATTTATGTGCTCGTTGTGTGTTGTACAGCAGCAATCGCGAGGCAGTACTACAATTGCGAAGACGGAGGAGCTGACAGGATCCACGATTACAGGCAATCATCCACTACCCCCAAGGCTACTATCCACTACCCCCAAGGCTACTGGGTCAGCCAGATTTATGTAATTCTGCCCCATCTATTTTTTAGGCCTAGATTAAGGTAATTAAATAAGGTAAATGTTAGCTATTAAATTAGATTTAGGGTGTGTTTGTTATGAATTCCTGGAAAATGAGTGATTTATCACTAGTTTTCTATGTTTGGTTGGCGAGTGGAAAAAAATTGGAAAATATTTTTTAGTGTTTGATTCGAGAGTAGAAAATAGTTTTTTGGAAAATATATAATTTAGGCAAACTCTATGGGCTGAGGGTGGGCGGGGGTTGAGGGTGGGGGTTAGTGGAATAGGAAAAGTAGGTGGGGAAGCTTGTAAAATAGTTTTGTAAAATGTTTCCGTTCTCTTGACAGAGAAAACATTTTCCTCCAATTGGAGAAAAATGAATTCATGGAGAAAATATTTTCCAAAACATTTAAGCCAACGAAACATGGAAAATTTAGAAAATATTTTCTGAAAAATGTTTTCCATCGTACCAAACACACCCTTAGTATAAGCAGTCATCTTAGAGTTTATTTTTCATTAGCTAGTTATGAAATTATGAAAATGAATAATCTTTGTGAGTTGGGGGCTTGTCCCATTTCTCTCCAATTAACCCCTCTTAGATTATGACATGTTACATAATTCATGTATGAGTTTATTCCCCTTTTCCATTGGATTATCTCTTGTAATTGATTGTTATTTGGTTTGTTTCAAGTATCATGTATGGGTTCCTTTACCTTCCCTCATAGATATATCTTTGTTGCTTGGGGTTTACTAATTGCATTCATTATCTGATTTGATCATTTTTTTTCTTCTGTCCTTTTATCAGTGATTATTGTAGTGTTTGCACGGGTTCAACTAATCTATAGTTGAGTTCTTGTATTTGTTCAAGCCTAGTTCCTAATCCATCTATCCCTTTTATTGCTTTTCTACCTGTTTCAAGGAGTTCTTGTGGGTTCAATAGTTCAAATTCAATTTCCTTGAATCTTCCTAGGTTTGTGGTGATCAGATATAACCCTTCAGCAAAATGATTTCAGCCACACTAACTCCAAAAGTCTTAACACCTTAATAACTTGAATACAACAGAAGTGGCATTATTGTTTTGGCTAGTTGTTTGTGCTCACAGTCCATTTTCATTGTTTTGGTGGAATTAGTAAGATTAGAAGACAAAACATGAAATTAATAATGACCCAAAAGAGAAGAAATAATGACCTTAACATCAAAAAACAAAAGCAGCCAATATAGAGAAGGGGAGAGCCAATAGATATGTTGTTGGTTTACACATTATTTATTGAATCTAAAATCTGCTGTGAAATGAACAAACATGTTTTAAACTGGTACAGTCAAATGAAAGGATTACCTTTGTTAACCTGTCTCCACCATTCATCAATTTGTTTTCCCTTTTGTAGCTGCTCGTTATTCAAGTATTCTCTTGTTGCTGTATTTAGTGTCCAAATGCGCAAGTTCTGACAACTGCTAATGAAATCAAGTAGGATACTTTGAGGATTATTGGGATCAGAGCTTTTCTCCTCTTTATGGAACGAAAGAATTTTTCTGGTTGTCTCCACCTAACAGCAAATTGTGAGAGTCACCAAAAAGATACTACAATTGGCTCAAAGATCAAAAATTTACTTTAATTACTCAAAGTTATATCTTAATGAATCGCGAGAAGAAGAAAATCAAAAATAAAAAGGTACAAGAAGATTGAGATAATAATGCTTTTAAACATGAAAAGAACAGCCAATGACGGATTTCTGGTTCTGCATCCGGAGAAGGAATATTCATTTTAAATTATGGTACACTTCAAGCCCAACCACCCCTCCCCACCCCACCCTCACCCACCCACCCACAAAACTTCCCAAGGAGCCAACAACAGCTTTTCCAACTTGCCCCGTTGGTGACAGGAACCACCCCATGGTGGAGGGCCATTTCCACTATGCGATCATTCTTTAGGAAATCTAGAAAACCAGAGACAGATAAATATGGGGGAAAAAACAATCAACTAGCACCAAAAACATCGAGGTTGCTACAAAACGATTGTATTAAAGTACAATCAGTTTATGTCCTCTTTATCTTAAAAAAGTGATCGGTATAAAGTTAAGATGGGAAACCTTTCTTGCGTCTGTATTTAAAGCATTCATCACTAGTTCAACCCGAATAATTTGTGCAAGTAACCACGTAACATGGTTCGTCCTAAGTATTTGTTGATCACCCTCTTGAATTCGCAATACCAACTTGTCCACAAACTCCACAAAATCAACGCATCCACTTTTCACGAGAAAAAAGAATATATCTGAGAAGATAAGCCACTCCTGCCAGCAATTGATTTCTGGAAAAAGTAAGAAGAACAAATAAAGCTATCAAACTAAGCCCATTACAAAGGTGGAAAGCACTTACGAGGAAGCAGAGTAAATCATTCAAGTTAACAATATACCAACTAAACACACATTATCTAAGAGCGGACATATTATGTGACCAAGTATGCAAGAGGACCTTTCCTTAGAGGCACACATCCAGGAGAACAGTTCTCACTTCTCACCCACAGCAAACACCAAGCAGCACATTTTATTGTCAAAGTTAGACAAGATAAACCGATATAGCGCAACAATTTTGAAAAAAACTTTCAGGTCTTCTTGTACTTTTCTTTCAAAGCATCGGCACTTTGCTTTATGCCATGCCCTTGGATAGACCTTTCTGAATCAATTGTGGAAAGCAGTACTTTTTGTTCTGTATCAGATTAACATAATTTACTTGCACAAGACAATAAATATTACAACTCTTTTAATCAGGATATAAAAGGTAAGCATCATGTTGGAAATACTCTAACCAACTAGTAATATTTGATAATACCATCATAGGAAAGAGAAGGGGAAAAACAGAGTACAAATTTGGCAATTGCTACCACAATCTCAGGCAGAGTTTGAAGTTTGAGAATGTTGCCTGAATTAGTCAACTTCAATAATTCAACAATTCTTTCAATCGCTGCTTCGCAAACCATTTCCGACGTAAAAACGGCACCCGGAGTTGGAGCTTGGGCATGAAGCCTGTGACAGGGAGCCACGAGAAGCACACGCCTCCACCAGTCTGGTGATGGAGTGTTTCGAAGAGCATGCTTCAGAATACGCAAAGCTCGCTCCCAATCCAGACTCCCTTTTTGAATGGATGCTGCAAGATCCTATTTCCAAATAAATGCAAGTAAGTTTACACACCACCAAGATTCTTTTAACTATAAAAGAGAGGCATTACAGATCAGCTTTTGCACAAGTGATAGAATATCCTCAAGATATAACCACTGGTCGATGTAAGATACATATATACAGATAAACATTAGCACAAACAAATAGATAAAACTGATACAGGCATTATATGCTATAACTGTTTCAAGCAGATTGAAACTGGCCTTGGAGCTCGAGTTACATATTTCATCTCTTGGTCAGACATCGTTTCCGATGCAGCACTTCTGACTGAGATAAGTAGCTCAGCATACATGAGTATGCCTCCAATATGATTTAACAATCTGATTCGACTAAGTGTATAAGATAAAGAGTTGCTTGATTTCTGTGTATCATTATCACTTAGAACCCTCGTCCTAAAGATTATGAGGAAAATGTAAATGTGATTTGCAAGGACTTGAATGGATGACAATAGCTATAGCCTACAATTCACTTGGTTGCTGCCTGTACTATCTTTTCATTAACCTAAACCACACATAATCCGACTTCAAAGGGCACCAAAGGGTGTGGCCTACTAGTCAATAAAGTGAAACGGAAAAAAAAAAAATGGGAGACCACGATTCGAATCAAAAACACTTGGTGATTACTTCCAGTCCGCCTAAGCCTTGGTGGGAAAAGTTACCCTATACATCTATTTATGGGGAGATAGCACGTACCAAATGAAAAAATGGAAGTGTATCCAAGCTGGCTTTGACACCACCGGTATCAAGAGAAAGTAGTAGCCGTAATAATAATAATAATAATAATAATAATAATAATAATAATAATAAACAAAAAAATAAATAAATAAAAACATTAATTATAGTCCGACTACCAAAGTTAACAGTACAAGCAGTTCCCACACAATGAGTGTGTTTTCAGAATTTTTTATTCATAGGGACTCAAATCCTCCCCACCCTAAAAAAAACGAAAAAAGACTTGTCCGTTCTTTAGATTTGCAAGCAAAAACTTTTAGTTTGCAATATGGTCTCTTATATCATCCATGCCTTGCAAAAGAGAATTCTCTCATACGACGCCAGACGCAGAATATCAAGCAATGGCTATGCCACATGTGAGCTAATTTGGATCAAACAGTTGCTCAAGGAATTGAAATTTGGTGAGATTAGTTAGATGGACTTGTGTGTGATAATCAAGTTGCTCTTCATATTGCGTCAAATCCAGTGTTCCATGAGAGAACTAAACACATCGAGCTTGACTGTCACTTTGTTAGAGAAAAGATACTCTCGAGAGATATTGCTACAAAAGTTGTGAAGTCGAATGATCAGCTTGCTGATATTTTCACCAAGTCTCTGACTGGTCCTCGTATTAGTTATATATGTAACAAGCTGTGTACATATGATTTGTATGCACCAGCTTGAGGGGAAGTGTTTGATAGTTATATACCAAAGCTCAGGTTAGCAGACATATCAAGTTGGTATATATAATAAGCTTCAGTAATCAAGCAATACAGTGATGTTCTAAAATTTCTTCTTTTTTCTCTTTTTGATATCATAGGACCAAGACCATTTAGTCAAAAATAATTGAAGTACATTAGAACGCTATTATCCTTCTTCGACTAAAGACTGGCAGAAAACAAAGTTGTATATGAATTTTCTATCATAGATAGAACATACATCATTGTTGATGTTAAGGAGACTAAGAGGACGGCTGAAAATTGCTGTTAAAATGTTCTTTCAGTCTGGAAGATGTGTCACCTGCTCCTTCATTCTCAAGCAAACAGATTCCCTATTAACATTTCTTTTTTTCTATTCACATTTTTATCAGTAAGGCTCTACACAGTATTTTAACATGTCTCTAATAAGACATCACATATGCATACCTCTCCATGCAGTGGTTCCCCAAGCACACTAGGATATGTAATTGGTGAATATCTCATATTAACTGCTTCACCGGACGAATTTGCAGTGGCTTGAGGCAGAAGTCGAGGGGTCCCAAATGTAGGGCAGTGAAGGTGTTGATCCAACATTTGCATATGCATAGCCATCATATCTCGCCTCCTATGGATCTCCAAAATAAGTGTGAACAGAGCTTCGTCATCTGGGATGTTTTCTAAAAACTGCAACCCACTCCGGAGAAGTTCATAAAATGGTATGCGGCATTTATCATTCTCTACAAGCAACCAAATAACATCTAAACAGCTGTGTAGCCACTCAATTAGGGCCTTATCTGGTTTCCAATATTTTGCACTATCAAATTCATCAACACCATGTAACTTTTGGTCCCAACAAATCAACCAGTTCAACATATGGTGGAAAACTTCGGCATGTGTTCCTGGCTTAAGACTAGAATCTAGACCAGTTAAAATAATTTTGCAACATATCTGTCGCAGACTGCTTGCAGCACTATCCCTTGTCAACAAATTCACTTTTGCAATGGACTGTTGGCTAGTGCCATTAACATCAGAAGACTTCATGGGAGACAAAGCAGCAGAAGATGATGGTTCAGCTGCTGACTGAACAGGGGACCCAATACCATGGACAGTGGGCAAAGGAGACGCAGGATTCGATGAATGAAAATTAGAGGTACTCGTTACTGCGGTGGAAGATGGCAGCAACCCAGACTGTGTTAAATTAGCTGAAGAGACTGCACCA
>JASVEL010008361.1:0-303094 GCA_032618575.1 Nicotiana noctiflora | reverse complement strand
AGGCGTTTGGGCCATCTGATTTAAGTCCAAAATGGCCCAATCTTATTAAACCTTCCTATTTTTGTATTTTCTGATATTAATGATTTTTATGTATTTTCTTTTTATATTATTTTTTTTTCTTTTCTTTTCTGAAAAATTATAAATCCTAATTTACTACTTACTCTAATTTTCTAATATTTTTTGCAATTTTTCTGCTATTTTTCTTTATTTTCTCCTATTTAAGCTATTTTTAATTTCCTTAAAATCTAACTAATTAAACAAAGTAATTAACTAGCCTAATTTTTTGATTTTTTCTAATTCTTACTTATTCAAACACACAAAATATAGCTAATTTCAAACAAAGCAAGTAATTGCACTCAAAAAACATATTTATTTTAATTTTTGGAATTATTTACCCGGTGCAAAAATCAAGTGCTCACAATCCCAATAAGAAACTAAGAGCAAAAGAGGGGGTGCCCTTGATAAATTCCACTTATTACAGAAAGTTGGTTGGCATGTTGAACTTTCGTATAAACACAAGGTTGGATATTGCTTTTAGTGTGCAACACCTCAGCTAGTTCATGCAAGACCCTAGGGAGTCACATTTGAAAGATTCCTTCCATTTGTTGAGATATCTCAAGGGTGATCCTACTATGGGTGTATTTATGTCCAATGATTCAGACTGGTCAGTCAAAGTCTATTATGACTCCGATTGGGTAGCTTGCCCAGACTTAAGAAGTCTGTTAGTGGTTATATTGTATTGTTGGAGCAGTCCTATCAACTAGAAATCCAAAAAGCAAGAGATAATTTCATTGTCCTTAGCAGAAGCTGAATACAGATCTTTGAGAAAAGTGGTTGGGGAGTTAGTCTGGTTGAAAAGGTTACTTGATAAGTTAACAATTATTCTACTCCTATTAGAATGTTTTCTGATACTGAGTTGGCCTTACATATAGCAAGGTATCCAGTGTTTGATGAACGCACCAAACATATTGTGGACTGCCACTCTATTCAAAAACAACTACAAGAAGGTCTGGTTTCCCTGCATCACATTGCAACCAATGATCAGCTTGCTGACATTCTTACCAAGGCTCTCACAGGCATCAAGCTTCTACTATTCTGAACAAGTTGGTTGTGCTTTCTCCACCTCCAACTTGAGGAGGGTATTAAGATGAGATTGTATTTATCCTTCTTTGTATACATTTTATATGTTAGTTAGGAGATAGTGAATTAGTTAATACAACTGGAAGTAGTTAGTGGTTAAGATGCACAACTGTCAATCATGTGTACATATAGTGTTGTACAGTTTTGAGTTTCAGTTAAGCTTTATTTTTCAAATGAAAGAGTTCTTCCTCTGCTTACGTCTTTCTCCTCTTTTAGAAGCTTTGAGATGCAGCCATTGAAGTTGAAACTAAGCTTCAATGAGCTTATTTCAATCGCATTGTTATCAGACAATAGTACTATTGGGAAGTGGCTGAAGAAAATAATATTCCTATTTTAGTTACGGAGAAGGGAGATATCATTTAGATATTTTAAAACGTAGTTTGATACTCATTGCACACTTAGTAAACCCGATCATCTATATTATTGCTACCTGAATAAGAGCAAAACAATAAATAAAGAATAAAATTACAAAGGTAAGAGAGAAAAATAAAAGAAAAACTACGAGAGTGAAAGAGAGGATTATAGTAACCAAGGAAGTAGCGTTACTTTAACTTAACTAATTAACTTTTTATTTTTAAATTTTAAATGTTTGTTCTTCTATTATGATGAGCTTAGTAGACTTTAATTTTTATATTTTTATTAAATATTCTTTATTAGGCCCGCGGCCAACCCTAGCCTCAGTCAAGCCTCACGAGCCATATGCTTACTTAGTGGAAATGACACCAGTTAGCCACTTTAAGTATATTGTTTAAAATAATTCAGAATTTAAAATGCATTTAAAGATTTTCCAATTAGCTTAAACTTCAGGACATGACGTCCTGAAGTTTAAACCTTAGTGTTCAAACTTTAGGACATTGTATCTTTAAGTTCGGAAATTGTATCCAAAATTTTGAGTTTTTTGTCTAGGATTTTAAATTAATAGTTCAGAAATTTATAACACTTAGTCCTAAATTTCAAATTAGTAGCTCAAACATTTAGGATATTAAGCCTTGTATTACAGATTAGTAGCTCAAAAAATCAAAATACTTAGTCTTAAGGTTTGGATAAATTGGCTAATTTTTAAATACATTATAAATTATGGAAATATTTTGAACAACAAACTTAAAAGTCGTTATTTGTGCACTTCACCTGCTTACTTAGGCTTGGCTAAAATACCTCATTCTTAACGGGATTCAAATCCTAGCCCAATCCTACTAAATCAAGTGTCGAGTAGGTCTAGCCTAGCATGCCAAGCTCATATTGACACATGCAAGCTCATATTGACAGCCTAGTGGTGCCCTAACATTCCACTTGATAGATTTTTGCAAGTAAATAAATATGTCTAAGCTTTTCTTCTTGGCCAAAAGTAATCTCGTTTTTGTTGCCAAGTATTTTTTTTCCAAAGTTAAAGGGGTTTGGTCAAAACTTTTAGAAGTAAAATATACTTTTGAGTAGTAGTACATGCTATTTTTGAGTAAAATTTGTATGGGGTAGCCACTTTTTAAAGTGGTATTTACTTTTTATCCAGCATTTTTAATGTTGAGAAAAAGTATCCACTAATCTATTAAATGTAATATGAAAAGACAGTGTTACCTTTCTTCCATCTCTTCTCCAGTTCGGCAGGAGGGTTCAACTAGTCGACATAAATACTCTCCAGTCAAGAACTTATAGATTCCCTAAGCTTGGATTTGTGACGACCCAACTCGTCGTTACTAGAGTTACTGCCCCGTTATCCCCTTATTATATTATTTCATATTTCTATATCTGTGTTAGAGTCTATCGGGTGAATTTGGATCGATTCTGGTTGAAAATACGACATGTAGCCTTTTTGAGTGAAGCTTGTTTCTGAAAAGTCAACCAAAAGTTAACTATGTGGTTAGAGATCTCGAATGTGGATTCTGATGATTCGGTTAGCTTTGGGAGGTGATTTGTGACTTAGTGGAGCGATCGAAATTGAATTTGGAGGTCCGGTGTAGAAATATGCTTGAATTGGCTAAGTTAGAATTTTGGCGAAATCCGATCGATAGGTGAGATATTGATCCGGGAGTCAGAATGGAATTTTGACAGTTGAAGTAGCTTTGTTAGGTGATTTTGGATATGTTTGCAAATTTTCAGGTCATTCGAACATCGTTTGGTCGGGTTTTTGATAGAATGTAGGTTTCGAAAGTTTTGGTTGAAACTTAGGCTTGAATTCGCCTTAATTTGATGATTCGTGTGTTTAAGGTTATATTTTTATGATTGGAACAAGTTCGTGTGATGATTTAGAGTGGATTTGTAATTTTTGTTGAGGTCCCGAGGGCCTCGGGATGTTTTTGGAGGGTGAACGGAAGAATTTGGAAGTTTAAGCTGCTGGTATTTTTATGCAGTAGTGATTTCTGCTTCTGCGGAAGGAGGACCGCAGAAGCCGCTTCGCAGAAGCGGATTATGTATCGCAGATGCGAACTTGGGCTGGCCAGCGAGATTCTGCAGAAGCGGGAGCCTTATTGCAGGGGCAGGCCCGTAGAAGCGGGTAATGTTCTGCAGAAGCGGAAATGAGCGGATTAGTGGTCCTCGCATAAGCGGAGTAGGTCCCACTTAAGCGGTCTCTCAGGAGCGAGATACGAACCGCAGAAGCGGTCAGGTGATTTAATGAATTGTCGCAGAAGCGACCAAATATCCGCATAAGTGGACACGTGGATTTGGGCCAAGTATCGCAAAAGCGAAAAAGGTCTGGGGTTTAATGTAACCGTGATGGTCGAATTTCAGAATCATAAACTCATTTGAGATTTCGAACTTAGAGGTGATTTTTGATATTTTGAGGAGGAAATCAAGGGGTATCATCAGGTAAGCACTCATGGACTCAAAGTATGTTAATATATTGATAAACCATGGAATTAATCTTTGAAAATGGAGGAATTAAGGTATAACAATGGGGGATTTTTGCTCTACGCCTAGATATAGAAAATCAATGATTTGAATGGGCAAATAGAGTCCGATTTTGATAAACTTTATATGTATGGACTCTTGGCAAGATAAGGATACTGAAAATATAACTTTTGTAATTTTTCGAGAAGCGGGCCCGGGGGTCGGGTTTTGGCAACTTCGTATTTTTGGGTGTAATTCAAGTTATTTCGATTGGGTTATATTCTTTTAGCCTATTTTGATGTATTCCAATTGGTTTTGATCAGATTCTGCACCCGTGGAGGCCGATTCTTGTGGCAAGGGCATTGCGAGCTAGTTTTTTAGCCGAGTCGAGGTGAGTAATGGGTATGGATAATGACCTGAGGGTGTGAAATCCCGGTATATCACTATGTGATACTGTATTGAGGTGAGACACGTACTCTACTATGAGTGCGGGGTCGATTGTGATTGGGGACTATGGCTTAGTCCGACTGTGTAAGATTATATTGTGTTGTTGGCTATAATTGAGCCAGTAAACCTCCTACTTGGATGGTTGTGGATATCTTTGGGCTGTGAGCCAGTTATTTGGATCCCGTGAGGATCGTTATCATTGCTTTTGTGATTATAGCATGTTATTCCGATATCAGTCCTGAGCTAAACACTATCTAAAAAGGTTTTCCAAACTCTGGTAATTCTGAACACTGTTTTCCATTGTTATTGATAAAAAGAGATTTCAAATTGATATTTTCTGTGTCTGTTAGGCTTGCATTACATGTAGCTGGACTGATAGTGGATCGGGCTACGCACCGCAATATATCATTGATATTGCGTTTGGGCTGTAGGAGCCCCTCCGGAGTCTGAACCCCCACAGTGAGCGTGGGTACCCAAATGGATCGGGCTTCGCACCCTAGCGGTCATGTTCATGCATATGCATTGCATTTAGATATACTTGTTGTACTGTTTGGCTGTTATTGCTGTTCTGAGACTTATACTGTTAAAAATGTAAAAGCAGATTATTATATAGCCTTGCTTAGTGCAATATTGGGTATTTTTATCTTCAATGTCTTTATCTATACTTATTACCACTTAGTTGGAAGTACTCACACTACTCCATACACCTTGAGTGCAGATCCAGGTACATCACAACAGGGCTGACTCCCCAGCTGCTCAGAGAGCTTATCCGACTGTCGAGGTAGTTGCTAGCATTCGTAGGACCTGACATTCCCTTCTATCCTCTATTATTTGGACTATTTTTCCGTATTGACAGAAACCGTTGTATTTGGTATCACTATTATATTCTTGGTAGAGGCTCATGGCTTATAACTCTAGATATACGGGAGATGTTACATTGTGTTGGGCTATTTTGCAACTTATGCTAAAATATCATACTTCTATTACTGTTAAATATTGATTTTGAAGTAAAGTGAGATCTGATAGCTCGGTATTGTGTGAAATTGGTCAGGCTGGCCTAGCAATGTGCTGGGCGCCATCACGACCGCGTTTTGGGGTCGTGACAGGATTTGAAAAAGAGATGTTACGAATTGACACATTGACATGATATGCTACCATATTATTTAATAAAAGATTAAAAAGGCATATTAAGAACGACATATTTTCTCCTAGTTGATTTTGTTAGGTGTTTGTCATATTTTTTTACCCTATTTGGTTTCCCTATTTGTTGAAGGAAAAGGGCAATATAATTACCTTAATTGGGTTTTTCCTTCTTGTATAAGAAAATTACAAATCTTCCATATCTGGCTAGTCGTTTTCTTGCAGGAAAAGGTTTGGAGTTCTATAAAATAAGGATCCTTCCTTCTCGTTCAGTAGCATTCACAATGTAGCCATATGGGGTTTGGGAGTCATTTCTTAGGGGGGAGAGGAGACTTTACGGGACAAGTGTTAGTGTGTCACTTATGTTAACCTTTTTGTGAGGTTGTTCTCTCGATATTTTGTATTCTCTTTTATTTTGGTGGATTATTCATCTCCGTCCTGGGCGTAGGTCAGTTGACCGAACCATATTAAATGTTTGTATCTCTTTTGCTATATTTCTTTTTGTTGTATGACTTATTATCACTCAATGTTTGTTTGCTAGCTTCCGTATGACGCTTGACTTTTTCGATCCTAACAAGTGGTATCAGAGTGAGGTTCAAGATAGGTTCATCTTGGCGGGTTCAGTTCTAGCCGCAATCTATTTGACGGTAATCATGATTTTTATCTGAGAAATTTGATTGGTGTGCTACACACGTTGAGACAAACTTTGTTGTGGATATTTGTAGATGCGACCTATTGAAGGCTATATGAAGAAGGTGGATCAAGTTTATTTTGTCAGAAAATTTAGGCCAAGAGGAAGAATTGTTAGGTGTTTGCCATAAACTTCTTACTATATTTGGTTTTCCTATTTGTTGAAGGAAAATGGCAATATAATTACCTTAATTGGGTTTTTTCTTCTTGTAGAAGGAAATTACATATCTCCATATTTGGCTAGTCATTTTTCTTGTCGGAAAAGGTTTGGTTATTTAACCGGTTGTTACGAAATGGAGGAAAATATGAGCAAGATAGTATGTTTGAATGGGAGAAATTATAATATTTGGAGAAGCAAGATGAAAGACTTGTTGTTTGTGAAGAAGATGTATCTACCCATTTCTTTACATAATAAACCTGAGAGTATATCCGATGAAGATTGAGATTTTGAACACCAACAAATATGTGGATATATACGACAATGGGTTGAAGATAATGTTCACAACCATATTATGAACAAGATACATGCGAGATTATTGTGGGAAAAGCTAGAGACTCTTTATGCTTCAGAAAACCGGGAACAACAACTTGTTTTTGCTAGAGCAATGATGACCTTTAAATACAAGGAAGGGAGCCCTATCCTTGATCACATAAATGATTTTCAGGGCGTCCTTGATCAGCTATATGGAATGAGAGTTAATTTTGATGATGAGATACAAGGACTTTGGCTTCTTAATACTCTATCAAACTCTTGGGAAACTCTTCGTGTTTTTTTTGACAAATTCAGCTCCTAGAGGTAAGGTGACCATGAAATATGCCAAGAGTGGTGTGTTGAACGAGGAAGTAAGGAGAAAATCTCAGAGTTCGTCCTTACAAGCAGATATCTTGGTTACAGAAGATCGGTGGAGTGATAGAACAAGAGACTCAAGGAATATAGGTAAACGTAGAAGTAAGTCAAGGTCCAAATACTATAATATTACATGCAACCACTGTGACAAGAAATGACACATCAAAGGTTTTGCCACAAGTTGAATCAAGACACTAGAGAAGGAAAGAAAGCTGAAAATAACGAGAAAAATGTTGTTTCTATTGTTCGAGATGACCTTATTTTGCTTATGATTAAAATATCATCAATTTGGTTATCCATGAGACGAGATGGATAGTAGATTCTGGAGATACCTCACATGTCACACCAAGAAAAGTCTTTTTCTCATCGTATACTCTTGTTGATTCAGGAGTGTTAAAAATGGGCAAATGCCAATGAAGTTAAGGTGTTTGGTGTTGGCACAGTTTGTTTGAAAAATAATAATGGTTCAACGTTAGTTCTTCAAGATTTTAAGCATGCTCCAGACTTTCCTTTCAATTTGATCTCCGCAAGAAGATTAGACGATGAAGGTCACCATAATGCCCTATTTAATGGATAATGGAAGCTCACCAAAGGCTCGTTAGTAGTGGCTCGAAGAGTCAAGTTTGGTTGTTTATATGTGGCACAGAGCTCTATTCTTAATGACTTAATAAATCTGGTGGAAAGTGATGCTTTGTCAGAATTGTGGCATCAAAGATTAAGTCATATGAGTGAGAGGGGGATTACGTGTTTGGCAAAGAAAAGTTTGCTTTATGGAGTAAAACAAGCAAAGCTGAAAAGGTGCATATATTGTTTAGCTGGCAAACAGAAAAAGGGTTTCCTTTCATAGCCATCCTTCCTCAAGAAAGCCCGATTTATCAGAGCTAGTACACTTTGATTTGTGTTGTCCTTTTGAAGTAAAGTCAAAAGGTGGTGCACTTTACTTTGTGACCTTCATTGATGATCATTCTCGTAAGATATGGGTGTATCCTTTGAAATCTATAGATCAAGCACTTAGCGTGTTTAAGGAATTTCAGGCCTTTGCTGAGAGACAGACGGGAAAAAAATTAAATGTGTTCGCACAGACAACGGTGGTGACTATTGTGGTCCATTTGATAACTATTGCAAGGAAAAAGGAATTCGTCATAAAAAAACTCCACCCAAGACACCTCAATTGAATGGTTTGGCAGAGAAGATGAATAGAACTTTAGTTGGGAGAGTTGGATGCTTACATTTAGAGGCTAACTTCCAAATACATTTTGGGCGGAAGTACTTAACACTGTTGCCAATGTTATCAATTTGTCTCCTGCAGTTGCTTTGGATGGTGATGTCCCAAATAAAGTTTGGTTTGCCAAAGATGTTTCTTATGATCACTTGAGAGTTTTGGGTGTAAAACTTGTGTGCATGTTCCTAAAGATGAGAGATCAAACTGGATGTCAAAACTAAGTGTGCATCTTTATCGGTTATGGTCAAGATGAGTCTGGGTATCGTTTTTATGATCCAATTGACAATAAACTCATAAGAAGTCATGATGAATATTCTTTGAGACCAAACTATTGAAGATATTGACAAAGTTGAGAAGATAGATTCTCAGAGTAACGAGAGCTTTGTTGATATTGATCCAGTTTCAATTGCTAAGGCACCTATTGTACGTGAAAGAACCCAAGACAATGATGGAGATAGTGATCAATATCAAAATGATCATCATGGTGTAGATGTTATGGACGCTCCAATTGAAGAAGTTGTGGTTGATCAACAACCAATTCCTGCACAGGTAACTACTTCGAATGCTCCTGAAACCTCTATTAGAAGATCTATAAGGGATAAGCAAAAATCCATGCGCTGTCCTATTGATGAGTATGTACTTTTGACTGACATGAGAGAACCTGAGAATTATGATGAAGCCATGCAAGATACTCACAAAGATCAGTGGATCGAAACGATGGAAGATGAGATGAAGCCACTCCATGAGAATGGCACACATGTGTTAGTGAAATTGTAAAAAAGGTAAAAG
Source organism: Nicotiana noctiflora (assembly GCA_032618575.1). NCBI lineage: Eukaryota > Viridiplantae > Streptophyta > Magnoliopsida > Solanales > Solanaceae > Nicotiana > Nicotiana noctiflora. The sequence continues at coordinate 293,996 of JASVEL010008361.1, read as the reverse complement.
CTTTATCTAACAAATGGATATTCAGAATAAAGCAAGATAACCATACCTCTGCGCCTAGATACAAGGCGAGGTTAGTTGTTAAAGGTTTTGGCCAGAAGAAGGGAGTTGACTTTGATAAAGTTTTTTCCCCTGATGTGAATATGTCTTCTATTCGTGTGGTTCTAGGACTAGCCGCAAGTCTAGATTTAGAGGTTGAGCAGATAGGTGTCAAGACTACTTTTCTTCATGGTGATTTAGATGAGCAGATTCGTATGGAGCAACCTGAAGGTTTTGTAACTAAGGAAAAAGAAAATTATGTCTGCAAATTGAAGAAGAGCTTGTATGGATTGAAACAAGCTCCAAGGTAATGGTATTTGAAGTTTGAATCTGTTATAGAAGAATAAGGGTATAAGAAAACTTCTTCAGACCATTGTGTATTCTTCTGGAAATTCTATGATGATGATTTTATTATTTTATTGCTTTATGTGGATGACATGCTTATTATCAGCAAGAATAAATCCAGAATTGCAGTCCTTAAGAAGCAGTTGAGCAAATCGTTTTCGATGAAGGACTTGGGGCCAGCAAAGAAAATCTTGGCATTCAAATCCACCGACACAGAGATAGAAAGGAGTTATTTCTTTCCCAAAAGCAATACAGTGAGAAGGTACTCAAAAGGTTCAATATGACAGATGCAAACGTGGTTAGTACTCCTCTTGCTAAACACTTCAAATTGAGTTTTAGTCAGAATCCTTCAACTGATAAAGAGAAAAAGGAGATGTCCCGTATTCCTTACTCTTCTGCCGTTGGTAGCTTGATGTATGCTAAGGTTTGGACTAGACCAGATATTGCACATGCCGTTGGTACTATTAGTATATTTCTTTCTAATCCTGAAAAAGAAAATTGGGATGCAGTAAAATAGATATTAAGGTATTTAAAAGGTACTGTAGATTTGAAGTTGTGCTTTAGCAATGGCAAGCCTGAACTTGTTTGTTACACAGACTCTGATCGAGGAGGCAATCTTGATAATTCAAGATCTACTTTTGGTTATTTGATCACTTTTGTAGGGAAAGTTATTATTTGGCAATCTAGACTACAGAAGTGCATAGCTCTATCCACCATAGAAGTCGAATATATTGTTTTCACAGAAGGTGCCAAAGAACTATTATGGACGAAGTAGTTTATTAATGATCTTGGCTTTGAACAGCTAGGGTACATCTTATTTTGTAATTATTAGAGTGCTATCTGTCTCACCAAGCACTCCACTTTTCATTCTTAGATCAAACATATAAATAGAAATTATAATTAGATAAGAATGGTCGTGGAAGAGAAATTATTTGAGGCTGAGAAGATACATACTGATGAAAATTCTTCGAATATGCTGACAAAGGCGGTGGTTGCAGATAAATATGAATTTTGTAGAAAATTGGTAGGCATGAAGTCTGTCAATAGTTCCTCTACTTGAAGACATATTTGGCCCCTTAGCTGGAGGGGAGTTTGTTGGTCACATGCCCATGTTGTCCAGCCAAAGATGGTCTAATCCTATTCTCTTTTGGTTTCCAACCCTATTCGAAATCGGATTCAGTTTATTCCTATTTTGAAATGGGTTTTAGCTTTAAGAGAAAGTACCACTCATGATATATAAATATGACAACCTTGAAAAATTATTCTATGCTCATTGATACAAGTCTGTGAATGACTTAAGCACATGAGAGTTTTTCTAGAGAGCTTTCGTCAAGAGAAAGAGAGAAGAAAAATATTTGTTTTGCAGCAGATTTTTATTCTGACCAGCCAATATTAAAATCACATTAACTGATTCGTTAATTGTTAGATCAGGCTAAAATTTTTATTGAGTATTAGTAACATCTTGGTCTTGAATTTGAACGGTGGAGATCGGATTTGGAGGCTCGTAGAAGCTAATTTTGAGCCTCGAACATTAGCTTTATTTTTGTGGATTCTCCTCTTTCTTCAATTGATTAGTTGTTGCTATTGTTGCTCCGTGTTTGAAACTTGTTGTGTAGCCAATTTTGAGAACTTTTGTAATCCTCTTATTGTTATAGTGGAGCTTTTTGGATCTTTGTGATCCCGTGATTTTTACCTTCGATTTGAAGGGTTTTGCATGTTAAAGTTTGGTGTTCTTTATCTTCTTTATTTTCAGGTTTGCCTCTTCCTCGGCATAACAAGTGGTATCAGAGCGAGGTTCAAAACAGGTTCATCTTGGTGGGTTCAGTTCTAGACGCAACCAATTTGACGGTAATCATGATTTTTATCTGAGAAATTTGACCGGTGTGCTACGCACGTTGAGACAAACTTCATGGTTGAGATTTGGAGATGCGACCTATTGAAGGCTATGTGAAAAAGATGGATCAAGTTTATTTTGTCAGAAAATTCAGGCCAAAAGGGAAAATTATTAGGTGTTTACCATAATTTTCTTACCATATTTAGTTTTTCTATTTTTTGAAGAAAAAAAGCAATATAATTACCTTAATTGGGTTTGTCCTTCTTGTAGAAGGAAATTACAAATCTTCTATACTTTGCTAGTCCTTTTTATTGTAGGAAAATGTTTGAAGTTCTATAAATTGAGGATCCTTCCTTCTCGTTTAGTAGCATTCACAATGTAGCCATATGGGGTTTGAGAGTCATTTTTAGGGGGAGAGAACTTTACGAGACAATTATTAGTGTGTCACTTGTGTTAGCCTCTTCGTGAGGTTGTTCTCTTGATATTTTGTACTCTCTTTTATTATAGTGGATTGCTCATCTCCGTCGTGGACGTAGGTAAGTTGACCGAACCACGCTAAATGTTTTTATCTCTTTTAGTATATTTCTCTTCGTTGTATGACTTATCATCGCTCAAAGCTTGCTTGCTAGCTTTCGCATGACGACTAACTTTTTCGGTGCTAACATATGTTTGACCAAATCTTGATTTTTTAGTGTATAAAATTTGTTTTATAATCTTCTGAATTAGATATCAAAGGAAGTTGTTTTACACTCAAGTCATAGTGTAGTCACGAACTTATAGCTACAATTTCAAAAGTTAAGTATAATAGGTTCTGCAGCCCTGAACTTAGACTAACAAACTCAAAAGTTAAGGAAAATAGGTCCTGAACTTAGGCTATGAAGCCCAAAATTTAAGGATAATATGGTCATGAACTTAGACTAACAAGGTTAAAAGTTAAGGACACCTAGTCCTGAACTTACAGTTACAAGTTCAAAAGTTGAGGACATTTGATCCTAAACTTAGACTAACAAGCTCAAAAATTAAGTACAATAGGTCCTAAACTTAGACTTACAAGTTCAAAAGTTAAGGACAAGTAGTCCTTCACTTAGAGTTACAAGCACATAACTTAAGGACAGGTGGTCCTGAACTTCAAGTTCCAAGTTCAAATGTTAAGGACATATAGTCTTGAAGTTCTGAACTTAAAGTTGCAAGTTCAAAAGTTAAGAACATGTAGTCCTAAAATCCTAAACTTAGAGTTGCAAGTTTAAAAGTTAAGGACAATTGGTCCTTAACGTTTATGAGCAGAAGGGTATTTTCGTTCGGGCAGGTCAAATTTATTAAATTAGTGGCTAAAGACTAAAGACGTTTTAAATAATGGCTTAAAAGTAAATACATGTATTATTAGTGTCTAACCATGCATTATTAGTGTCTAACCATGCACTTCACCCTCTTTTTTAGAAGTTAAAAAAGTAGCTTCTCTACGAACATATCACATATTCACATCCTCGTTGATGGCCAAAATTCTTTACATGGAGTTTCTTGAAGAAAATACAACACATAGTTTGTTAAGGTTGTGCACCAAATGTTAGATTCAATTGCTTCAATTTTCCTTTTTCTACCAACTGCTTCATTGTTCAGTCAACCCCTTGAATAATATGCTAGCATTTTCTCCAGAAATATTGCCTACAAAATACATTAGTTTATGCAAGTCAATGTAATTACTAAATACTATTTTAAAGTACACAATTATGATCAGAGATGAGACGTTAAACATAAAACTGTTAGAATCAAGTAGGAAGAAAAACTAGTCTAGCAAAAGATTTCTTACCAATAATTTACCATCCTCTTAGTATTAGCACAAACTTGTTGTGAGAAAACACCATACAATTACACTAAGCTAATATATGAATTATGTATCAGAAGAATTAACTTAAATAGTTGTCTACCCAAGTGCTTAAATTTAAAATAGTCAGAGCATATATTATATATTGTTAGGATGGAATCCGGATAGTGCAAAATTTAGCCAACAATATTATAATGACAGTAGCAAATACAATGTAAGTTGATAATAACGGCAATTGAAGCATATAAAGGAGACACAAATTTAACGTGGTTCAGTAAAGGTAACCTACGTCCACAAGCGAAGAGAAGCAATTTCACTATAACAATCGGCACATAAAAGAGTACAAAATTAGAGACCAAACTCAAATTATCCCAAAATATATCCCAAGAGAATAATCTCGCTACAATCACTCACAAAGAAGAGGTTTACTCAAAGTGTTTACCAACACTAACTCTGTGAAATATAATGAAACTCTCTATTACAAGAATACTCAAAATGAGTTTCTAATCAAAATATGAAATGACTCAAATAAGGTAAGATGGTCTATATTTATAAGGCAAAGTTCTTGGTCCCCAAGTAAAGAAAAAAGAATAAAAGAAAATACTTTTATTCTTTGGCTCCAAGTTTGAATATTTTGGCTCCAAGTTTGCTATGGGTAAATTTAGGACATATATATATATATATGTATGTGTGTGTGTGTAATCCATGTATAAATATGTGTATAATCTATTTATATTGGTTAGAAAGGTAAATAGTAAATTTAACCAGCTATTTATGTAAAGATCCCATTCTGATCATTCTTATTATGGCATTGTTCATTAAACAGATACTTGTTCATTGGAGCAGTCATGTTCATTTTTTTAAATCCTAATGACTGTTGTTCCTTGTACAGAAAAAATAAGAAAAAACATAAAAGAAAGAAAAAAGAATCGGCGAAAGCTAACAATTAGGGAAAAGGAAAAAGACTGATAGGAATATTTTCTAAATTAAAAGGAGCTGGACCTCCCTATAAAGAACTTTCTTGAAGATTTTTAGGCGAGCAACAACTATGCCTCAAACCCAAGCAAGTTGAGGTTGAGAATATTTCTGTCTATAGCTCTCCATTTAAGCTCATCTCAGTCATAAAAGAAAAGGATTAAGAGGACGAGAACTACGTCATGAAAATACAGTTTAATGATTTCAAAAGAAATATGGAGTATGTTCCTTTGCCTTTTTGGGGCCAGATTAGAGAAGCCAACAAGAGTTGGGGTCAGTGGAAAGTTAAAATTATCCATCCAGAAGAAATGGAAGACAGTGTCAACTTGCATTTTTTGGAGTATATGAACTGATAGAAATTGCAGATGCTTTAATGGAGTATTAACTCTCACACATGCGCTAAAAGCTAGACGCATTATAAATAACTTTTGATCAATTTTTTGACCCTGTTATCTCTTTATAATACAACAACAACAACCCAGAGTATAATCCCACTTAGTGGGGTCTGGGGAGGGTAGTGTGTACGTAGACCTTACCCCTACCCTAGGGTAGAGAGGCTGTTTCCAAATAGACCCCCGGCATCCTTCCCTCCAAGAACTTCCCACCTTGCTCTTGGGGAGACTCGAACTCACAACCTCTCGGTTGGAAGTGGGGGTTGCTTACCATCAGAGCAACCCCTCTTGTCAATAATTTTACATATAGGAAATAATTTTACAGGAGCTCACTGGTTTTTTTCTCACTGCTGTAATTTTCAGCATCTTCTTGATGCATTTTCTAGTAAAACTTCATTTACTTGATAAACAAAAAAAACCTTTAATCAATAAGTGGGAAACAATATTTACTCATTGATAGAGGCCAGTGGTAACAACTAGGAATATAAGAAGTTATGCTCTCCTAGAATGCAAAGTGCTTCCTTTCATTTATGCATAACAAGCAGAGTTATAGTGTATGCATATATCAGATGAGCAAAAAAATATGTAAGAGGCTGCGTAAATAAGATATCTTACGATGAAATTGCCATATTGGTTTCTCTCCATTTGTAACAACCTCAAACAGTATGCGATCTCCCTCCTTTATGCAGTTTGCATCACGGAATTCATGCCATCCGCCTTTAATACATACACCAGTACCAAAAGAACGTAACCTTAAAGTCCACGACCTTTGCCTTTCATCTCTAATAATCAAATCGCATTTCTTGTTGATGAGACCATTTGCATGTGCAAATTGTCTAGGAATGCACTGAAATCTTGCAAAACTTTTAGTACATATTATTGTAACACTTGTGCTCTTCCTATTTTCACCAAAAATAGTCCCAAAACAAAGAGAAAAGAAGAAAATGCTGTGCATGACTAATTTAACCTAAACAAGACTTACCAAGAGATCATGTGAAAGGCAATATGGTTTGACAGTGCATACGAACTGGGAATAACCAAAAGGCTTGTGAGTAGCAGGTTCTGCGTGGGTAAATGCCAACGACTTGATGCTGGGATTTGGTTTGTCTGTTACACGGTTAATTATATGCAAACCCATGTCAATAAACTAAGTATGACAAAGAGATCACAAATTAACATACGAATAGTGTGTAAACATCCACCCAATCTTCTTCTTTTTTTGTTGATAGCGATGATGTCAACCCAAAAGATGGCTCATGAGGGAGGACGGGCCAAGATCATATACGGAGATATACAATTCATTCCTCAACCAATGTGGGACTGTAACCCACTCTAACGCCTCTGCACGCAGAAGAAGTGTGTGCAATAACACGGGGCCCCAAACAGGGAACCTGGCGCTGAATATACATAAAGTTATGCCATTTGACCTAACTCAACCCAAAAATTAGCTCATGAAAGGAGGATTTCCCGAGATCATATGAGGAGACAAGCAGTTCATTCCTCAACAAATATGGGACTCTACCCCACTCTAATAGTAATGTTTATTACAGATTTGAACAAACAAACTCAAAATAAATTTCAAGGTGAATATAACAAAGTAAAGACACCATTGAGCCAGAAAACTTACCATGAAATTTCCATATTGGTTGTTCTCCATTAGTAATAACCTCAAACATTACATGATTTCCCACCTTTATGTCATTTGCAGCACGGAATTCACCCCATCTACCTCCTATATAGACTTGAGAACCATAGGCAGTTAGCCTTAAATCCCACGACCTTTGTTTTTCATCTCTGATAATCAAACCGCATTTCTTGTTGGCGAGACCATTCGCCAGTGCAAATTGTTTAGGAATGCGCTGAAAGGTTTATAACCATTTGCACATATCATCAAATATTAATATGCTTCGTATTTCAGCCTGAAGATTCTTGAAGGATTAATTAGGAGGGAATGAGTTGAAGACTTACGAAGAGACCTTTTGTAAGGCAATATGGTTTAACAGTGCATATAAAATATGATAGACCAACAGAGTTGTGAATAGCAGCATCTGCATTGGGAAAAGCCTTGCATTGTTAATTTTAGACAAATCCATATCAAGAAAATAATTATGACAAATAAATTTGAAATAAAACATGAATATCATCTAATCATCCACCCATCTTTTAGCTAACTTTTCAAAATAGAACAACCCCGTGCACAAGGTATTCCGCTTTCACGCAGGGTCCAGGAAAGAGCCACATCCCAATTCCCAAGGGTGTAATGTAGACCGTCTACCGAAATGTAAGCATTAGTGGCTGCTTACACGGCTTGAATCTGTGGCTTATAGGTCACAAGAGGGAGACAACTTTTGGCTAACTCTTCATTTAAATAAATTAAAACATATTACTATAAGTTAAGGGAATTACAACTTGGAAATGCATCAAGAACAACTAATGGACTATAAAGATCTTAATTACCTTTAAATTCAAAATTCTTGGAAGTCTCTTCAACAGTATGGACTTCTCCTTCTTCTTGTTGCACATACTCTGCATATTCTCTATCACATTGACTTGAATCAAATATGATTACCTCAAACTCCATATTACCTTCATGTCTAAACACCAACATATCTCCCACTTGCAAATCATGCTCCTCTGCAAATTCTGCCCAACCATCTTTGAATCGATGGCCGTTCACCTTCACCAGCCACTTCTTACCGTCCCTTTTAAGTATTGCATGTTCAATATGGTCGTATCCCTTCAGATACTTCAAGAAATCTATAGGTATTTTCTGCAATACAACATAAACTTAGGGTAACGCTGTTTCAAATCAGTATGCTGGTTTGTTTAGGACATGAAATTGCAATATCTACTCAGTTAAACAATTAAAAAATGATCATATGCACATGCACTATGGTTATGATTTTGAGTGTTTACCTTTTATGGGATAAATTCTTCCACCATGCATACACACACATAATTAATACATATAATAATTAACAAAGGAATTATAAATAACAAAAAGGATTACTTACAAGATCATGCTTGAAACCTGGCAGAATAGGTTTGAAAAAATGAGGTTTCTTTGGAGGAATTTTCATGGCAGCCAATGAATTGTACTTTTGTGTGGTTCTGTTTTGTATTTGATATAATTGGTAGTTGAAACTTAGACTTCAGCTTTCTGAGCCAAGGGCCTACCAAAAATAACCTCTTTACTTTTTCTAAGGTAGGGCTAAGAACGGCATACACACTATAATTTCTCAAGGTTAGGGCAAAAACTATGTGTATACTATCCTCCGCAAATTCTACATGTGGAATTTCATTGGGTTTGTTATTGTTGTTGAAACTTGACTTCAGGTCAGGGTTGCAACAATTTGGTAAATGAAACTTGAAAAGTGTTACAGAATGTTTATGCTCACATTCTTATGCATTACTACTATAGTAGTATAGTATTTTTTTTCTGATTCGGTTTCCTGAGTTAGAACCATTGTACATGTATAAATACCATAATACTCTGGTTCTGCTTTTTCAAGTCAGTGGGCTATGTAAAGCAGTAAAATCACTATGCATTGTCAAGCAAATACCAGATTTTCCAGCATCCCATGAAACGGTTGAACAGAAATGGTCGGATAAGGTGTAAGCTCGCTGTCAATAAGAGAATGCTACGGTCTAGGAGCGGCAAACGGGTAGGTCAGGTCGGTTATGGTTCGGTCGAAACAGGTAATGAAAAAATGGATAAATTATTCGAACCGACTCATATTTAATACGAATAAAAACGGGTTAACCGGCGGATATTATGAGTAACCCATATTATCCATGACTTTTTGCATATAATTAGAACTTTTAATCTCCTAACTTGAGGAATCCTCAGTTTGAGGCTTTACAAATGCAAAAGTTAGACCCATTGGTTATCCATTTTCTAAATGGATAATATGGTTCTTATTCATATTTGACCCGTTTTTAAAAAGTTCATTATCCAACCCATATTTTAGTAGATAATATGGGTGGTTAACTGTGTTCTTTCAACCATTATGCCACCACAACAATATTGACACTTTCATTGGGACAGCTTTGGCATATCCACCAACAACGCATATGGGACGTCCCTGATATGAAAGTGAAAGTGGAGTGAAAGCCATCCCTAAGCAGGATCCAAAGACGTTTAAGTAAACTGAATATAAAAGTCAAGTTCAATCGTCGAGTCTTGATGGATTGTCGGGACTTTAGTACAAATAGTTCACAATTTATTGCGGATTATTATAAGTTTATGACAAATATCATCGACATGTTTTTACTTCACATATGATCCAAAGACGTTTAAGTCCAGTTCCAATCTGAATATAAAAGTCAAGCACAATCGTCCAGTCTTGATGGATTGTCGGGACTTTAGTACAAATAGTTCACAATTTTTTGCGGATTATTTTAAGTTTATGACAAATATCATCGACATGTTTTTACTTCACATATAATCCAAGTCAACTTCAAATTTGATAACCAACACTCTAAATACCAACACGACAATTCTCAATGGTTTGATTTAACTCAACTTTAAAACACAATAGATTCAATTTGTCACTTCGACAAGCAAGATCAACAATTGCCTGATTGATGGTTTTGTTTGGTTAAAACTTAAAACCCAACAATAACACCCTTAGCAATAAGGTACCAGGAAATTATGAAACCTGCCACGTGCGAAATGGGTCAGAACCCAATAGTTTTGGCTCAAACTCTTTAATTGTATTACAAAATTCACTTAATATGTCTGAATAATTTACTCGCCAGGAAGCCACACTTTTTAGAATCCAGAATCCCATAAACTCAAAATCTTAGCTCTTTACAATCAGCTAGCCCAAATGGTTAATTTCAGAATATTAGTGTTTTTCTTTTTCTGGGAAAAACTTCTTCACCTTCGTGCATACATACATATAGTAGACAAATGAAAAATGAAAATAACTAAAAGGGTTAATTTTACTCACCAGACCCTGCTCGAAACCTGGCTGAATTGGCTTGAAAAAGTGAGGTTTCACTGAACGGACTTTCTCTTTCATAGCCAGCAGTAAAAATTGCAGTTACTATTGTCTATAGATAAAGTATCTTTTTTCTATTTTGTGATTGATATAACTGAAAGATTGAAGCTTCAATTCACTTCAGGGGATGCAATTATTTGGCAAAACAGACGAAATTTTGCAGCATCCCAAAGTAAAATTGAAGAGAACTGATTTTATTTTGTGATTAACACAACAAATACAACTCGTGTGAGGCTTTTTTAAATACATGACAAGTGTGGAAAATCCATTTGATAGGTTTTCCAAGTAAACAAAGTTGCCATTTGACTGGTTGGGCCGGACTGAATCATTATAAGAAAAACTAAAGAATCCATTATTTTAAATAAATACTATTTTTAAAGTATAGTTACCTTATAATTTTTATAATTAAATATCTATTTACGGTTACCTCTTACCTTTAAGCCATAAAATACGTTTTATATTATTTTTCTCCCATTCTTTTATATTTTTCTCAACCCTCTCTCAACGCCAGTTTTCTTCATGAATACAAACTCATGAATTCTCTCTCATCAGTTCCTCCGTCGATTGTTCTTCCGAGTAATCAATAGGAATTTTTCGGGACTTTAACTTCTTGGCAACTTTCATGGCTTCCTTAGCCAAAAACTTAGCAATTTCTTCTTCAGCGATCTTTCTCGTTTTCTTCTTCTTTCTCTCATCGCTGCGGATGGAATCATGGTTGGAATCCAATGGGTCGTCGGAAAATTGTCGGTGAAAAACTTTGCAATTTCTTCTTCAGCAATCATTCTCGTTTTCTTCTTCTTTCTCTCATCGTTGCTTATTGAATCATGGTCGGAATTCGATGGGTCGTCGGAAAATCTTTGGCGAAAAATAGGTCGTCTAATGTTTGGGGTTGAGCAACATGAAGATTATGTTACTTTTTTCTCTAAGTGTATTTCAATGTATCTCGTTCTATTTCATTGTATTCATTATTTTTTTCCCATAGTATTTCACAATATCTCACTATTTTTCATGTATTTCATTGTATTCATTGTTTCGCTATATTCCATCAATGTATTCATATGATGTTTGTTTAATTAATATAACTTATGTATTTTATGTATTCATATTTATAATTGTGTTTGTTGAGTTATATTAGGAGTCTATTATGTTAATTGATTCACTTTCTGTTTAAAAATAGCTGAATAGACCATGAATTGTGTTATTTATGCTACTAAATTCACAAATGCATATCGTGAATACAGTCGAATACAATAATCTGTCTAGTTGTAATCCCATGTTTCACACCGTGAATACAGTAGAATACAATCGAATACAAAAATTTGTCTACATGTAATCCCATATTTCACACCTAGAAATATTGTTGTATTCATGAATACAGTAGCTAATAACAACAAAATATAGTGGTTTCTGAAAGTTTCTCAAAAATTAACTTAAATAGTTGTTTACCATATATATATATATATATATATATATATATATATATATATATATAGTTAGAAAAAGTAAATATTGAATATGACATGTTATTTGTGTAAAGATCTCTTATTAAAAGGGACCTTACATAAATAGACGGCTATATTTATTTTTTATTTTTTCTATCCATATACACAAATTATATACAATTATATACATAATACATAAATTATGCATATAATATACCTTCACTGGCTATTTTAGTTTAAATTGTTGGGTATGCAATTATTTGAGTTAATTCTTGTTATTGAAATGATCGGCTTAGCCCAGTCCTAAAATAAAACAAAAGTTAAAAATATATATATATATATCAGTTAGAAAAAGTAAATATTGAATATGACATGTTATTTGTGTAAAGATCTCTTATTAAAAGGGACCTTACATAAATAGACGGCTATATTTATTTTTTATTTTTTCTATCCATATACACAAATTATATACAATTATATACATAATACATAAATTATGCATATAATATACCTTCACTGGCTATTTTAGTTTAAATTGTTGGGTATGCAATTATTTGAGTTAATTCTTGTTATTGAAATGATCGGCTTAGCCCAGTCCTAAAATAAAACAAAAGTTAAAAATATTTAAGAGTCAAAAAATATCATATTAGAAAAAATTCCTATAAACGTAATAACTTTTGACAGTGTTCCAATATATCATAACAAACACTAAATAAAAATTATAATATTTCATTAATAAAAAGAAAAAACTTAAAATAAACTATTGAAGAAAATATCTATGACACTTATGGCATATCTAACACCAACACATCACCTTCTTCAATTTAGTTTTACTCCTTGTGATGGGTTGTCTTAACATCTTCATTTTGTCATATCTATCTATAATCCATAGCGACAATTATTTAAATGTTTAACATAACTAAATTTCAAAAACTAATAATATTTGAATTCACATGAAAATAATACCAATTTGAGTTTGGAAAAAGTTGTGCAACCAATTCGAGTAGTAACAAGTGTTTGGGTAGTTTCATAATGGGTGCAACTTCTATACTTGGTGAGAACATGCCCACCAATTGAATGTTAGTTGTGATACTACATTAGTAATAAGAATACTAAGTACATCACGCGATATCTTTGAAAGATCGAGATATTTTCTAGAATGATCCTTCCAATACATAATAACATTAATCTTAAAACTTCTCAAGATCAAGTTTTGATTCCTCTAAATAAAGATCCAAGTCTGACTTTCTAGCCTTAGACGAAGATTCATCCTAGAATGCTTTAGACAACAACAACATTATTTATCCAATAATAATACAAATACATGTATATTTATAAAATACTTATATTACTAGTTGAGATAATATTGAGATGAGATTGTATTTATCCTTCTTTGTGTACATTTTGTATGTTAGTTAGGAGATAGTTAGTTAGTTGATTAGTTAATACAATTGACAGTAGTTAGTGGTTAAGATGCACATATGTCAATCATGTGTACATATAGTGTCGTACAATTTTTTGTTTCAGTTAAGCTTCATTTTTCAAATGAAAGAGTTCTTTCTCTGCTTTAGTCTTTCTCCTCTTTTAGTTTCTTCGAGATTCAACCATTGAAGCTGAAGCTGAAGCTGAGCTTCACTAGACTCATTTCAATCGCAGTGTTATCATGGTATCAGAGCAAGGTTAATCATCATTACATCGCGAGGTTAATCCTTCTCACACCTTCTCTTTCATTTACTGATTCACTTTTCCGTTTCTCTTTCCTGTTTTTGACCTAATATGATTGATTTGCCCTAAGTTCGGTCAATTTTTTGATTTTGGTTAACCTATCGCGTAGAGATCTAAGAGTTTTGGTTCCGATCGTTTTTGCCCTATCAAATTCAACTAATTCAGTACTCTAATGGATGTCACTGATCAACAAGATACGAATTCTGCTAATACAAGTACCGTGATACCTCCAAGCAAGGGAATTGATCCAAGTGATCCTCTGTATCTGCACCCATCTGATAATACTGGTGCAATACTTGAATGTAAACAATGCAGGAGCGAGTCCTTTTAGAACCAATTTCTCACTATAATACAATTACTCTGGAAACAACAAAGGTCGTCATGTGTGTGATTTTAGTAAGAGTCCAGGTCATACTAGGGATAAGTGTTACAAATTACATGGTTATCCGCAAAATGGATAGAACTTTGCACGATATCCTTAGAGTACTCAGAACTACAATCAAAATTTTAGACCCAACAGAGGAAAGATGATAGTAGCAAATGTGCAGAGAGTGCCAGCTGATGCAATGACAAGCAAGCTTGATGAGTGTGATACCCAAGATGAGAATCGGAATGTAAAGTTGACTAAGGAATAATATGGACAACTTGGCAACCTCCTTCAACATTTCTAACTTGGTAATGATGGAGAGAACTCTAACAACTCAAATTCTACCAATGCTGTGAACTTTGCAGGTATTTTTGTTTGCACATCTTCTATTGATTTTGATAAACTATCTTGGAGATGATTTGAATCAAAGATTGACACATGGATACTAGATTCAGGAGCCTCAAATCATATCACCTTTAACAAATCCCTACTGTCTGACATTGTAACCTTGCCTTATCCCTTTTATTTGTTCTACCAAATGGCTATAAAGTAACGGTGACAGAAATTGAAAATGTAAAACTTGCACCTAAGATCACTCTGTATAAAGTTCTTCACACTCCTTTATTTAAATTAAATCTTATTTCTATATATTGGTTGAGCAAACACCTAAGAGGTATAACTTCTTTCACTAACAACGCTCGTCTGCAGGCTCCTTTACTGAAGAGGCCTCTGGAGATTAGTAAAGTCAAAGATGGGTTGTGCCTACTATGCTCTCAATGTCTAAGAAACAAAAGTCTGACTAGCAAAGTTGATGTTTGTACTTCTACTCATTTTTGTGATGTAAATAGTCATTTATTGAACAACCTACATCTGCATGCATCTGTAAATAGGTCGCCCTTGAGTCATCAATGTCCAATTGTAAATAATCTATCTCTGAATAATGAGACTCATTATCTGTCTCCAATTCCTTCATATTTCAAGCCAATGATATTAACCTTCTATGGCATAACAGGCTAGGATGTGTATCTTTTGTGAAAATGAGGGGAATATAAGTCTCCTTCCCTTCTAGACAACCTTTTGTTTGTTCAATCTTCTCTACGGCTAGGCAGGGTAGGCTTCCCTTTCCCCAAAGGACAAGCACCTAAAAAACATTTTTGAACTCTTACATGTGGACCTGTGGGGCCCTTACCATGAGTGTACACATGACAAGTACAAATACTTTATTACTATGGTTGATGATTTTAGCAGGTCTACTCGGACTCACATGCTAACATGTAAAAGCAATGCCCACCAGACTACCAAAGCCTTTGTTTCGTTAGTTGAAAACCAATTCAAGACCTCAATCAAGTCCATAAGGTCTGATCATGGATTGGAATTTGTTAACATTAAAGTTGCATTGTTCTTTCAATCAGAAGGGATCATTTACCAAAAGAGTTGCCTCTATACCCCGCAACAGAATGGGGTAGTAGAGAAGAAACATAGATACCTTCTTGAAACAACCAGGGCTTTATTATTTTAGTCCAAACTGCCTTTGAAGTACTGGGGGGAATTTATTCTGACATCAACCTATATCGTAAATAGACTGCCTACCACCTATCTCAAAAATAAGGCTACTTTAGAAGTCATGTACAATAGGAAACCAGGTTACTCTCAATTGAGAAGCTTTGGTTGCCTATGTTTCCCAATAGTACCAAAGATCTATAGAGATAAGTTTGAACTGAGAACAACACCACATATCTTTATAGGCTATTCCTTTGGCACAAAAGGGTACAAAGTGCCGAGTTAGCTACCAAAAGAATCCACATTTACAGAGATGTAGTGTTTCATGAATCTGTTTTTCCCTTCACTTTCAATCCCGAACCTCCCTACTTTCCTTCAACTATTCATCCATTTCCTCTCAGTCCCACAGTTGATGCCAAAATAGAGCCATTCTCAGAAGGAACTGTGAGTGATCAAAGGAATGTTTGCAATATAACCAATGTTATGTCACCTTCCCCTGATGCCTCTTCTCCATCTGATCACTTGCACTTTTCACATGCACTTATCACTGCAGAGTCATCACCAATATAGGCCACATCCATCCCACACATCTCCAATTCACCTTCAACACAACACACACCTGGCCCAACTCCACTTTTGAAAAGGTCGCTAAGAGAACATATTACACCTGCATACCTGAAAGATTACATATATTATGTCCTTCAACCTGCCTTACATAAACAAACAACTGCACTTCAATATTCTAACTTCTCTTTGAGTGTACTATTTTCTAAACATCACTATTGAACCCAATACTTTAGTTCATGATAGTCAATCTTTGGTAAGTAGCATATGCAATGATAGTGAACCATCTTCTTTTAAGGAGGCTGCCTGTCACGACCCGGATTTTCCACCATCGGGATCGTGATGGCGCCTACTCGTAGTAGCTAGGCAAGCCAACTTAATTATATTTTCCATTACTAATCAATTATTTTAATATTTCATAGCATCAATATAGAACATGAAATCGAATAAGAACAATAGTGGAAGTTTGATTTATAAATACGAATCAAAAGGCAGAACAATCATTAATATCCTCTACCCAAGATTTGGTGTCACATTACTCACGAACCAGTAAGAATATACTAAATACAAAGGTCTGAAAGAAATATAGCATATGTCTGTCTCGCAAGAAGGAGGCAACAGTGTAAAAGAGAACATAAGGAAGAGACGCCGGGCCTGCGGATGCCTGCAAGGCTATCTCCGTCCCGTGAAAATGAAAGCTTGCTCTTGTACTACTGCTGCTGCTTCTCAAAACCTGGACATGAGCAAAAATGCACAAAAGTGTAGCATCAGCACAATCGACCCCATATGTTGGGACCATTGGAAGTTAATGCGAGAATAGGTTCAATTATTCGACCCTGAAATTCTTTTATTGTGCAATATATATATATATATATATATATATATATATATATATATATATATATATATATATATATATATATATATATATATATATATATATATATATATATATATATATATATATACCGCAAAAAAGGAATACCAGAAGTAAACAGTCAATAAAGGAAGAGGGGACATGCGGTGGGGATACAATAGCTACAAACATGATCTCAAAACCTGGACATGTGCAAAAATACACAAAAGTGTAGTATCAGCACAATCGACCCCATATGCTGGTAAGTGTCTAGCCTAATCTCGATGAAGTAGTGACGAGGCTAGACCCGACTACCACATAAACCTGTGTAATTATAAATAAATAAATAAATATATATATATATATATATATATATATATATATATATATATATATATATATATATATATATATATACGCAATAGAAGATAATACCAGAAGTAAACAGTCAATAAAGGAAGGGGGGACATGCGGTGGGGATAAAACAGCTACAAACAGGAAATCCCAGTATACAGATGGAATCAGCCATGAGAATTAACAACTAACAACAAAATAAATATTCGAAATATACACACTTGAGTCAACAATTGTTGCGGCGTGCAACCCGATCTGTATCATATAACAATGTTGTAGTGTGCAACCCGACCCTCGAATATCATTGTTGCAGCGTGCAACCCGACCCTCAAATATCATTGTTGCGGCATGCAACCCAACCCTCGAATATCATTATTTCATCGTGCAACCCGACCCTTGAATATCATTGTTGCGGCATGCAACCCAACCCTCGAATATCATTGTTGTGGCGCACAACCCGCTCTACCAAGATCATATTTTCCCATCCAAACAATAGTATCAAATACGGGGCAAGAGAGAAAATAAAAAATAATGAAAATCCCGGCAAGGGAACACACACAACAACAACTTTAAAAACTCGGCAAGAGCACAGAATCAATGATCCCACTATCCCAGCAACGGATAAACACCAATAACAGAATCAATAAAATGTCATGACAAGGGAATAACCAGTAACGTTTTCTCCTTCTTTCTTTTCTTACTTCACGATACCACTGGAGCCCAAGCTCCAAGAAATTTCTTATCTCATATACCGCCACAAACAACAATATAACGTCATTCCAGTAAGGGAACAAAAAATCATCTCAAATATCCCCACAAGGGAATTACTATAACCACATTAGTTCCAACATCTAACTACTACAACTATAACCAACATATTACCACACTTAACCACCTCAGCTATATCTAACCTATTACCATACTTAACCACCTCAGCTATATCTAACCAATTACCACCCTTAACCACCTCATCTATAACTATAGTTATCACACGACACAAGGAAACATTAACCTAAGCGACCCTAATATCCGTTAAGAACATAATGAAAAGAATTCACAACCCAACAATAGCCCGCCAAGAGGGAAACATAATGATCTATTCTCTTTCTCACATTTACTTTACAATTCTCTTCACAACTCGAGAAAATGCTCCAGAGGTTAAATTATCACCTATACTTTCGGAATTAGTTCTACAATTGAAGCCGACGCTCCTCCAATGTTCATATATCGCATTTCTTTCCACAATTATACACAACAAATATAAATACACTCCAAAGCATGGATAATACAATGAATCCCTGAAAGTCACAATATCAGACTCACAGTCATGCTAGACACCAATATATAGATACTCGTCACCATGTCTATACATCGTACTCGATCAATCAGCAAATAGAAAACAAGACTCAACTCTTATTTCCTCAAGCTAGGGTTAAACCAAACCTTACCTCAAAGCCTTGAAATCCACTTAATCCTCAACTATTATTTTACCTCGTGGTTTCACCTCCAATTCACTCGAATCTAATCACAAATTGCTTGAATGTATCAACAAATGCTAATGGGATCGATTTGAATGCTTGAAAATGGATTTCCCTAAGTTTTACTCAAAAATTCCCTAAATGCCCCCGGGCCCACTGGTCAAAACTCGAGGTTCGAGCCAAAACCCGATTACCCATTCCCCCAGGAACTCAAATATGCAATTTGTATTGAAATCGGACCTCGAATCGAGGTCCAACTCCCCAATTTATAGAAAATCTAGGTTCTACCTAAAAATCTCAATTTCACCCATGACAATCCTTGATTTCAAGTGGAAAACATGTTTAATGATGTAAAAGATTTAAGGAATTGAGTACAAATCAACTTATAAATGATTTGGGATGAAGTTTGCTCTTGAAAAATTGCCTATCGTGTTTGGGTTTTGGAAGAATGGTGAAAAGTGATGAAAATTCGACTAAGTATAAAATTTACTGGGCCTCGCATGTGGGAATTGCGAACTAGGGTTCGCAATTGCGAAACCAGGGCTGCAAACATGGGAATTGCGAACAAAGCTTCGCATTTGTGAAGCCAGGGCAAAGTTGGGACTTTCTCATTTGAGAAAGGGGCCTCGCAATTGTGAATAGTGACCCATCGCATTTGCGATCCTTCCATTCGTATTTGCGATACCTGCCAGGCCTCCATTTTTTCGCATTTGCGATCAAGTGGTTGCGATTACTTTTTCGCAAATGCGAAGACACCATCACTGAGAAATACCAGATTTTTAAAACATGAGAAATGCAATTCGTTGCCTATTCAAAACTCTCCCGAGCCCTCGGGGCTCCAAACCAACCATGCATACAACCTCAAAAATATCCCACACACTTACTCGCGCGATCAAATCGCCAAAATAACATCATATACATAGAATCAAGCCTCAAAACACATGATTTTCTTCTAAACTTCATAAACTTTCAAACTTGAAACTTATAGTTCGAAACACGCCAAACAACATCCGATTTCGACCAAACTTCACAGAATGAGCTCAACACATATTTAAGACTTGTATCGGGCGTCAGAACCAAAATATAAGCCCAATACCATAGTCTTTTAATCAATTTTTATTTCCATTTTTCTTAATAATTTCAGAAAAACAATTTCACAGAAAAATTCTTTCCTCGGGCTCTATACCTCGGAAATCGATCCGGGCACATGCCCGAGTCTCACATTTTTCTACGGACCTTTCGGGATCGTCCAGTCTCGGGTCCGAGTCTGTTTACCAAAAAATGTTGACCAAAGTCAACTTTAATCATATTAATATCAAAAATCTTCAAATATTTCATAGAATTCACACATTTCAACATAAAAGTTTTCCGGCTATATGCCTGAACTGTGCATGCAAATCGAGGCAAGTATAAATGAGGGTTGCAAGACCTATGAAGCACTGAGTGGATGAGGAAATAGGTGATGACCCTTTGGTTTGTTACATCTTCCACCTCTAAAATAATCGTTCGCCCTCAAACGAACAAAAGAAAGAAGTACCTAAGTCGTAGAACATATGTGGATAACGGCTCTACATATCAGACTCGGACTCCCTGGTCGAGGCCTCAGGGGGCTGACCTCTCCACTGAATACGAACAGAGGAAATACTCCTAGATCTCAATTGACGAATTTGCCGATCTAGAATAGCCACCGGCTCCTCCTCATAAGATAAATCCTTGTCCAAATGGACAGTGTTGAAGTCTAACACATAGGTAGGATCGCTGTGATACTCTGAAGCATAGACACATGAAAAATTGGATGCCCGACCGATAAGCTAGATGGTAATTCAAGTCTATAAGCCACCTCTCCTACTCGATCAAGAATGTCAAACAGGCGAATGTACCTAGGGCTAAATTTGCCCTTCTTTCCGTACCTCATCACGCCCGTCATAGACGACACCCAGAGCAATACCCACTCACCAACCATAAAAGCTGCATCTTGGACCTCACGGTCTGCATAACTCTTTTGCCTAGACTGAGCTGAATGAAGCCTCTCCTAGATGATCTTGACGTTATCTAAGGCCTCCTGGACTATGTTTGTACCCAATAGCCGAGCCTCTACCTGCTCAAACTATCCGACTGGAGACCGACATCGCCTACTATACAATGCCTTATACGGAGCCATCTGAATGCTGGACCGGTAGCTGTTATTGTAGGCAAACTCTGCTAAAGGAAAAAACTGGTCCCACGAGCCTCCAAAATCAATGACACAATCTTGGAGCATATCCTCCAAAATCTGTATAGTCTGCTCGGACTGACCGTCCGTCTGAGCATGGAATGTTGTGCTCAACTGAACCTGGGTGCCTAACTCTTGTTGAATCGCTCTCCAGAAGCGCGAGGTAAACTGTGTACCCCAGTTCAAAATGATGGATACCGATACACCATGAAGGCGGACAATCTCCCTTATATAAATCTTAGCTAACCTCTCGGAAGAATATGAGACTGCCAATGGAATGAAATGCACTGACTTGGTCAGCCTATCTATAATGTCCCAAATAGCATCAAACTTCTTCCGAGTCAACGGAAGTCCAGTAATGAAACCCATGGTAATCCTCTCCCACTTCCACTCGGGAAGCTCAATCCTCTGAAACAAACCACCGAGCCTCTGATGCTCATATTTGACCTATTAATAATTCAAATACCGAGCCACATATGCAACAATTTCCTTCTTCATTCTATGCCATCAACAATGCTGTCGCAAGTCCTGATGCATCTTTCTGGTGCCCGGGTGGATAGAATACCGAGAAATATAGGCCTCCGCTAAGACCAACTCTCGAATCCCATCAACATTGGGCACACAAACTCGCCCTTGCAATCTCAAAACACCATCATCACCTAAGGTCACCTTCGTGGCACCTAGATGGTGTACCGTGTCTCTTAGGAAAAATAGGGATCATCAAACTGCCGATCACGGATGCGCTCCAATAGAGAAGAACGAGTGACAATGCAAGCTAATACCCTGCTAGTCTAAAAAATATATAGTCTCACAAATCGATTCGCCAAGGCCTGAACATCTAAAGCGAGCGGTCTCTGGCTGACCAAAATATACGCAAGACTACCCATGCTGGCAGACTTCCTACTCAATGCATCAACCACCATATTGGCCTTATCCGGATGATACAAGATAATGACATCATAATTTTTCAACAACTCCAGCCATCACCTCTACCTCACATTCAACTCCTTCTGCTAAATAAGTATTTGAAGGCTCTTTTGATCCGTGTACACCTCACACATAACACCATATAGATAATGCCTCCAAATCTTCAATACATGAACAATCGCTGCCAACTCTAGATCATGAACTGGATAATTCTTCTCGTGGATCTTCAACTGTCTCGAGGCATAGGCAATAACTTTGCCATCCTGCATCAATATTGCGCCAAGCCCAATACGCGAAGCATCATAATAGACTGTGAAAGGCCCTAAACACGTAGGCAAAACCAATACCAGCATCGTAGTTAGGACTGTCTTGAGCTTCTGAAAGCTCGCCTCACACTCGTCTACCCATCTGAACTGGTCACCCTTCTGGGTCAACATGGTCATCGGGGTTGCAATAGAGGAAAATCTCTCTAAGTCACTAAAGCTGGTCGAGGCCAATTCTTGACTGCCTCAATCTTCTTCAGGTCCACCTAAATGCCCTCCGCTTATATAATATGACCCATAAATGCACCGAACTCAACCAGAACTCGCACTTTGAAAACTAACATATAATTGACTATCCTTCAGAGTCTGAAGAACCACTCTAAGGTGTTGCTCGTGCTCTTCCTTGCTGCGAGAGTACTCCAGAATATCATTAATAAAGACTATCACGAATAAGTCTATATTTGGCCTAAACACTCAGTTCATCAACTTCATAAATGTTGCCAGCGCATTGGTCAACTCAAATGACATGACTAACTCATAGTGCCCATACCAAGTGCGGAATGCTATCTTAGGGACATCAGCCGCCCTAATCTTTAGCTGATGGTAGCTAGATCTCAAGTCTATCTTTGGAAACACCTTTGCTCCATGGAGCTGGTCAAACAAATCATCAATCCTTGGCAGTGGATACTTGTTCTTTATCGTCACCTTGTTTAACTGCTGGTAATAGATACACATCCGCATCGAACCATCCTTCTTCTTCACAAATAACATCGGCGCACCCCAAAAAGAAATACTAGGCCTGATAAAACCCTTGTCTAGTAAATCCTACAATTGGTCCTTTAACTCATTTAACTCTAGCGGGGCCATGTGATACGACGGAATAGAAATGGGCTGCGTGCCTGGAGCCAGATCAATATAAAAATCAATATCCATGTCGTGCGGCATACCCGGCAGGTCTGAAAGGAAAACCTCGGGGAACTCTCGAACAATAGGAACAGAGCGAATAGTAGGAACCTCTGCGCTGGAGTCGCGAACATATGCCAGATAAGCCAAACACCCATTCTCGACCATGCGTCGAGCCTTAACATATGAAATAACACTACGAGTAGCATGACTTGGGTCCTTATCCACTCTAGTCGGGGCAACTCTGGCAAGGACAAGGTCACGGTCTTGGCGTGACAATCTAAGATAGCATGATACTAGGACAGCCAATCCATCCCCAATTGAACATCAAAATCCACCATGTTTAAATGCAATAAATCAACACGGATCTCAAGATTCTCAAACACAACCACACAAGAATGATGCACTCGGTCAACTACTATGGAGTCACCTACCGGTGTAGATACATAGATATGAATGTCCAAAGCATAACTAGGCATAGCCAGGTAGGGTGCAAAATAAGACGACACATATGAATATGTAGACCCAGTGTTAAATAACACTGATGCATCTCTATCACAAACTAGAATAGTACCTGTAATAACGGCATCTGATGACTCTACCTCTGGTCTGGCTGGCAAAGCATAAAACCGGAACTTAACCCCACCTCCCTAAACCAAGTCTCTAGGATGATCGGCCACCGGCTAGCCCCTACCTTTGGCGGTCCGGCCTCCACCTCTACGGTCTCGACCTCTACCTTATGATCCCTACCTCCGCCCCGGGCTGATTGGGCTGGTTGTGGGTCAACTGGTGCCTGAATCATGGGGCGAGAACCCTACTGCTGCGACAAAAGAAGTGGTATATGACCTTGCCATTCACGAAAGGGCAAAAGTAGAGGTTTCAATATAACACTGAGAGAATAAAATCGCACGACCGGAAAGAATAGAAGTGAAACTTTTCCTAACTCAGTAGCCCTTGGGGAACGAGTACAGATGTCTCCGTACCGACCCCTCAAACTCAACTAAGTTTGTCCATGAGTTGTGAGACCTATGTAACCCAGTGCTCTGATACCAACTTGTCACGACCCAGATTTCCCACCACCAGGATCGTGATGGCGCCTAGTCGTAGTAGCTAGAGAAGCCTACTTAATTACATTTTCCATAAATAATCAATTATTTTAACAGCTCATAACATCAATATAGAACATGAAATCCAATAAGAATAATAGCGAAAATCTGATTTATAAATATGAATCAAAACGCAGAACAATCATTAATAGCCTCTACCCAAGATTTGATGTCACATTACTCACGAACCACTAAGAAAATACTAAATACAATGGTATGAAAGAAATATAATAGTTGTTTGTCTAGAAATAAGGAGGCAATAGTCTAAAAGAGAACATAAAGAAGAGATGTCGGGCCTGCGGCTGCCTGCAAGGCAACCTCGGTCTCGTGAAAATGAAAGCCTGCTCTCATAATACTGCTTTTGCTGCTCCTCAAAACCTGGACATGTGCAAAAATGCACAGAAGTGTAGCATCAGCATAACCGACCCCATGTGCTGGTAAGTACCTAGGCTAACCCTGGCGAAGTAGAGACGAGGCTAGACCCGACTACCACATAAGCCTACGCAATTCAATATATATATATATATATATATATATATATATATATATATATATATATATATACCGCAGAAAGGAATATCGGAAGTAAACTGTCAATAAAGAAAGGGGGACATGTGGTGGGGATACAACAACTACAAACATGAAATCTCAATATGCAGATAGAATCACCCAAGATAATTAACAGTGAACAACGAAATAAATATCCGAAATATACACACTTGAGTCAACAATTATTGCGCCGTGCAACCCGATCCGTATCATCTAACATTGTTGTGGCGTACAACCCGATCCTCAAATATTATTATTGCACCGTACACCCCGATCCTTAAATATCATTGTTGCAGCGTGCAACCCGACCCTCGAATATCATTGTTGCAGCGTGCAACTCGACCCTCGAATATCATTGTTGCGGCGTGCAACCCGACCCTCAAATATCATTGTTCCGACGTGCAACCCGACCCTTGAATATCATTGTTGCGGCATGAACCTGACCCTCACATATCATTGTTGTGGCGCGTAACCCGCTCCACCAAGATCATATTTCCCTATCCAAACAACAATCATAAATACGGGGCAAGAGAGTAAATAAAAAATAATGCAAATCCCAGCAAGGGAACACATACAACAACAATTGTAAAACCCCAGCAATGGCACAACATCAATGATCCCAGTATCCTGGCAAAGGAGAAAAACCAATAACAGAATCAACAAAACGTCACGGCAAGGGAATAACCAGTAACTATTTCTCCTTCTTTCTTTTCTTACTTCACGATATCACTGGAGCCCAAGCTCCAAGAAATTTCTTATCTCATATACCTTAACATACAACAATATAATTCCATTCCAGTAAGGGAACAAAACATCATCTCAAATATCCCCGCAAGGTAATTACTATAATCACATTAGTTCTAACATCTAACTACTACAACTATAACCAACCTATTACCACACTTAACCACCTCAACTATATCTATCCTATTACCACACTTAACCACCTAAGTTGTATCTAACCTATTACCACACTTAACCACTTCATCAATAACTATAGTTATCATACGACACAAGGAAACATTAACCTAAGCGACCCTAGTATCCGTTAAGAACACAATGAAAAGAATTCACAACCCAACAATAGCCCGCCAAGAGGGAAACATAATGATCTCTTCTCTTTCTCACTTACTTCACAATTCTCTTCACAACTCGAGCAAATGCTCCAGATGTTCAATTATCACTTATACTTTCGCAATTCGTTCTACAACTAGACACCAATGTGTAGATACTCGTCACCGTGCCTAAACATTATACTCGATCAATTAGCAAATAGAAAACAAGACTCAACTCTTATTCCCTCAAGCTAGGGTTAAACCAAACACTTACCTTAAAGAATCTTCAACTATTGCTTTACCTCGTGGTTCCATCTCCAATTCACTCGAATCTAATAACAAATTGCTTGAATGTATCAATATATGTTAATGGGATCAATTTGAATGCTTGAAAATGGATTCCCCAAAGTTTTACTCAAAAATTCCCAAAATTCCCCCGAGCCTACATGGTCAAAACCTGAGGTTCGGGCCAAAACCCAATTATCCATTCCCCCACGAACTCAAATATGTAATTTATTTTGAAATCGGACCTCAAATCGAGGTCCAACTCCCCAATTTATAGAAAACCTAGGTTCTACCCAAAAATTCCAATTTCACCCATGAAAATCCTTGATTTCAAGTGGAAAATATGTTTAATGATGTTAAAGATTTAAGGAATTGAGTAAAAATCAACTTACAAATGATTTGGGATGATGTTTGCTCTTGAAAAATTGCCGATGGTGTTTTAGTTTTGAAAGAATGGTCAAAAGTGATGAATATTCGACTAAGTATAAAATTTGCTGGGCCTCGGATATGGGAATTGCGAACTAGGGTTCGCAATTGCGAACCCAAGCCTGCTAACATGGGAATTGAGAACAAAACTTTGCATTTGTGAAGCTAGGGAAAGGCTGGGACTTTCGCATTTGCGAAAGGGGCCTTGCAATTGCGAACAGTGGCCCATCGCATTTGTGATCCTTCTCATCGCATTTGCGATACCTGCTAGGCCTCCATTTTATTGTATTTGCGATCAAGTGGTCGCATTTGCGATTACTTCTTCGCAAATGCGAAGACACCAGCACTGAAAAATACCAGATTTTTAAAACATGAGAAATGCAATCTGATGCCTATCCAAAACTCAACCGAGCCCTCGGGGCTCCAAACCAACCATGTACACAACCTCAAAAACATCCCACATACTTACTCGCATGATCAAATTGCCAAAATAACATCATATACATACAGTCAAGCCTCAAAACACATGATTTTCTTCTAAACTTCATAAACTTTCAAACTTGGAACTTATAGTCCGAAACACGTCAAACGACGCCCGATTTCGACCAAACTTCACTGAAAGAGTTTAACACATATTTAAGACTTATATTGGCTGTCGAAACCAAAATACGAGCCCGATACCATATTATTTTAATCAATTTTAATTTCCATTTTCCTTAATAATTTCAGAAAAATAATTTCACAGAAAAATTCTTCCCTCGGGCTCTAGACCTCAGAATTCGATTTCGGGCACATGTCTGAGTCCCATATTTTTCTACGGACTTTCGGGGGCCATCCAATCTCGGGTACGAGTCCATTTCCAAAAATATTGAGTAAAGTCAACTTTAATCATATTAATATCAAAATTCTTCAAATATTTCACAGAATTCATATATTTCAATCTAAAAGTTTTTCGGCTATATGCCCCAACTGTGCACGCAAATCAAGGCAAGTGAAAATGAGGTTTTTAAGACCTCTGAAGAACTGAGTGGATGAGGAAATACGTGATGACCCTTTGGGTCGTCACACTACCATCAATCCTGCTTGGCAAGCAGCTATGGTTCAGGAATTTGAAGCTCTTTATGCCAGCAACACATGAGACCTAATATTACTGCCTCATCGAAAAGCAATTGGATGTAGGTGGGTCTACAAAGTGAAACACAAGGTAGGTCAAACCATTTAAAGATTATAATCTAGGTTAGTAGTGAAAGGCTACACACACTAAGTAGGAGTGGATAACACAAAGACCTTTTCTCTTGTAGTGAAAATGACTACAGTTAGGACACTTATTGCAGTTGCAGTAAAAAGTGGGTGGAGCATCTTCCAATTGAATGTAAACAATGCATTTCTTCATAGTGATTTGCATGAAACAGTGTACATGGAAACCCCTCCAGGACATTTAGCGAATAGCCAAGGTTTGGTTTGTAAATTGAATAAATCTCTATATGGGCTGAAGCAGGAAAGCAGAAAATGGTATGAAAAACAAACCGATGCATTGTGTTCAAGAGGATATGAACATTCTATGAATGATTACTCCATGTTTTCCAAGGGGAAATGGGGCTCAATTGTGTATGTAGCAGTTTATGTGGATGATGTACACTGACAGGGACAGACCAATCAGAAATGAATCAGTTGAAGACCTTCCTACACAACAAATTTAAAATCAAGGATCTGGGAAAGCTACATTATTTCTTGGGCTTGGAAGTTCTATGCAAGACAACAACAATCCAGTATAATCCCACTTAATGGGGGTCTGAAAAGGGTAGTGTTTATGCAGACCTTACCCCTACCCTGGGGTAGAGAGGTTATTTACAAATAGACCCCCGACATCCTTCCCTCCAAGAACTTCCCACCTTGCTCTTGGGGGGACTCGAACTCACAACCTCTTGGTTTGAAGTTCTATACAAGAGAGATTATGTTATTATTTCACAAAGGAAATTTCTCCTTAACCCACTGAAGGAGTATGGTTGGTTAGAATATATTACTCCTGTTTCACCCCTTGATCCCAATAAGAAACTAAGAGCAAAAGAGGGGATGCCCTTGATAAATTCCCCATATTACAGAAAGTTGGTTGGCATGTTGAACTTTCTTATAAACACAAGGTTGGATATTGCTTTTAGTGTGAAACACCTCAGCCAGTTCATGCAGGACCCTAGAGAGCCACATTTGAAAGATGCCATCCATTTGTTGAGATATCTCAAGGGTGATCCTACTTTGGGTGTGTTTATGTCCAATGGTTCAGACTAGTCAGTCAAAGTCTATTATGGCTCTGGTTGGGCAGTTTGCCCAGACTTAAGAAGTCTATTAGTAGTTATATTATATTGTTAAAGAGCAGTCCTATCAACTAGAAATCCAAAAAGCAAGAGATAATTTCAATATCCTTAGCAGAAGCTGAATACAGATCTTTGAGAAAAGTGGTTGGGAAGTTAGTCTGGTTGAAAAGGTTACTTGATGAGTTAACAGTTCCCTCTTCTACTCCCGTTAGAATTTTTTGTGATACTGAGTTAGCCTTACATATAGCAAGGAATGAAGTGTTTCATGAATGCACCAAACATATTGAGGTGGACTGCCACTTTATTCAAAAACAACTACCAGAAGGTCTGGTTTCCCTGCATTACATTGCAACCAATGACCAGCTTGCAGACATTCTTGCCAAGGCTCTCAGAGGCATCAAGCATTCTACTATTGTGAACAAGTTGGTTGTGCTTTCTCCACCTCCAACTTGAGGGGGGTATTAAGATGAGATTGTATTTATCCTTCTTTGTATACATTTTATATGTTAGTTAGGAGATAGTTAATTAGTTAATACAACTAGAAGTAGTTAGTGGTTAAGATGCACAACTGTTAATCATGTGTACATATAGTGTTGTACAGTTTTGAGTCTCAGTTAAGCGTCATTTTTCAAATGAAAGAGTTCATCCTCTGCTTACGTCTTTCTCCTCTTTCAGAAGCTTTGAGATGCAACCATTGAAGTTGAAACTAAGCTTCACTGAGTTCTTTTCAATCGCATTGTTATCAGACAATATTACTATTGGAAAGTGGCTAAAGAAAATAATATTTCTGTTTTAGTTACGGAGAAGGGAGATAGCATTTAGATGTTTTAAAACCTAGTTTGATACTCATTGCAAAATATTAGTAAACCAGATCATCTATATTATTGGTATCTGAATAAGAGAAAAACAATAAATAAAGAATAAAATTACAAAGGTGAGAGAGAAAAATAAAAGAAAAACTACGACAGTGAAAAAGAGGATTATAGTAGCCGAGGAACTAGCGTTACTTCTATTTAACTTAACTAATTAACTTTTTATTTTTAAAATTTAAATTTTAAAAGTTTGTTCTGCTATTATGATGAGCTTAGTAGACTTTAATTTTTATATTTTTATTAAATATTTTTTATTATGCCCGTGGCCAAACCTAGCCTCAGTCAAGCCTTACGAGCCATATGCTTACCTAGTGGAAATGACACCAGTTAGCCAATTTAAGTATATTGTTTAAAATAATTCATAATTCAAAATGCATTTAAAGATTTTCCAATTCGCTTAAACTT
Source organism: Nicotiana noctiflora (assembly GCA_032618575.1). Taxonomy (NCBI): domain Eukaryota; kingdom Viridiplantae; phylum Streptophyta; class Magnoliopsida; order Solanales; family Solanaceae; genus Nicotiana; species Nicotiana noctiflora. The sequence goes on along the minus strand of JASVEL010008361.1, from coordinate 263,985 downwards.
CAGGACATGACGTCCTGAAGTTTAAACCTTAATGTTCAAACTTTAGGACATTGTATCTTAAAGTTCGGAAATTGTATCCAAAACTTTGAATCTTTTGTCTTGGATTTTAAATTAACAGTTCAAAAATTCATAACACTTAGTCGTGAATTTCAAATTAGTAGCTCAAACATTTAGGATATTAAGCCTTGTATTACAGATTAGCAGCTCAAAAAATCAAATACTTAGTCTTAAAGTTTTATTATTGCATGTCATTTTACTTTTGGTTTTATGTTTAGATAATTATTTATTTGATTTATCCCGGATTTACTAACATTGTTTTGTTTTGTTTTGTTTTGTTTGTTGATTTTCTCTCTCTTTTTTCTGAGCCGAGGGTCGGCCGGAAACAGCCTCTCTACCCTTTCGGGTAGGGGTAAGGCCTGTGTACGTATTACCCTCCCCAGACCCCACTTTGTGGGAACATACTGGGTAGTTGTTGTTGTTGTTTAGTCTTAAAGTTTGGATAAATTGACTAATTTTTAAATACATTATAAATTATGGATGTATTTTGAACAACAAAATCAAAAGTCGTTATTGGTGCATTTCACCTGCTTACTTAGACTTGGATAAAATGCCTCATTCTTAACTGGATTCAAATCCTAGCCCAATCCTACTAAATCAAGTGTCGAGCAGAACTAGCCCAGCATGCCAAACTCATATTGACACATGCAAGCTCATATTGACTGCCTGGTGGTGCCCAACACTTCACTTGATAGATTTTTGCAAGTAAATAAATATGTCCAAGCTTTTCTTCTTGGCAAAAATAATCCCTTTTTTGGTGCCAAGTATTTTTCCCAAAGTTAAAGGGGTTTGGTCAAAACATTTAAAAGTAAAATATACTTTTGAGTAGAAGTACATGCTATTTTTGAGTAAAATTTGCATGGGGTAGCCACTTTTTAAAGTGGTATTTACTTTTTATCCAGTATTTTTAATGCTGAGCAAAAGTAGCCACTAGTCTATTAAACGTAATATGAAAAGATAGTGTTACCATTTCTTCCATCTCTTCTCCAGCTCGGTAGGAGGGTTCAACAAGTCGACATAAATACTCTCCAGTCAAGCACTTATAGATCCCCTAAGCTTGGATTGGAAAAAGAGATGTTACGAATTGACACATCAACATGATATGCTACCAAAATATTTAATAAAAGATTAAGAAGGCATATTAAGAACGACATATTTTCTCCTGGTGGATGTTGTTAGGTGTTTGTCATAATTTTTTTACCCTATTTGGTTTCCCTATTTGTTGAAGGAAAAGGGCAATATAATTACTTTAATTTGTTTTTTTCTTCTTGTAGAAGGAAATTACAAATCTCCCATATTTGGTTAGTCTTTTTTCTTGTAGGAAAAAGTTTGGAGTTCTATAAATTAAGTATCATTCCTTCTCGTTCAGTAGCATTCACAATGTAGCCATATGGGGTTTGGGAGTCATTTCTTAGGGGGGAGGGGACTATAAGGGACAAGTGTTAGTGTGTCACTTATGTTAACCTTTTCGTGAGGTTGTTCTCTCGATATTTTGTATTCTCTTTTATTATGATGGATTGCTCATCTTCGTCCTGGGCATAGGTCAGTTGACCGAACCACATTAAATGTTTGTATCTCTTTTGGTATATTTCTCTTCGTTGTATGACTTATCGCCGCTCAAGGTTTATTTGCTAGCTTCCATATGACATCTGACATTTTCGGTCCTAACAAGTGGTATCAGAGTGAGGTTCAAGATAGTTCATCTTGGCGGGTTCAGTTCTAGCCGCAATCTATTTGACGGTAATCATGATTCAGAGAAATTTGATTGGTGTGCTATGCACATTGAGACAAACTTTGTTGTGGAGATTTGTAGATGCGGCCTATTGAAGGCTATGTGAAGAAAGTGGATCAAATTTATTTTGTCAAAACATTCAAGCAAAGAGGGAGAATTTTTAGGTGTTTGCCATAATTTTCTTACTATATTTGGTTTTCCTATTTGTTGAAGGAAAATGGAAATATAATTACCTTAATTGAGTTTTTTCTTCTTGTAGAAGGAAATTACATATCTCCCATATTTGGCTAGTTATTTTTCTTGTAGAAAAAGGTTTGGTTATTTAACCGGTTGTTACGGAATGGAGGCAAATATGAGAAAGATAGTATGTTTAAATGGGAAAAATTATAATATTTGGAGAAGAAAGATGAAAGACTTGTTGTTCGTGAAGAAGATGCATCTACCCAGTTTTTTACATCATAAACCCGAGAGTATATTCGATGGAGATTGAGATTCTGAGCACCAACAAGTATGTGTATATATACGACAATGGGTTGAAGATAATGTTCACAACCATATTGTGAACAAGATACATGCGAGATTATTGTGGGAAAAGCTAGAGACTCTTTATGCTTCAGAAAATCGGGAACAATAAATTATTTTTGCTAAAGCAATTGATACCCTTTAAATACAAGGAAGGGAGCCCTATCCTTGATCACATAAATAATTTTCAGGGTGTCCTTGATCAGCTATCTGGAATGAGAATTAATTTTGATGATGAGATACAATGACTTTGGCTTCTTAATACTCTGTCAAACTCTTGGGAAACTCTTCGTGTTTTTTTTTTGACAAATTTAGCTCCTGGAGGTAAGGTGACCATGAAATATGCCAAGGGCGATGTGTTGAACGAGGGAGTAAGGAGAAAATCTCAGAGTTCGTCCTCACAAGCAGATATCTTGGTTATAGAAGATTGGTGGAGAGATAGAACAAGAGGCTCAAGGAATAGAGGTAAACGTAGAAGTAAGTCAAGGTCCAAATATTATAATATTACATGCAACCACTGTAACAAGAAAGGACACATCAAATATTTTGCCACAAGTTGAATCAAGACACTAGAGAAGGAAAGAAAGCTGAAAATAACGAGAACAATGTTGTTGCTATTGTTCGAGATGGCCTTCTTTTTGCTTATGACGAAAATGTCATCAATTTGGTATCCCATGAGACGAGATGGATAGTAGATTCTGGAGCTACCTCACATGTCACATCAAGAAAAGTCTTTTTCTCATCGTATACTCCTATTGATTCTGGAGAGTTAAAAATGGGCAATGCCAATAAAGTTAAGGTGTTTGGTGTTGGCACAGTTTGTTTGAAAAATAATAATGGTTCAACGTTAGTTCTTCAAGATTTTAAGCATGCTCCAGTCTTTCCTTTCAATTTATCTTCTCAAGAAGATTAGACGATGAAGGTTACCATACTGCCCTATTTAATGGCTAATGGAAGCTCACCAATGGCTCGTTAGTAGTGGCTCGAATAGTCAAGTTTGGTTGTTTATATGTGACACATGTCTCTATTCTTAATGACTCAATAAATCTGGTGGAAAGTGATACTTTATCAGAATTGTGGCATCGAAGATTAAGTCATATGAGTGAGAGGGAGATTATGTATTTGGCTAAGAAAAGTTAGCTGTATGGAGTAAAACAAACAAAGTTGAAAAGGTGCATACATTCTTTAGCTGGCAAACAGAAAAAGATTTCCTTTCATAGCCATCCTTCCCCAAGAAAACCCGATTTATTAGAGCTAGTACACTTTGATTTGTGTTGTCCTTTTAAAATAAAGTAAAGGTGGTGCACTTTACTTTGTGACATTCATTGATGATTATTCTCGTAAGCTCTGGGTGTGTCCTTTGAAATCTAAAGATCAAGCACTTAGCGTGTTTAAGGAATTTCAGGCCTTAGCTGAGAGACAGACGGGGATGAAATTAAAATATATTCGCAGTGACAACAGTGGTGACTATTGTGGTCCCTTTGATAACTATTGCAAGGAAAAAGGAATTCGTCATTAGAAAACTCCGCCCAATACACCTTAAATGAATGGTTTGGCAGAGAAAATGAATAGAACTTTAGTTGGGAGAGTTAGATGCTTACTTTTAGAGGCTAACTTCCAAATACATTTTGGGAGAAAGTACTTAACATTATTGCCAATATTATCAATTTGTCTCCTGCAGTTGCTTTGGATGGTGATTTCCAAGACAAAGATTGGTTTGCCAATGATGTTTCTTATGATCACCTGAGAGTTTTTGGGTGTAAAACTTGTGTGCATGTTCCTAAAGATGAGATATCGAAACTGGATATCAAAACTAAGTGTGCATCTTTATCGGTTATGGTCAAGATGAGTTTGTGTATCGGTTTTATGATCCAATTGACAATAAACTCTTTAGAAGTCGTGATGCATTATTCTTTGAAGACTAAACTATTGTAGATATTGACAAAATTGAGAAGATAGATTCTCAGAGTAATGAGAGCTTTGTTGATATTGATCCAGTTTCAATTGCTAAGGCACCTATTGTACATGAAGGAACCCAGGACAATGATGGAGATACTGATCAAGATCAAAATGATCATCATGGTGTAGATGCTATGGATTCTCCAATTGAAGAAGTTGTGGTTGATCAGCAACCAATTCCTGCACAGGTAACTACTTCGAATGCTCCTGAAACCTCTATTAGAAGATCTACAAGGGAGAAGCAAAAATCCATGCGTTGTCCTATTGATGAGTATGTACTTTTGACTGACATGACAGAACTTGAGAATTATGATGAAGCCATGCAAGATACTCACAAAGATCATTGGATCGAAGCGATGGAAGATGAGATGAAGCCACTCCGTGAGAATGGCACACACGTGTTAGTGAAATTGTCAAAAAGGTAAGAGATTTAGGGTTTAGGGTTATCTAACAAATAAATATTCAGAATAAAGCAAGACAACCATACCTCTGTGCCTAGATACAAGGCGAGGTTAGTTGTTAAAGGTTTTGGCCACTTTTCATTCTTAGATCAAACATATAAATAGAAAGTATAATTAGATAAGAATGACCGCGGACGAGAAATTATTTGAGGTTGAGAAGATACATACTTATGAAATTGCCATATTGGTTTCTCTCCATTTGTAATAACCTCAAACAGTATGCGATCTCCCTCCTTTATACAGTTTGTATCACGGAATTCATGCCATCCGCCTTTAATACATACACCAGTACCAAAAGAACGTAACCTTAAACTCCACGACCTTTGCCTTTCACCTCTAATAATTAAATCGCATTTCTTGTTGATGAGACCATTTGCATGTGCAAATTGTCTAGGAATGCACTGAAATCTTTCAAAACTTTTAGTACAAATTATTGAAACACTTGTGCTCTTCCTATTTTCACCAAAAATAGTCCCAAAACAAAGAGAAAAGAAGAAAATGCTGTGCATGACTAATTTAACATAAACAAGACTTACCAAGAGATCATGTGAAAGGCAATATGGTTTGACAGTGCATACGAACTGGGAATAACCAAAAGGCTTGTGAGTAGCAGGTTCTGCTTGGGGAAATGCCAACGACTTGATGCTGGGATTTGGTTTGTCTGTTACACGGTTAATTGCATGCAAACCCATGTCAATAAACTAAGTATGACAAAGAGATCACAAATTAACATACGAATAGTGTGTAAACATCCACCCAATCTTCTTTTTTTGTTGATAGCGATGATGTCAACCCAAAAGATGGCTCATGAGGGAGGACGGGCCAAGATCATATACGGAGATATACAATTCATTCCTCAACCAATGTGGGACTGTAACCCACTCTAACGCCTCTGCACGCAGAAGAAGTGTGTGCAATAACACGGGGCCCCAAACAGGGAACCTGGCGCTGAATATACATAAAGTTATGCCATTTGACCTAACTCAACCCAAAAATTAGCTCATGAAAGGAGGATTTCCCGAGATCATATGAGGAGACAAGCAGTTCATTCCTCAACAAATATGGGACTCTACCCCACTCTAATAGTAATGTTTATTACAGTTTTGAACAGACAAACACAATAAATTTCAAGGTGAATATAACAAAGTAAAGACACCATTGAGCCAGAAAACTTCCCATGAAATTTCCATATTGGTTGTTCTCCATTAGTAACAACCTCAAACATTATATGATTTCCCACCTTTATGTCATTTGCAGCACGGAATTCACCCCATCTACCTCCTATATAGACTTGAGAACCATAGGTAGTTATCCTTAAATCCCATGACCTTTGTTTTTCATCTATGATAATCAAACCGCATTTCTTGTTGGCGAGACCATTCGCCAGTGCAAATTGTTTAGGAATGCGCTGAAAGGTTTATAACCATTTGCACATATCATCAAACATTAATATGCTTCATATTTCAGCCTGAAGATTCTTGAAGGATTAATTAGGAGGGAATGAGTTGGAGACTTACCAAGAGATTTGTAAGGCAGTATGGTTTAACAGTGCACATAAAATATGATTGACCAACAGAGTTGTGAATAGCAGCCTCTACATTGGGAAAAGCCTTGCATTGTTAATTTTAGACAAATCCATATCAAGAAATTAAATATTACAAAATAATTAGAATAAAACATGAATATCATCTAAACATACACCCCATCTTTTAGCTAACTTTTCAAAATAGAACTGCCTCGTGCACAAGGTATCCTGCTTTCACGTAGGGTCAAGGAAAGGGCCACACCCGAAGGGTATGATGCAGTCAGTCTATCATAACGTAAGCAAAACGTAAGCATTAGTGGTTGCTTACGTTGCTTGAATCAGTGGCCTATAGGTCCCAGGAGGGAAACAACTTTTGGCTAACTCTTCATTTAAATAAATTACAACATATTACTATAAGTTAAGGGAATTACAACTTGGAACTACATCAAGAACAACTAATGGACTATTAATTACCTTTAAATTCAAAATTCTTGGAAGTCTCTTCAACAGTATGGACTTCTCGTTCTTCTTGTTGCACATACTCTGCATATTCTCTCTCACAACAACTTGAACCAAAGATGGAAACATCAAACTCCATATTACCTTCATGTCTAAACACCAACATATCTCCCACTTGCAAATCATGCTCCTCTGCAAATTCTGCCCAACCATCTTTGAATCGATGGCCGTTCACCTTCACCAGCCACTTCTTACCGTCCCTTTTAAGTATTGCATGTTCAATATGGTCGTATCCCTTCAGATACTTCAAGAAATCTATAGGTATTTTCTGCAATACAACATAAACATAGGGTAACGCTGTTTCAAATCAGTATGCTGGTTTGTTTAGGACATGAAATTGTAATATCTACTCAGTTAAACAATTAGAAAATGATCATAAGCACATGCACTATGGTTATGATTTATGAGTGTTTTCCTTTTATGGGATAAATTCTTCCACCATGCATACACACACATAATTAATACATATAATAATAGACAAAGGAATTATAAATAACAAAAAGGATTACTTACAAGATCATGCTTGAAACCTGGCAGAATAGGTTTGAAAGAATGTTGTTTCTTTGGAGGAATTTTCATGGCAGCCAAAGAATTGTACTTTTGTGTGGTTCTGTTTTGTACGGCGTATTGATATAATTGGTAGTTGAAACTTAGACTTCAGCTTTTTGAGCCGAGGGTCTACCAAAAATAACCTCTTTACTTTTTCTAAGGTATGGCTAAGATCGACATACACACTATAATTTCTCTAAGGTTAGGGCAAAAACTATGTATATACTATCCTCCGCAAATTCGACATATGGAATTTCATTAGGTTTGTTATTGTTGTTGAAACTTGACTTCAGGTCAGGGTTGCAAAAATTTGGTAAATGAAACTTGAAAAGTGTTACAGAATGTTCATGCTCACATTCTTATGCATTACTACTATAGTAGTAACGTATTTTTTTTCTGATTCGGTTTCCTGAGTTAGAACCATTGTACATGTATAAATACCATAATACTCTGGTTCTGCTTTTTCAAGTCAGTGGGCTATGTAAAGCAGTAAAATCACTATGCTTTGTCAAGCAAATACCAGATTTTCCAGCATCCCAAGAAATGGTTGAACAGAAATGGTCGGATTAGGAGTAAGCTCACTGTAAATCAGAGAATGCTACAGTCTAGGAGCGGCAAAATTAGCCGAACCTCGTAAAATTCTGGTGGTCCTTTTATTGTTGCTTTATTGTCTTATTTATTATTTGGTGGCTGCCATAATTTTTGGTATAGCAGTTGTGACTCATTCACACTATATACATTTGGCTTCCACGACAATTGGTATCAGAGCCAAGGTATTATCTCAGTATGCTCTATGGTTGCAGCGTAGTCTGATCTTCCACATCAGAAAAGATTTATCTTGGTAACTGAGTCAAGGTTCTGTCTTAGTATGCTCTGTGGTTGCAGCTTAGTCTGATCTTTCACATCAGAAAGGAAATAATCTTGATTTGTGTCATCAACTATTAAATAATATTTGTGTCAAAGATGGGGGACAATAAACAAGAAGAATCTACATCAAGTGTCAGCAATACGTCATCATTGGCATCTTCGCTTATGACAAGAATTGTGTCAAATGCAAAATTTGCGGTAGAAATTTTTTACGGGTCCGGACATTTTGGGATGTGGCAAGGCGAGGTTTTAGATGTCCGTTTTCATCAAGGGCTAGATCTGGCCATTGAAGAAAAGAGACCAGATGCTATTGCAGAAGAAGATTGGAGAATTATCAACTGTGTTGCTTGCGGTACCATTCGATCCTACCTTGCTAGAGAGCAAAAATATCCGTATACAAAGGAAAATTCTGCTAGTAAATTATGGAAAGCACTGGAGGATACATTTTTGAAGAAAAACAGTCAAAATAAATTGTACATGAAGAAGATACTATTTCACTTCACCTATGTTTCTGGTACCACGATGAATGAACATATCACCAGTTTCACTAAGTAGGTCACAGATTTGCAAAATATGGATACAACTTATGATGATGGTGACTTGGCCTTGATGTTGTTGGCGTCGCTTCCTAATGAGTATGAGCACCTTGAAACTACTCTACTCCATGGAAATGAGGAAGTTTCTCTTAGAGAAGTTTGTTCGGCTTTGTACAGCTATGAACAAAGAAAGCAAGAAAAACAGAAGGGCGGAGAAGGAGAAGCACTGTTCATGAGGGATCGTCCTTAAAATCAAACGAAGACAAGGAAAGGAAGATCTAAGTCAAGATCTAAACCCAACAAAGATGAATGTGTCTTTTGTCGAGAAAAGGGGCATTGGAAGAAAGACTGTCCGAAGTTGAATAATAAGGTCAAACATAACAATGGAAAGGTCATTATGGATTCAAATGTAGCTGATTGTGAATGATTAGGATTTATTATTAGTTACATCAGATCTGTCAACATCATCAGACATATGGTTGATGGACTCGGCATGTAGCTATCAAATGTGTCCCAATAGGAATTGGTTTATGGACTTTCAAGAAGGAGAATATGGAGTCGTCCAAGCAGCGGACAATAGCCCTCTTACCTCATATGGAATTGGTTCAATACGATTAAGGAACCATGATGGAATGATCAGAACATTAATAGATGTTCGATATGTACCGCGTTTGAAGAAAAATCTCATCTCTGTGGGAGCCTTGGAATCAAAAGTGTTCAAAATTATTGCAGAAAATGGTGTGATGAGAGTATGCTCCGGTGCACTAGTGGTAATGAAGGCCAATCGGAAGAACAATAACATGTACCGTTATCTCGGTAATACAGTTATTGGGACAGCAACAGTAACGTCCAGTTACAACAAAAAGGCATAAGCAACCACGCTATGGCACATGCGCTTGGGACATGCCGGAGAAAAATGCTTGAAAACTCTATCAGATTCAGGATTCCTGAAAGGGGTAAAGGCTTGCAATTTGGAGTTTTGCGAGCATTGTATCAAAGGGAAACACACAAGGGATAAATTTGGTACAATAATCCATAATACTAAAGGTATTTTGAATTATGTACACTCTGATGTTCGGGGTTCTTCCAAAACACCTTCATTGGGTGGGAAACACTATTTTGTAACCTTTGTTGATGATTTTTTCTGAAGAGTATAGGTGTATACAATAAAGAGCAAAGATGAAGTACTGAGAATTTTTCTCAAATGGAAGACGATGGTGGAGAATCAAACGGGCAAGAGGATCAAGTGTATTCGCACAGACAATGGAGGTAAATACAAAAATGATCATTTCAATAAGGTCTGCGAAAACGATGGCATCGTCCGACACTTCACTCTCAGACATACACCACAACATAATAGAGTGGCAGAACGCATGAACCGGACCTTGCTGGAGAAGGTACAGTGTATGTTGTCCAATGCTGGCTTGGGCAAAGAATTTTGGGCTAAGGATATTACATATGCATGCCACCTCATTAATCACTTACCATCTGCTGCTATTGATGGCAAGACACCATTTGAAAAATGATATGGAAAGCCTGCTATAGATTACGACTCTTTGCACGTGTTTGGCTCAATTGCATATTATCATGTGACAGAGTCAAAATTGGATCCAAGGGCAAAGAAGGCTATTTTTATGGGGATTACTTCTGGAGTCAAAGGATATCGCTTATGGTTTCCTATGACAAAGAAAGTAATACTCAGCAAGAATGTTACCTTCGATGAATCTGCTATGGTAAACAAGGTAAGAAATGAAGATACCAAACAAGATAATGGTGCTTCTAAGCAGGTGGAGTTTGAGGGAAAATTTATTTTTCCTACACAAGAAGCAGAGGAGGAAACAAATGAAGATTATCCTCTGGAAGGAGAGCTAGTAGAGGAGATTCCAACTCAGGAACCTCAACAACAACTTGAATCAATAGCAACCAGCAGGCAAAAAAGGAAAATAACGAAACCTGTTCGTCTTATAGAGACAGTTGCTTGTGCAACCGCAATTGTAGCTGATGATGTTCCTACCACTTATAAAGATGCAGTCCAAAGTTCAGAAGAAGATAAGTGGAGGATTGCCATGAATGATGAAATACAGTCCCTTCATCAAAATCATACATGGAGATTGGCCAATCTCCCGAAGGGAAAGAAAGCAATTGGGTGCAAATGGGTATTTGCAAAGAAGAAAAAATTTCCTAACCAAGTAGATGTTCGCTACAAAGTAAGGTTGGTTGCCAAAGGATATTCTCAAAAGGAGGGAATTGATTACAATGAAATGTTTTCTCCAGTTGTAAAACATTCCTCCATAAGAATTATGTTGGCTTTGGTAGCACAGTTGGATTTGGAACTAGTTCAGATAGATGTAAAAACTACGTTCTTACATGGAAACTTGGAGGAGGAAATCTACATGACTCAGCCAGAAGGATTCAAAGTTACTGGAAAGGAAAATATGATGTGCAAACTTGAAAAATCATTATACGGATTGAAACAATCTTCTAGACAATGGTACAAGCGATTTGACAAGTGTATGCTACAACAAGGGTACAAGAGAAGCAAATACGATCATTGTGTGTATTTGCGCAAGCTTAAAGATGGTTCCTTTATATATCTTCTCCTATATGTTGATGATATGTTGATAGCTTCCAAGAATTCGGAAGAAATTGATAAATTGAAGATTCAACTGAAGAAGGAGTTCGAGATGAAGGATCTGGGTGAGGCGAAGAAAATTCTTGGCATGGAGATAATAAGAGATAGACGTTCAAAGAAACTCTGTTTATCTCATAAAGGATATTTGAAAAGAGTACTACAACGTTTTGGCATAGATGACAAAACTAAGCCGGTTAGTACTCCACTTGCTACCCATTTTAAGCTAAGTACTACTATGTCGCCATTAGATGAAGCTGAACGAGAGTATATGTCAAAGGTACCATACGCAAATGTTGTTGGTAGCTTGATGTATGCAATGGTCTGTACGAGACCTGACATTTCACAAGTTGTTGGAGTTATTAGCAGATATATGCATAATCCGGGAAAGGAGCATTGGCAAGCTGTGAAGTGGATTCTACGGTATATTCATAATACTATAGATGTCGGGTTAGTTTTTGAGCAGGAAGGCAATCAGTCTGTAGTTGGATATTGTGACTTAGATTTTGCGGGTGATCTCGACAAACGAAGATCAACTACAGGTTATGTGTTTACTTTTGCAAAGGCACCAGTTAGTTGGAAGTCTAATTTGCAGTCAACAATTGCTTTGTCTACAACAGAGGCAGAGTATATGGCTATTACAGAGGTAGAGGTTGTGAAGGAGGCAATTTGGCTTCAAGAATTGCTAAAGGAGCTTGGTGTTGAACAAAAAGGTATCACAATTTTTGTGATGGTCAAAGTGCTATTCAAAACACATTGATGTTCGGTATCACTTTGTACGAGAAATCATAAAAAAAAGTGGAGTCATGGTGAAGAAAATTCATACTACGGAGAATCTTGCTGATATGCTAACAAAAATGGTGACCGCGATCAAGTTTTAACATTGTTTGGATTTGATCAACATTGTTGAACACTGAAGATTGAAGATGAAGACACAACCAAAATTTGTTATAGAGAGAAAATTGAAGATGTGGAATTTTTGCCAAAGTGGAGATTTGTTGAATTTGGCAAATCAGTTTCTCCCACATCGGTGGGTAGAAGATTTTTGATTGGCATTTTCCCTATAAAAGAAGGCCTAACGTTTAGGATTTAAACACACCTCTCATTTGCCTTCTTATATTCTTAAGGCATTTGTATATTCTCTCTTTAGTATTATTTCACTTGTATTTTGGAGTGGAATAAATATTGGTTGTGTTCGAGGAGTAGGCAAAATTAGCCGAACCTCGTAAATTCTGGTGTTCCTTTTATTGTTACTTTATTGTCTTATTTATTATTTGGTGGCTGCCATAATTTTTGGTATAGTAGTTGTGACTCATTCACACTATATACATTTGGCTTCCGCGACATCTTATCCATATTTGACCAATTTTTAAAAAGTTCATTATACAGCCTATATTTTAGTAGATAATATGGGTGGTTAACTAGACAAGAGGGGTTGCTTTGACGGTAAGCAACCTCCACTATCAACCAAGAGGTTGTGAGTTCTAGTCTCCCAAGAGCAAGGTGGGAAGTTCTTGGAGGGAATACCCCATGGTAGGGGTAGTCCCTGATATGAAAGTGAAAGTGGAGTGAAAGCCAGCCCCAATATCAATATAAAAGTCAAGTTCAATCGTCGAGTCTTAATGGTTTGTCAGGACTTTAGTACAAATAGTTCAAAATTCTTTGCGGAGTATTACAAGTTTATGACAAATATCATCGTCATGTTTTTACTTCACATATAATCCAAGTCAACTTCAAATTTGATAACCAACACTCTAATACCAACACAACAATTCTCAGTGGTTAGATTTAAGTCAAACTTTAAAAAACATTAGACTCAATTTGTCTCTTCAACAAGCAAGCTCAACAATTGCCAGATTGATGGTTTCGTTTGGTTAAAATTTACAAACCAACAATAACACCCTTAGTAATAAGGTAATAGGCCACGTGAGAAAGTTTTCCTTTATTGCTTGTTAATGAACAAGATATATCAAAAAGCTAAAATTAATCGATAATTCAAACTAAATCATCTTAAAAATAATGTGACTTGATATAGGACATGGTTCTGTAAATGGTCTCGCTCTTGTTGGCGAGACTATTTGCGATTGCAAATTGTTTAGGAAGGTACTGAAATTGTGTATAACCATTTGTACACCATAAAACAGTTCATATTTGAATCCAATTTACAGAGGAATATAAGAAAAAATGGTGCACGTAAGCTTCCTTTAGCCTGGAGATTCTTGAAGAGTTTGCACGAAATGTGTTTTGAGACTTACCAAGAAACCGCTCGAAAGGCAATATTCCCCAAGAGTGCATTTAAAATAAGATTGACCAAAAGGCTTTTTGGTAGCAGCTTCTCCATGGGAAGAAGCCTTGTTCAACTTGACTATGGGGCTGGGTTTATCTGTTACATTGTCAAGCAATTAAATATGACAAATAATGATACCTAAAAGATGAACAGAAGCTAGATATCCATCCCACCTTTTGGTTAAGATAATATGAGTTTTTCTTGTAAATCAAGCATTTTGTTTATATATTCAGATACTGACACAGGATTTGAGCATAGTGGGATACCACTATCTTTAACTTAGATATGTCAGCTAATAGTCACAAAATTTGGCGTGCTAACTCCTTGTAAACTTAATGATTATGAGTCAGGGACCAATAGGATATTCAAAACTATCAAAAACTTAATCAAATAAGATCAAGATAAAAGGTTTGTTAAGCAGTCCAGAGTCTTAGTCACCGTCGTTGAATAGCCAGACGCTTGCTTCTTTGCGAAGTGATTTTTGAAGGCAGAAAGACTTTTGGAGTTTCTTTATTACTGTTTTTTGGGGGAATTACTGAATTACTTGTTTTTATACATGTCAAGAAAATGGTGATGCTTATAAACTTAGTTATTAGGATAAAGAAGGCCGTGACTGGCTTCTTGCTAATGGAAAATCTTATCCCCTTCCAATTTCCTTTAATCTATTTATGTATCTCTCTATTACCTTTTTGACATCTAGAAGGATGTTTCTCAAAAAGAGTTTTGGACTAATTTGTGTAAAAGCTCGGAAGAACTATTTGTGGAGAGAAGCTTAGTTTGAGGCTTTTGAGAGAGAGATTTGAACAAAAAATAGATATACTAAGTTGACTACTATGTAGTAGTGATAAATTATTGTTGAGGGGGCACAACAAAATTATTTAGGGGTCTTTGACGTATATACAAATAATGATATACGGTATTTGTCGAGGCTAACAAGTTCAGGTGACCCCCTACTCGCTAATGTAGGTCTGAATGTGTTACTACCTTTACATGTTACATAATTAATCTAGAAAATAATTTCCAAAAACAGAGAAAAAAAGTTGAGGACTGGAACTGGCCATTAAAGTTTACAACCTATAAACTTGAGAGGATACATACAACAAACTACACTATAATACGATATTGATTTAAAAGTTTTAAGCCATTTGAGATAAACTATTGTTGTCATAACAAGTACCTAAAAAGTACCCTATATAAGACTTTGCTACATTGTTAATATAGGAAGGAAACAGAAATGTGTAGATTTATTTTCTTAATTTGCACTATGTTTTGTATGATCTAAAATGTATGTAAAAAGAATTTAATTTTCATAAAAAAAAATTATAAAACAATTCATTTGATGAATAAATCATTTCTAGCATGGGCAGAGCAAAGGTTTTTCTGTTGAATCTCCTTGTAATAAGAAAAATATTCCAATATAGAGACAAAGAACTAATATGTCGATGAAAGCAAGTGACAAAAAATACGAACAATAATGGAGTAACACCACAACTATTAAATGAAAATTGTAAAATTAAATTTTACACTTTAGACAGAAAGCAGAAGAACTTGCCTTGAAACTTCCTGATTGGAGTTTCATCAGTAAGAACTTGAAATTTCCATATTGGCGTCCCTCCATTAGTAGCAATCTCAAACATTATACGATCTCCCTCTTTTAAGCAATTATCAGCAACAAGTTTACGCCATCCATCCCCTATATAGACTCGACTTTTACAAGAACTTAGCTTTAATTTCCACGACCTTTGTCTATCATCTTTTATAATCAAATCACACTTCTTGTTGCTGAGACCATTTGCTTGTGCAAATTGTTGAGGAAGGCACTGACATGGTGTATAACCATTTGCACACATCAATAAAAAGTTCATATTCTTCATGTTTCTTCGACTATATAACACCAATTAACAATGAGAAAAATAAGAAAAAAATGTTCACATGCTACCTTTATCCGAGTTGTAGAGACACTTTCAATCAAATGTGACATCCATCACTATTGATAAAGAATGCAAAAGTAAGCTAATTTTGGTTAAGAAGTAACACTTTATACCCCCTTCTGCCATCGCCCCAGAGCTAAATTAGTATATGCAAGCCAAACTTTGACAATAAATCAATACTGTATACATAAATTCATGCTCACACCATTCCTTTAACCTAAAATTCAATAAGGTTTGATAGTGCATACAAAATGAGTATTGAGACTTACCAAGTAACCCCTGAAAAGGCAATAAGGTTGGATAGTGCATACAAAATGAGATTGACCAAAAGACTTCTCATGAGTAGCTGCTTCTGCATGAGAAGAATCCTCGTTCATTGACAACTTGACACCGCGACTCGGTTTTTCTATCACATTGACAAGAAATAAAAAATGACAAATTAAATTACACTTAAAAAAATTATAACAGAATTATATATCCACCCAACCTTTAGGTTTCTGTTAGAAAATAAGCATCATTAGCTTATGTATTATTTCCTGTACAGGTTTCATAATTAATCAATAAAATAATTTCTTAAATAACTTCACCTTTGAATTCAAATTTCTTGGAAGTCTCTTCAACATTATTGGCTTCTTCTTTTTGTTGTTGTTGCAAATACTCCGAATGTTCTCTGTCGCAATGACTTGAATCAAATATGGAAACTTCAAACTCCATATTTCCTTCATGTCTGAACACCAATAAATCTCCTAACTGCACATCATGCTCCTCTGCAAACTTTTCCCAACCTTCTTCTATATGTCGGTCGTTCACCTTCACCCGCCACTGCTTACTACCCCTTCTCAATACTGCATGTTCAATATGTTCATGTCCCTTCAGATACTTCAAGAAACCTACGGGAATTTTCTGCAGTACAACAAATATGTGTAATTAAAATAGCCATGTCACAAAATGACTAATATCTATTTTTAAAAAGTGTCAATACTATTATCTACCCAATTAATCAATAAAAGAGTATTCATTTAGGACATCTAACATACCCTACCTTCAGCTCTATAGCATACATAAAGAAGATATATATATATATATATATATATATATATATATATATATATATATATATATATATATCACGAAAGATGAAAAGAAGTTTTAACGTATTACTCACAAGTCCATTCTTGAAACCTGGCAGAAGGGGTTTGAAAAAATGAGGTTTCTTTGGAGTGATTTTCATGGCTGCCAATAATATGTAATTACAGAGGAGAAGAGGTGTTCATTCTGTTTTCCCTTCGAGAGAATGAAAGAATTCAGGGGAAACTAAATGGTTGCAAGGGAACTTAAAAGTTACTAATGGAATTAATACATATTCAGAGGACAGTGTAATCCAATACCAATAAATGCAGCATTAATAGTGCACTTCAATCTGCAATTGTTCCCATAGTAAGCCTAAAGGTCAGTTCAGAAATGTAGGAACATATTAATCAAACTTACTGATAGGAGAAAAATATTTACAAAATGGAATACTTGTTTTTAGAAGTCGGTATATACACTTTACTTACAATATTTATCCTGTATTAAAACTTTGACATGCATAAGATGTATATATATTATATTTTGTTGTAAATTTTAGAGAAAAAGCTCAAAATCGTCCCTTAAGTTTAAGCTTTGAGTCAAAGTAGTCTCTTATGCATTTGCGCAAACAATCAAACTGTACCATTTCAAGAATTTGGAATTGTGGTTTCTGCTCCTGATTGAATTCTCAGAGCCTCTTTTATTTGCGGTAGCACAAAGTGGTTGCTTTCTACGAATGGTCACAAAATGAATCCAAAAAATACAAAGTAATCGATACCTGGTTAATTACTACTCATACCAGCACTAACGCACCGGATCCCATCAGAACTCCGAAGTTAAGCGCGCTTGGGCGAGAGTAGTACTAGGATGGGTGACCCCCTGGGAAGTCCTCGTGTTGCATCCCTCTTTTGGTTTTTGTTTTGTTTTGTTTGTTTGCCTTTCTTTTCCATGCGCCGAGGGTCGATTGGAAACAGCCTCTCTGCCTTCTCGGGTAGAGGTAAGGCCTGTCTACATATTACCCTCCCCAGACCCCACCTTGTAGGAATATACTGGGTTGTTGTTGTTGTTGTTGTTGTTGATCTTCTCCGCCAAAGTTATATTGCTCCTCCTCCTCAAGTACCCTTTAATAAGGACAAACTTTGAGTTTGAACTACAAAATCATACGAGAGAGAGAGAGAGAGAGATTGGTGTTGAAAAGGTGTAAACTAAGAATCAATGTGAATTGCCTAAGATTCGACTAATTCCACCTCAGTATACAACACAAATTATGCAGCACTTTAACATACTTGAAGGACTAATACTGCACCACTTTATATTTAAGTGCCATTTTGAATCAAAGTCCAAACTTACGGGACAATGTTGTGCCTTTTATCAAGATTTCACATATAACAGATCTTTTTTCAATTATCAGACTAATTAGTATCCTAATATTCTAATAATATGGTTAAATTAGAGATACGATTACAACATTGTTGAGGAATGTACAGGTTGTAGTTAGTTTGGGTTGTTATTTATAAACTATAGTTAGTTAGTTAGTAACTATAGTTAGTTAGAAGTTAGTAGTACAAATAGCAATTAATTTGGTTTGTACAGCACAATCAATGGAACAGTACAGTTTCCAATTTCAGCTTCTTCTTCTGCTCTATCGTGTTCTTCTCTATTTTAGTTTTCAGTTCATAAATTGACTGAATTCTTCAAATTCAATATGGTATTAGAGTAGATAGTCGATCAAATATAGAATTCTTCACTGTAAATCAGCTGAAGAACGAGAGAAATTGGATTTATCGATTTTTCTGGTGATCTCTGTTTTTTGTTCAAAAACCCTAAATTTCTTCAATGGCGATTGGTGAAGCCACTGATCAAAGCTCGATTGTGATCGATCACAATCATCCTCTGTATTTGCATCCCTCCGACACGCCTGGAGCTCTGTCATTAGGTTTTCAGCTGGTTGGAATGGAAAATTACACTATGTGGAGTCAAGCTATGAAGGTTTCATTGTTGACTTGCAACAAGCTGGGGTTTAGATGGAACTATCACTCGCGACACTTATGGAGATAAGTATTCCAACCTTTGGGATCGATGTAATGCTATAATAAAATCATGGATCATGCATAATGTCAGTCGCGATTTATTAAGTGGTGTTCTGTTTCGTTCTAATGGATGTGCGATTTGATAAAGTAAATGCTTCACGAATGTATTATCTTCACAGAGAAATTTTACACTAACTCAAGGAGTAACTAGCATCTCTGTATATTACTCTGAGATGAAAGATATTTGGGATGAATACGATTCAATAATGCCACCAAAATTCTAAGAAGTTTGTAGATCACCAACAATATCAGTGACTATGGCAGTTTTTTATGGGACTCAATGATAGTTATAGTCAGGCTCGTAGTCAAATACTTATGAAATCTAAAATTCCCACTGTTAATCAAGCATATGCAATGATTTTGCAAGATGAGAGTCAAAAAATGGTAGCTGGTAACAGTTCATATGTTGTTGATTTATCAGATCCCACAGCCTTATACTCGTCAAAGTTAGGGCAAAAGATAGTGAAGAAGAATTACAATGTAGAGTGTGATTATTGTAATATGAAAGGTCATACACGAGAAAATTGCTACAAATTATTGAGATGTGAATACTGTAACATGAAAGGGCATCAGAAGACAAATTGCTATAAGTTGAATGGATATCCTGCAGATTTTAAACCAAAAAGTAAGGTAAATATGACTAGTTGTGTTCCAGGTCAAGGTGTATATTCAACCTGATGGAATGCAAGCTAAATCACAAAGTTATGGTCAACAAAAACATGGCCAAGGGAAACAACAATATGCACCAGCACCAGTTTTTACACCTGAACAATATCAACAAATACTTACATTACTAAATAATACACAGGTTTCAGAGACTCATTCTTCAGCACATATGGCAGGTAATGTCTCCTATGTTCAACAACCTGATGAAAAATGGATTGTGGATACTAGAGCTACTAATCACATGGTTGGTAATGAAGACACTTTACATGACAAAGTGATAACAGGGAATGTAGGGAGTGTACAACTTCCTACAGGTGATTCAGCCAAGGTGTCTCACATTGGAAGTTGTCAACTGAATGGAGGGGAGACTATTACATGTGTCTTGTGTGTGCCAGCATTTAAATTCAACCTATTGTCTGTGTCTCAATTGACAAAGGCTCTTAAATGTTGTGCTGCTTTTTATCCTGATTTCTGTATTTTACAGGATCTCTTCACTGGGAAGGTGAAGGAGATTGGTAAGAAGGAAAGAGAGCTCTATGTGATTCACACAAAGGAAGTCAAAGAACTCAACAAAATCATTTGCATTAGTAAAGACTGATAGTGAGTTGTGGCATAAGAGGCTGGGACATGTTCCTTTTTCTGTTATTAAAAAACTACTTTCACTGGTGATAATAGTACTAGAATAAGTCATTGTGACATTTGTCCTTTGGCAAGACAAGCTAGGATTCCATTTCAACTAAGTACTACTAGAGCAGAAAATTATTTTGATTTGCTGCATATGGATGTATGGGGACCTTATAAAGCCCTAACTCATAATGGAAAAAGATTTTTTTCTTATTGTTGTAGATGATTGTTCCAGATGGACCTGGGTTTTTTTTACTACATCTTAAGTCTGATGTAATTGCAGTACTTAAACACTTCATTGTTAAGGTCAAGACACAGTTTGGGAAGATGATAAAATGCTTCAGATCTGACAATGGGACAGAGTTCTTTAACCAGAGCTGCAATGAATTATTTTCAGCACAAGGCATTGTGCATCAAAGTTCTTGTCCATACACTCCTCAACAAAATGGAGTGGTCGAAAGAAGACATAGACACATACTAGAGACAACAAGGGCTATAAGGTTTCAAGGTCACTTACCTATCAGATTTTGGGGATAATGTGTTGAAGTAGCAGTATACATCATCAATAGGATACCCTCAACTGTTTTACATAACATATCACATTTTGAAGTGTTGTTTGGGAGACAAGCTTTTATATCTCACATTAGGGTTCTAGGTTGTCTATGCTTTGCTACTAATTTGGTGAAAGGAGACAAGTTTGGCCCTCGTGCAATAAAGTTTGTATTCTTGGGGTATGCATCTACATAGAAGGGTTACGCTATATAATATTGAGCAAGGGTCTATATTTGTGAGCAGGGATGTGGTATTTTATGAAGAAGTGTATCCTTTCCAAAATATTGTTGAAGATTTCAGACTATACTCCCCATCAACAGTCATAACCAACACTGATAATATATTGTCACCTACTGATTGCAGGGATCTTAAAGAGACTGGGAATAATCACATTGATCAACATGTTGATACTCATGTATCTGAAATGGAAGCACCTGCACTTTTTAACTCCAGCAGTGCAGAAGGGAGTATCAGTGAAGAAAGAGCAACTATTATTCCAGAAGTCCAGAAACAAGTTGCAGGACATGAGGTTCCTACATCCATTATTTGTGATCAAAGAAGATCTGGCAGGAACACTAAACCTCCTATCTGGCTCAAGGACTACATTAGGCCTCAGGGAAGTTCAAGTTCTGCAAGTAATTGTCTATATCCAATTACTGATGTTATATAATATGATGGGCTTTCAGCTAAATATCAAGCCTATGTTGCTAAGGTTTCTTCAGACACTGAACCTACATCTTTTCATGACGCTGCCAAGGATAAGAGATGGATTGAAGCTATGAAAGCAGAGATCCAAGCACTAGAAGACAATCACACATGGGAGGTTGTGACACTGCCTTATGGGAAGAAGGCAATTGGTTGTAAGTGGGTCTATAAAATCAAATATACAGCTTCTGGTGATATAGAAAGGTTCAAGGCTCGTTTAGTAGCAAAAGGATACAGTCAAAAGGAAGGCTTGGATTATCAAGAGACTTTTTCACCTGTAGTGAAAATGGTCACAGTAAGATCTGTGATTGCTATTGCAGCTGCAAAAGGTTGGGTTTTGCATCAAATGGATGTATACAATGCATTCTTGCAATGAGATTTGGAAGAGGAAGTCTATTTGGAACTACCTCAGGGATTCTCAAATTCAACAGGAAAGACACAAGTTTGTAGACTTCACAAGTCTCTTTATGGGCTTAAACAGGCTTCTCGTCAATGGAATATTAAACTAACTACTGCACTTCTTCAGTATGATTTCAAACAGAGTCGTCTTGATTATTCTCTGTTTACTAAACATATTAATGGGAAGATGGTCATCATCCTAGTGTATGTGAATGATTTGCTTATTACTGGAGATGATACTGTTCTTATATCAGAAACCAAAGCTGCACTTCATCAGAATTTCAAAATCAAAGATTTGGGAGAACTCAAGTATTTTTTGGGCATTGAATTTGCAAGAAGTAAAGAAGGGATCTTATTGCATCAGAAGAAATATTCTCTAGAACTCATCTCAGATGTTGGCTTAGCAGGAGCAAAACCAGTGGGAGCACCAGTTGAGGTGAATCAGAAGTTAACCACGACTGAGTTTGATCATCATTTTGGTCTTACAGATGATGTCTTGCTTGCTGATCTTGCATCTTATCAGAGGCTGATTGGGAGATTACTTTATCTTACTATCACTAGGCCAGGCATTTCATTTGCTGTCCAATGCTTGAGCCAATTCATGCATGCTCCTAAGACATCTCATCTATAGGCTGCCTTACGAGTAATCAGGTACTTGAAGAAGAATCTTGGCCTTGTCATTCTCATGTCATCTACAAGGTCAACTAAGTTGCAGGCTTACTGTGATGCTGATTGGGCTTCACGCCCAAACACAAGCAAGTCAGTGACCGGGTATATGGTCACACTGGGTGATTCTTTAATCTCTTGGAAATCTAAGAAGCAGAACACTATATCTCGTAGTTCAGCTGATACAGAGTATAGAAGCTTAGCTTCAACTGTGTCAGAGGTTGTTTGGTTGGTTGGTCTGTTCAAAGAATTGGGTGTATCTATCACATTGCCTATTCCAGTCTATTGTGACAGCTAATCAGCAATACAAATTGCTGCAAATCCAGTCTTCCTCGAACGCACCAAGCACATTGACATTGATTGTCACTTCATTCGTGAAAAGATACAGCAGAGCTTAGTTGATACTGTATATCTACCTTCTGGTTGTTAACCAGCTGATCCATTGACGAAGGGATTAAGTAGCAATCAACATGACTATCTCTTATCCAAGCTAGGCCTAAAGAACATTTTCCTTAGACCTAGCTTGAGGGGGGTGTTGAGGAATGTACAGATTGTAGTTTGTTTGGGTTGTTATTTATAAACTATAGATATAGTTAGTTAGAAGTTAGTAGTATAAATAGCAGTTAATTAGGTTTGTACAGTACAATCAATGGAACAGTACAGCTTCCAATTTCAGCTTCTTCTTCTTCTCTCATCGAGTTCTTCTCTATTTTAGTTTTCAGTTCATAAATTGACTGAATTCTTCAAATTCAATAAACATAACCAAATTCTGGATGTAATTAGACTGAAAGAGGTCTCATGAACGTTCCACGATACGAATGGCAATAGACAAGAATCCAAAAGGCTATCTTAATCTAATTACTAATCATGCATGAACGGATATTCTCAAAACAGAAGTAGAATACATCATATATAGAAAGTAGGTTTCTGTGAGATTTAGCAACATGAACTCTTTTTTCCCCGGGCCGTAAGAAAATTAGGTATATATAGGAAAAAAATTAGACATACAAGGAGTAATGTGCGGCAATGTCATATTTAGTTCATGGTTTACATTAGTACAAACTAGTGGAACTACACAGTGGTTGGTGGCGGACCCATAGATAGGTCGTTACAAAAAGTAGGGCCGGGAATATTGCTACTGCCTACTACATGGCTAAGATGTATCTTGCCCAACAGATCTTCCTTCACAACAAAAGATGGTGGAATCGTCGAAAAGGGTGACGGAGTTTGAGCGTATCAGACTACATCAACGCAACCTTCAATATTTACCTGAGAAGATTACATTTCACTTGCTTCACTGCTGATTTCCTTGCCCATCACCAAAAGCTTCCACTACAAAAAAAACACCGTTTCACGGCGGCCGCATTCCGTCGCTAAATCAAATTTTCCGTTGCTAAACGACTTTAGCGACAGATTCAAGTTGGTCCCTAAAATCCTCGTTGCTAGGCTTATAGCGACGACTAAACCCTTTCCGTCGCAGATTAGCGACAGAATTGCGACAACATAATTTTCGTAGCAAAGTTTAGGGAGGGAACTTTCCGTCGCTATAGAGCTTATTTCTGTCGCTATTTTGATGTCTTTCGTCGCTGCAATGCATAATTAAATTCGTCGTTTATTCTTATAGCGACGAAATCGTCCGCTGCTAGACCTATTATAGCTAAATGTCCCTGCCTTTTGCAACAAAACCTTTTGTCGCCAATCCGTCGCCAAGATTCAGTTATATACCATAATTTTAGGTACAGAACATATCCGTCGCTGATTTATTTTTACTATACTATTGATTGTCTAGAATTCTTTTTATTTATTATTTTAAATGTATCATGTTAAAACATATTACATAAACTATTAAATACACTTAATAAAAAGCCAGTAATATTAATATAAATTCAACAAGGTCCAAAATATATAGCATAATGCATATAACAGTATCTTGCCTTCTCTGAATCTTGGCTTCTCTGAATCTTGACATCCTTCCCAGTATATTTACTTGAACTTTTTTTAAATAAATTATTATATAATCATAGAAGTGTGATGTAGATCCTTTATATGGAAAATGTCATAAAGCAATCCTTACAAAATTTGAATGAGGACCAAAAACTCATGGACATAAAATAAAATGAGAAATTTTGGTATCTTTTGCAGCGGAAAATAAGAAACTGATTGCAAGTCCCACAAATTTTCGCGGGGAAACAGATCTAGTCTTTTCACAATCTAAATACAAATTCATCAAAGTTTTTGGATAGATATAGTTATCTTTTATCACTAATAGTTGAACTCAACTTTCATATCAGATATATCAAATAGAAGTTACCTAAACTTACTTCCCCAATTCCCTTCATTAATTCTCTCACCATTCATGGTCAGCTAAAAATTTACCAATAATAGTACAATCGATACTATTTGAAACCTTTAAGATTTTTTGTATCTTCAAAAGTTTAACATAATATTTTAAGATCTCAGTAAAAATTGTTTTCTGGTTCCACAACAACTTCCATATTCTAATAATTAAAGGGACAAGGAGGAAAAACAACAACATATATACTAACACATAGGATGGTCATGAAACTCAAAAGGAGATAAAGAAATACTCACAATGGACATGCACTATCGGTATTGTGCCATTGTTTATGAGTTCAAACTTACACGTATCTCCTACTTGAACACCATTTGCTTTCATGAACTGTGGCCATCCCCTTTTAATTCCAAAGTGATGTCCTATCGGCCCTAGCCACACTGATCACCATGATGTATGTTCTTCATCAATGAGAATCATCTCACAGTGTCTATTCATCAAGCCAGTTGATTTTGCAAAAGCCAACGGAAAATACTGCTCAAATTTTATGCCGATATAGAGATCAATGCCGCGTTGTCACAAAAAAGGAAACTAGTAACATTTTACTGAAATTTATTCTAATCAATTTTGCTCAAGAGAACTGAACAGAAGCTGTATGTATGTTGCAGACTCAGTGGTTTATATATGTCGGTAAAAAGAAAAATTCAGCCAAATTACTTTTAAAGATGAAATTTAGCACAGTGGACTATAAGAACAAAATTTAAAGAGTGGCCTCAAAAAAAAGGTCATACAGTGCAAATAATCCACATAGTTTATTCAACCAAGCCATACTGAGTAATGGGGACCTTGAACAAAAGCTGGCTAGGCCAGACATTAATTCCAAGTCTTTTTTATAGTAGTTCTCAGACATTTACTTACCTTACATGCACATATATTGGATCAAAAAAATTTTGACCTTAAAGAAAAGGAACCAAAAGTCAAGTTACTTCAATGTTCCTCCCCCTTTGCAACCAGAATATTTGCCTGCAAAATACATTGCAATGGAAGTTGTTATGACATCTGCTAGGGATCCCCGTTGGGTAGTGTGTTCAGTATGACATCTTTAGTAATGTTATATGCATCAATTCATAGAACTTAAACTCGACAAAAATATATTAAAATTGGAACAACACTTACGATGGAAGTGAGCTATAGGTATTTTCCCATTCTTGATGAGTTCAAATTTGTAAGCATCTCCTACTTGGATACCATTTGCTGCTCTGAATTTCGCCCATCCACGTACTATTCCAAAATGACGTCTATCCGTTAGAGGCCCTATCCGTACTGGCCAACATCTCTGTGCTTCACCTTTGAGAATCATCTCACATTTTCTATTCATCAACCCACTCGACTTTGCGAAATCCCGTGGAAGATACTACCATAAAATTTATTCCATTATGTAGAACAAGTTCAGTTGTCACCAAAAGAAGAAGATAAATGCAAGAAAAGGACAACAACCAAAAGCGTTTAAGTTCTATAAACTGTTAGTATACAAATTTTACACCAGGTTAAGTAGCCCACAACAACAGACAACAATAACAACTCAGTAAAATCTCACAAGTGGGTCTGGGAAGGATAGTATATACGCAGACCTTATCCCTATCCCGAAGGAGTATTCCGGAAGACCCTCGGCTCAAGATAATAAGAAAAATAAAAAGGAGAGAACATTAGTTTCACCATAGAGATCATAGAAAAAATAGGAACATAAAATGCAGAAGGAAAAATGCAAAACAAAAATAATGGCTAGTAAATAGGTCCTGCACCGGAAAGAGAAACTAGTAAGACACGACAATGCCCCCTAGCTATTTCAGACAAAAACCGTACCAGACTAGACTCGCAACAGTACAAGGTAACGCAAGACTCAGTTACCTCCAAGCCTACAACCGTAATACTCGACCTCCATAACTTCCTATTGAGTAGCCCGCAATAAAAGGTAAATGTTGTAACCAAGAAAATAAAGAATAGCTTGCTATACTAGGTTAAATTACACTGAGAGTGTTTCTTTACTCTGCTAGTTTATATAATTAACTTAAACTCCAACAAAATCAGTTCAAATCACTTACCAAAACTGGCTTGCTGATGGAATAAGGTTTAATGGTTGAAGTAAAATAAGGAAGATCATTATCACCAGAAGTTGGAATAGATACTTGTGCATTGAGAGGAATCATGTTTGAAGGCTTTTTCCAAATGTCTGCCGCTTCTTATAAAGAAAGAAAATGGCAAACGAAAGAGAAAACATAACGAGTAAGTGTTACAATTAAGATAAAAGCAAGATCATATTAAATAAGGCTTCCAAATAATAAGGAAACGGCTAAAAAGGCTATAATGATGCAATGAAAATAAAGTTTAATGATTATTAATTTAGTTTGACAAGATTACAGAACAAGTAGAACTGTATTAACTGCATCATGCTAAAAAGGCAATTATGATGTAACTCCTAATATTTAGTTGCCCCAAATTTATTTTTTTATTTTTTTTTTTATTTTTTGTATTTTCAATTTTATATTCTTTTTTTCTAGCCATCCACCCATTGCCCCCTCACCTTCAAAAAAAAAAAAAGAATTCACTTTTTTTTTTTCAATTTTCTGTTTTTATTTTTTTGCACCATCCACCCCACCTCCCCTGCAAAACCCCCTTCCCTTAAAAAACAAATTTTTTACTTTTTTAATATTTTTAATTTTCTTTTTTTTTCTACACCACCCTGCCCTCCCCCAACCACCACCACCCGCAAACCCCTAAAAAAATATTTTTAATTTTCTGTTTTCTATTTTTTTTTCGCTTTTCTGCATCACCCACCCGGCCCAACCCCCCTCTCTAATTACACCTTTTAAGCCTAGAAGAGTACTACTACCTAATGGAGATGTCACTCAAGTTACTCAGATTGGTGATAGTTGTATCTCAAATAACAGCACAATTAAGGAAGTTCTTTATGTCCCTCAATTCAAGTTCAACTTATTGTCAGTCTCCAAGGTGACCAGAGATCTGAGATGTTTTGCTTCCTTTTATCCTGATTTCTGTGTATTTTAGGATCTCTTCAGTGGCAAGGTGAGGGAGATTGGTAGGGAAAGAGAAGGCTTATATTTTCTGCAGAGACATGTGGCTAAAAGACTCAATGCAGTTGCTCTAGTTGCAGCTGGAATAACATCCAGAACTACAGACATCAGTTTGTGGCATAAAAGGCTAGGCCATATCTCTAGTATGGTTCTCAGAAGACTATTTCCTACTAAACTAGATAGTATTACTGATACTATCAATAAATACACTGTTTGTCTATGTGCCAAACAAACTAGGTTTCCCTTTCCTACTAGTTGTAGTAAGAGTACTGATGCATTTGATCTCATACATGTAGATGTGTGGGTCCTTACAAGTATGCAACATTTGATGGGAATAAGTACTTCTTAACCATTGTTGATGATTTTTCCAGAACGACTTGGTTATTTCTTTTGAAATTAAAGTCTGATGTTTGTGTTGTTCTCACTCAGTTTATTGTATTAGTAGAAACTCAGTTTCACAAAATATTAAAGGTAATCAAATCTGATAATGGATCTGAATTTGTGAACTCTGTATGCAACACCTTATTTCAGAAACATGGTATTATTCATCAGAAGACATGTCTTTACACCCCTCAGCAAAATGGAGTTGCTGAGAGGAAACACAGACATATTCTGGAGGTCACTAGAGCTCTAAAGTTTCAAGCCAGTATTCCTATTAAGTACTGGGGTCACTGTGTTCTTGCAGCAGCCAACATCATTAACAGAATGTCATCTTCTGTACTCAATGGTGTGTCTCCTTATGAGTTGTTATATGGCAGAGCACCTAGTCTTGATCATTTGAGAATTCTTGGTTGTTTGGGTTATGCCAATCAAGTTCAAGAAATAGACAAACTCCTTCGTAGAGCCAAACCTACTATTCTTATGGGATTCTCTGACACTCAGAAAGGATACATTTTGCTTGATTTGGATACTCAGTGTTTTATTGTTAGCAGGGATGTCTCATTCAGGGAAGATGTTTTTCCTTTTAAGGAATCTCCTGCATCTACTTCACCTATATTTCTACCTCCTTCCTTTCATATTGAAGTCTCTGAGCCCAGTGGTATCTCCTCACCTCCTTCTTATGCTGGTTCTGATCATGTCATTCACAACTCAACACAAGTACATGATTGTCCTGTGCAAGATCATTCTCCTGTACAAAACTAGTCATCATCTGATTTGCCACCTCAAGGACATGATTGTCCTGATCTAAGAAGGTCATCAAGACCTAGACAGGCTCCTATTTGGATGAAGGATTTTGTGTCTTTGCCAAGACATAAGAATGTTCCTTATTCTATCTCCAACTATGTCACAAATCATGATTTGTCTCCTATCTATCAGGCTTATCTAGCTGCTTTCTCTACTATAGTGGAACCTTCTTCTTTTGAAGAAGCTGCTAAGGATCCTAGGTGGGTGGATGCTATGCAGGCTGAAATTGGTGCTTTGGAGTCTAACCATACCTGGGATGTGGTTCCTTTGCCTGCTGGCAAAACTCCCATTGGATGCAAATGGATATACAAGGTGAAGTACAAGGCCTCGGGTGAGGTAGAGAGATTTAAGGCCAGACTAGTTTCAAAGGGGTACAGTCAGGAAGAGGGCATTGATTATCAAGAGACATTCAGTCTTGTGGTTAAAATGGTTACAGTTAGATCTGTACTTGCAGTAGCTGCCTCTGAACATTGGCACATTCAACAGATGTATGTGTACAATGCTTTTCTACAAGAGGACTTAACTGATGAAATCTATATGACTCTGCCTCAAGGCTTTCAAAGTCAGGGGGAGAGTAGGACAACATGTAGACTCTTGAAATCCTTGTATGGGCTCAAACAAGCACCAAGACAGTGGAATGCCAAGATGTCTGAAGCTCTTGTACACTTAGGCTTCATGCAGAGCCAACATGATCATTCTTTAACAGGGAGATCCACTATTATCATCCTAGTCTATGTAGATGATATACTTTTGACTGGACCTGATCTGGCACTTATAAATGAAGTCAAAACTCAGCTATAACTGACTTTCAAAATGAAGGACTTAGGAGAATTGAGATATTTTCTTGGCATTGAATTTACCAGGTCTCAACAAGGTATTCTAATGCATCAAAGAAAATACACACTAGAGCTCATCTCTGAGCTAGGACTGGGAGCTGCAAAACCTGCTGCTACACCTATTGAAACTAATGTCAAGCTTACCACTAAAGAGTATGATGAGCATATTGGTGAGCTGGAAGGTACAACAGATGAACTCTTATCAGACCCTAGTAAATATCAAAGGTTACTAGGTAAACTACTCTACTTGACAGTCACACGACCAGATATAGCTTATAGTGTTCGGACATTGAGTCAGTTTATGCAGAAGCCTAAGAGGTCTCATATGGAAGATGCACAAAGAGTGGTCAAGTATGTAAAAGGGCAACCTGGACAAGGTATACTGCTGTCTAGTAGGAAGATAAACACTATCACAGCATATTGTGATGCTGATTGGGCTGCTTTCCCCCTCACAAGGAAGTCTGTCATTGGTTTCTTTGTCAAGTATGGTGAATCTTTGGTGTCTTAGAAGTCAAAGAAGCAAAACACTATCTCCAGAAGCTCAGCAGAATCAGAATACAGAAGCATTGCATTAACAGTAGCAGAGTTAGTTTGGGTACTTGGAGTGTTCAAGGATATTGGAATAGATGTTGAATCTCTAGTAACCATACTCACAGACAGTAAAGCAGCAATTCAAATAGCTACAAATCCAGTATTTCACGAACGCACGAAACACATTGAGATCGACTGTCATTTCATAAGGGAGAAGATACAGAATGGACTAGTAAGGACTGAATATGTGGCAACTAAAGAACAACTAGCAGATATACTAACCAAGAGATTAACCAGAGTTCAACATGAGTACTTGATGTCCAAGCTAGGGGTACTTTACATATTTGCACCACCTAGCTTGAGGGGGAGTATTGAGAAAAAAGGTGTAACTTGAAGTGTAGTTAGTGGTTAGTTTATTTGTAATTAGTTAGGTTGTTAGGAAGTTAAATAAGCTTAGTTGGTTAGTTACACGTGTATATATACATACACCTACACATGTAATAAAGGGTAAGCATGTGAATAAACAATTCCACTGTTACATTCATTTCTCTTTCTTCTCTGTAATTCTCTCTCTCATTTCTTCTTCTTCTTCTTCTTCTTCTTCTTCTTCTTCTTCTTCTTCTTCTTCTTCTTCTTCTTCTTCTTCTTCTTCTTCTTCTTCTTCCCTTCTTCTCTTCTCTCTTTCAATATATGGCTACTGATAGTATCCAAACTACAAACTTCAGCAGAGAGACACAATTTCCTAAAAAAGGCAACAAAAATGTAAATGACCCAACGGAACAGCAACGATAAGGTAGTAGAATCAAAAAAATGATCAAGTGAAATCTAGAATTAAAGAACAATTAAATCCACAGCAATGAAACAGCAACGATAAGGCAGTAGAATCAACACCAAACTTCAATTTCCAAATTAAATCTACTTCAAAAATAGAGCTTGAAACAAACCAGAAATGCAGAATAATTGATGAACAAAAATCAACGATCTAAAAAAAACAACACGGTCCAGCAAAAAAACAACCACAATTCCTTTTGAAGGCCCAGATTTTCAGAAGATTTTTTTTTTTTACTTTTCAGATATATCTTTTTTTTTAAATTAAACTTCTAAAAGCTTCTTCTTCCAGTAATTATGTGTGTGCGTATGTGTGTTGATTGAATCAAAGAAAGAACGAGAGGGAAAAGGTGACGGGGAAGAGAGGAGCTGCGCCCATTTTCTAAAGGGGGAGGGTCAGGGATTTCTTTTTTCTCTTCCTCTTCATATTTGTGTTTTTAACATGATGGGGGGTTTAGGTTGTGACGACCCGGCCCGTCGTCACGGGAATTACCACCCTGTCATGTTGTAATTACATGTTTTATGATTTTATATCGGTGTTAGAATCTATCGGGTGAGTTAGGAGTGAATTGGATTGAAAATGAGGTATATAGCCTTTTTGAAGGAAACTTGAATAAGGAAAAGTCAACCCGGAGTTGACTATTTGGTTAGAGGGCTCGGAATCGGATTCTGATGATTCGGTTAGATCCGGGAGGTGAATTGTGACTTAGGGGAGCGATCGGAATTGAATTCGGAAGTCCGGTGTAGAAATAGGCTTGAATTGGCTAAGGTTGAATTTTGGCGAAATCCGAACGGTAGGTGAGATTTTGATCCGGGGGTCGAAATGGAATTCCGACAGTTGCAGTAGCTCCGTTAGGTGATTTTGGATATGTCCGCAAAATTTCAGGTCATTCGGATGTCGTTTGATCGAGGTTTTGATCGAATGTGTAATTCGGAATGTTTTAAGGAATTTAGGCTTGAATTCGATGTGAATTATGAGTTTTGATGTTGTTAGACGTGTT
Source organism: Nicotiana noctiflora (assembly GCA_032618575.1). Lineage (NCBI taxonomy): Eukaryota > Viridiplantae > Streptophyta > Magnoliopsida > Solanales > Solanaceae > Nicotiana > Nicotiana noctiflora. Next base: position 231,875 of record JASVEL010008361.1, on the reverse strand, counting down.
TTGAGGATTGGAGCAAGTTTGAATAAGGTATTAGGATGTGTTGGTGTGTTTGGATGGGGTCCCGGGGGCCTCGGGGTGTTTTCGGATGGTTAAACGGAAGAAAATCATGGAAATTGCAGGACTTGTGTTCTGGTTCTGTTGTTTTCGCTCCTGCGGAAATGGGGGCGCAGGAGCGAGTCCGCAGAAGCGGATACTGGAGCGCAGGAGCGCTTGTGATCGCGGAAGCGGAGTTTGGCTCGCAGGGGCGGCTTCGCTGGTGCGGGTAGGCGATCGCAGAAGCGGTCCTGAGGTGTGATGGGGAGGTCCGCATAAGCGGGTGGTTGATCGCGTAGGCGAGTCCGCAGGAGCGGACTCTTGATCGCAGAGGCGGAAAGGACCGCAGGGGCTGAAGAATTTCCGCAGAAGCGGACCCGCAGGAGCGGTCCGTGTATCGCAGGAGCGGAAATGGCCAAATAGGCCTGGGTTCGCAGAAGCGACCAGTAGGTCGCAGAAGCGGTTTCGCAGGGGCGGAAAATGGCCCGCAGAAGCGAAAATCGCAGTGAGTTAATGGTATCAGAAGTTAGAAAATTTCAGAAACATTTTAACATTTGGGGGTCTCGGCTTTAGGGCGATTTTGGGCGATTTTGAGGAGAAAATCAAGGGAAATCATCAGGATAATCAACTATGAACTCATATTATGATTAGTATTGATAATACTATGCAATTATATCATGAAAATGGAGGAATTTGGGGTAATTTATGAAGGATTTAGCCCTAGGCTTGAACTTTAGAAAATCAAGGATTTGAGTGGGCAAATGGAGTCCGATTTTGGTAAATTTTATATGCCTAGACTCGTATCGAAATGAGGGTTCCGAATATGCGACTTTCGTAATTTTTCAAGAAGCGTACCGAAAGTCGGGTTTTGACAACTTTGGGAATTTTGATGTAAATTGAGTTGTTTTGATTGGGTGTCGTCACATTGGCCTAATTCGTTGTATTTCTACTGTATTTGATCAGATTCTACGCGTGCGGAGCTTGATTCTCGTGGCAAGGGCATTGCGGAGTAGTCGTCGCGCTGTATTGAGGTGAGTAATAGATGTGGGTGATGACCAGGCGGGTTCGAAACCCCGGTATACCACTTTGTGACGCTGTATAGCGGCGAGACACGCACACTCTTGAGAGTGCGGGGTCGATTATGAATTGGAGACTATAGTTTAGTCCGACCTGTTGATACTGTGTTATTGGCTATTCTCGAGCCGTTGAACCTCCTTCTCGGATGGTTACATACTGTAATGTGATATTGGCTATTCTCGAGCCGTTGAACCTTCTTCTTGGACGGTTGAGTATATTTGTGGGTTGTGAGCCAGTTATTGGATCCCGCGAGGATCGTTATCATTGTCTTATCATATAGACATGCTAGTTTACTACTAGTCCGTAGCTATTTCTGTTATTATGCTATTTTCCAATCTCTGGAACTTGATATTACTGTTTTCCAACTGAAAAATGATAAAAGAGTTTTCAAAAACTACTTTTGAGCCTGCGAGGCTGTATCTGCATATTAGCTGACTAGTAGTGGATCGGGCTGCGCGCCGCAGCGATATATATGTTGGATCGGATTGCACGCCGCAGTGTATCTCTATGAGATGTGCTTGGGCTGTAGGAGCCCCTCCGGAGTCTGAACCCCCACAGTGAGCACGGGTACCCAAAATTGGAGTCGGGCTACGCACCGTAGTGGTCATATCATGCATTGCATTGCATTTAGCTACATCTGCTAGTTGTTATGCTATTTATTGGTATTTGTTGGTACAGGTACAGTGAATATTGATTCTGTGACAGGGTAGCTGATTATAGCCTTACATAGTGCTTTATTGCGGATTTCTTATCTGCGCTGTCTTACCCTTGTTTATTACCACTGAGTCTGGCAGTACTCATTTTACTCCCTGCACCTTGTGTGCAGATCTAGGTACCTCTCAGCAGTGATTCAGTAGCTGTGCGAGGCGACATCTGTGGGATATACGAGGTAGCTGCAGAGTCCGCAGGACCCGATATTCCTTCTTACTGTCTCTTGATTTGTATTGACTTTTCTTTCCGTATTTGGTACCTTGTAAACCATTATACACTTATGTTCAGTAGAGGCTCATGACTCTTGACCCTTCGGTCTATGGGAGTTAGTATATTTTGGGACTTGGTTTCCCCGTTGTTGGTATAAGTATTACTATTGTTTCATATTTTGAAATGCTTAAATGGGTTAAAGAGAGCTTCTAGCTCCGTTGTTGATATTGATTGGTCAGGGCTTAGCAATGTGCTGGGCGCCAATTGGATTGAAAATGAGGCATATAGCCTTTTTGAAGGAAACTTGAATAAGGAAAAGTCAACCCGGAGTTGACTATTTGGTTAAAGGGCTCGGAATCGGATTCTGATGATTCGGTTAGTTCCGGGAGGTGATTTGTGACTTAGGAGAGCGATCGGAATTGAATTCGGAGGTCCGGTGTAGAAATAGGCTTGAAATGGCTAAGGTTGAATTTTGGCGAAATCCGAACGGTAGGTGAGATTTTGATCCGGGAGTCGGAATGGAATTCCGACAGAGTTGCAGTAGCTCCGTTAGGTGATTTTGGATATGTCCGCAAAATTTCAGGTCATTCGGATGTCGTTTGATCGAGGTTTTGATCGAATGTGTAATTCGGAATGTTTTAAGGAATTTAGGCTTGAATTCGATGTGAATTATGAGTTTTGATGTTGTTAGACGTGTTTTGAGGATTGGAGCAAGTTTGAATAAGGTATTAGGATGTGTTGGTGTGTTTGGATGGGGTCTCGGGGGCCTCGGGGTGTTTTCGGATGGTTAAACGGAAGAAAATCATGGAAATTGCAGACTTGTGTTCTGGTTCTGTTGTTTTCGCTCCTGCGGAAATGGGGGCGCAGGAGCGAGTCCGCAGAAGCGGATACTGGAGCGCAGGAGCGCTTGTGATCGCGGAAGCGGAGTTTGGCTCGCAGGGGCGGCTTCGCTAGTGCGGGTAGGCGATCGCAGAAGCGGTCCTGAGGTGTGATGGGGAGGTCCGCAGAAGCGGGTGGTTGATCGCGTAGGCGAGTCCGCATGAGCGGACTCTTGATCGCAGAGGCGGAAAGGACCGCAGGGGCGGAAGAATTTCCGCAGAAGCGGACCCGCAGGAGCGGTCCGTGTATCGCAGGAGCGAAAATGGCCAAATAGGCCTGGGTTCGCAGAAGCGACCAGTAGGTCGCAGAAGCGGTTCCGTAGGGGCGGAAAATGGCCCGCAGAAGCGAAAATCGCAGTGAGTTAATGGTATCAGAAGTTAGAAAATTTCAGAAACATTTTAACATTTGGGGGTCTCGGCTTTAGGGCGATTTTGGGCGATTTTGAGGAGAAAATCAAGGGAAATCATCAGGTAATCAACTATGAACTCATATTATGATTAGTATTGATAATACTATGCAATTATATCATGAAAATGGAGGAATTTGGGGTAATTTATGGAGGATTTAGCCCTAGGCTTGAACTTTAGAAAATCAAGGATTTGAGTGGGCAAATGGAGTCCGATTTTGGTAAATTTTATATGCCTAGACTCGTATTGAGATAAGGAACCTGAATATATAATTTTCGTGATTTTTCGATAAGCGTACCAAAAGTCGGGTTTTTGGCAACTTGTGGGTTTTGGTGTATTTTGAGTTATTTTGATTGGGTAATGCCCAATTGGCCTATTTTGATGTGATTCTATTGATTTTTATCGGATTCTACACTTGTGGAGGCCGACATTCGCGGCAAGAGAGTTGTTTCATAGCGGTTTTGTACCGGAGTCGAGGTAAGTGGCTTGTCTAACCTCGTGTGGGGGAAATTTTCACCCCTATGATATTATGTGATAGTTTAAATGCCTTGTACGCGAGGTGACGGGCGTGTACATGCGCTGGTTGTTGAACACGTACTTTATTTAAAATGTTCGATGAGCGATATTCCTGTCTTTGGTTGTTAATTTGATATTTTTACCCGGTAGTGGTTAGGGAAGCATGATTAGGTAGTACTTAACTGTTTAGTTGCCTAATTGCCTTATTTGAACTCCTTGATAATTATTGGCACTATTTTTCGGTGAATTTATAGTTAAGCATAATTGTTCTCGCTATGGATTCCTTTATTTGCTGTGCTTGTGGACTGCGGGTTCGATTCCCGAAGACCCAAGGCTGTGGGTTCGATTCCCAGAGACCCGGCGTGATATTGGTAGGGACTACGGGTTCGATTCCCGAGATCCTGAGTTATTGGTAGGGACTACGGGTTCGATTCCTGAGATCCTGAGTTATTGGTAGGGACTACGGGTTCGATTCCCGAGATCCTGAGTTATTGGTAGGGACTACGGGTTCGATTCCCGAGATCCTGAGTTATTGGTAGGGACTGCGGGTTCGATTCCCGGAGATCCTGAGTTATTGAGATATTATTGAGACATGGGCTGCGGGTTCGATTCCCGGAGACCCAGAGGTACTGTCAATGGGACTGTGGGTTCGATTCCCACAGGTCCTGGACTTGTTTTATTGAGTTGGCTATTCGTTGTTAGCTTAATTGTAGACGATTGCAGTAATCATCTTATTGTTGTTATTTCGGGAATTTAATTATTCATTTAAACTGCTTATTGTTGTTATTATCGTTGTATTATTATTTCTCAGTAGGGCCCTGACCTTCCTCGTCACTACTCCATCGAGGTTAGGCTTGGCACTTACCGAGTACCGCCGTGGTGTACTCATGCTACTCTTCTACACACTTTTGTTGTGCAGATCCAGGTACATCAGGACAGGCTCATCTTAGGTGATTCAGCAGCACATTTGGGAGACCTCGAGGTATGATCAGCTACGTCCGCGGATCCGGAGGCCTTCCTTCTATTCTAGTGCTAGTAGATGTCTTTCCTTCATTCCGTTGTTAGATACTCGTTTTACATAGAGCTACAATTGCATGATCTCTTTTAGTCTGTGTTACCCGTGGGATTCCGGGTCTTGGTAGTGTTTTAAACAGTGTATTTGACTGGTGTATGTGCCAAACGGCACGGATTACATTCCTTTCATCTTATTTTCCGCTAATTCTTATTAAATGTTCATAAACTGGTATATTCCGCAACGTGTTAGGCTTACCTAGTCGTGGGGACTGGGTGCCATCATGACATGTTCACGATTGGTGAACTAGGGTCGTGACAAGTTGGTATGAGAGCCTAGGTTTACTAGGCCTCATGAGTCTTGAGCCGGTTAGTAGAGTCTTGTGGATCGGTACGGGGACGCCTGTACTTATCCTCGGGAGGCTGCGAACCTTTAGGAAACACTTCACTTTTCTTGAACTCGGTCGTGCGATCTTGTTGTTCTGAGAACTGAACTTCTATATTCTATTCTCTCGCGGATGGCGAGAACGCGAGCATCAGGACGAGGTGGACGACCTCTATCGCCACCTGTTAGAGGCCGTGGGCGCGGTCGTGCTAGAGGTAGAGGTAGGGCGGCCGAGACAGTGCCGAGTCGACCCGCCTCGTTGTACCGGTTCGAGAGCGGCCCCCGGTGGTTGATGCTCCGGCGGCCCCAGTTCAGGGGCCAGACCATATCTATTGCTATTCCCGGTCTTCGGGAGACTCTTGCTCGGATATTATCGGTGTGTTCCGGATTAGCTCGGGTAGTTTCGGCTACCGCTGCCGTAGCTACATCTCAGTCAGGGGGTGGTCGGCGGACCCCTGCAGCTCGCACACTCGACCCGGTTGTTCGGGGACTTCGGACGCCGGAGGCGGTCCCCGCTCGGGTGGTTGCACCGGTTATTCCTCCAGCTGCACCGGCTCCAGCTCCAGAGCATATGGTTCAGGCTATGCCCGACGACGAGCAGCGTCGTCTTGAGAGATTTCGCAGACTTCAGCCACCCCATTTTTGTGGCGCCGAGGGCGAGGATGCCCAGGGTTTCTTGGATAAGTGTCAGAAGATGCTGCGTACGGCTGGTATTCTTGAGTCCGGCGGAGTTTCATTTACTACATTTCAGTTCACTGGTCCCGCATTTGATTGGTGGGAGGAGTTTGAGAGGCGTAGGCCTGCAAGAGCAGCACCTCTCACATGGCAGCAGTTCTCTACTCTCTTTCTAGAGAAATATGTACCTCGGTCTCGTCGCGAGGAGCTACGTCGCCGGTTCGAGTGGTTGATTCAGGGCGACATGTCTGTGACCCAGTATGAGCTTAGATTCACTCGGTTGGCTAGGCATGCCACATGGATGATCCCCATTGATAGGGAGAGGATCAGGAGGTTCATTGATGGCCTCAACTACTCTATCCGTATTCTTATGACCAGCGAGCGAGTTCTGTCATCATCGTTTGAGCAAGTTGCTGATATGGCATGCTCCATTGAGGCGGATCGTCGCCGAGAGAGAGAGGAGCGGGAGGCCAAGAGGCCTCGTAGTTCTGGTAGTTTCAGTGGTGCTCCATCTAGAGGGCATTCCCAGCAGAGCAGAGGTCGCTCATCTAGACCTTCTCATTCAGGCCGCCCAGAGCAGAGCGGAGGTTCTTATGGTCGTGGTCGACAGGGGTTTCAGCAGGGTCGGTCATCACTTAGTGCCCTCCCAGCCCAGAGTGCAGCACCTACTTCTCCAGCACCAGGTGCATGTTACGAGTGTGGTGAGTTTGGCCACATGAGGAGACAGTGCCCTCGACTCCGTAGGGACAGGACTCAGCAGAGGGATCAGCCCTCATCTTCAGCACCATCTCAGTCTAGTAGAGGTGGAGGTCGGTCTTCTCGTGGTCGCCCCAGGGGCGAGGAGAGATCTGGTGGAGGCCAGGCACGTTTCTATGCACTTCCTGACAGGCGTGATGCAGTTGCCTCCGATGCAGTGATTACAGGTATCATTTCTGTCTGTCACAGAGATGCCTCTATTCTATTTGATCCAGGGTCCACATATTCATACGTGTCCTCTTATTTTGCACGTCATTTGGGTGCGACCCGTGGTAGTCTTGATTTACCTGTTCATGTATCCACTCCCGTGGGTGATACGATTGTTGTGGATCACGTCTATAGATCCTATGTTATATCTATTGGGGGTCTGGAGACCCAGGCAGATTTATTATTGTTAGGGATGGTGGACTTTGATGTTATATTGGGTATGGACTGGTTGTCTCCGTACCATGCTATATTGGAATGTAATGTTAAGACAGTTACGTTGGCCATTCCTGGTATTTCTCCGATTGAGTGGCGGGGTTCGACCGATTTCGTCCCTAGCCGTGTCATTTCGTTCTTAAAAGCTCAGAAGATGGTCGAAAAAGGGTGTTTATCATACTTAGCTTTTGTGAGAGATGTGGGAGCTGAGTCTCATAGCATTGATTTTGTACCTGTTGTGAGGGACTTTCCGGATGTATTCCCCTCAGACCTGTCGGGTATGCCACTAGATAGGGATATTGATTGTGGCATTGACTTGGTGCCGGGCACTCAGCCCATTTCTATTCCTCCTTATTGGATGGCACCAGCTGAGTTGCAGGAACTGAAAGAGAAACTTCAGGAGCTTCTGGATAAGGGTTTCATCCGCCCTAGCGTGTCCCCGTGGGGTGCGCCGGTATTATTTGTTAAAAGGAAAGATGGTTCCATGCGAATGTGTATTGATTATAGGCAATTGAACAAAGTGACAGTGAAGAACAAGTACCCTCTACCGCGCATAGATGATTTGTTTGATCAGCTACAGGGTGCGAGGGTGTTTTCTAAGATTGATCTTCGTTCGAGCTATCATCAGCTGAAGATCAGGGACTCGGATATTATGAAGACTGCATTCAGGACCCGATATGGTCATTATGAGTTTCTTGTGATGTCGTTTGGGCTGACCAACGCCCCGGCAGCATTTATGCATCTGATGAACAGTGTGTTCAGGCCTTATTTGGATTCATTTGTGATTGTGTTCATTGATGACATTCTAGTCTACTCCCGTAGTCAGGGAGGAGCATGCTCAGCATTTGAGTATTGTGTTGCAGAGATTGAGGGAGGAGAAGCTATATGCTAAATTCTCCAAGTGCGAGTTTTGGCTCGAGTCCGTAGCATTTCTGGGACATGTGGTGTCTCGTGATGGTATTCAGGTTGATCCGAAGAAGATAGAGGCGGTGCAAAGTTGGCCTAGACCGTCCTCAGCTACAGAGATTAGGAGTTTTCTTGGCTTGGCGGGATATTATCGCCGGTTTGTTAAGGGATTTTCATCCATTGCTTCTTCATTGTCTAAATTGACCCAGAAGGGTGCACCATTCGTGTGGTCGGACGAGTGCGAGGAGAGCTTTCAGAAGCTCAAGACAGCTTTGACCACAGCTCTAGTGTTAGTATTGCCATCAGCTTCAGGTTCATATACTGTCTATTGTGATGCCTCGAGAGTGGGGATAGGTTGTGTGTTGATGCAGGAAGGTAAGGTGATTGCTTATGCTTCTCGGCAGTTGAAGCCACATGAGAAGAACTACCATGTTCATGATTTGGAGCTAGCCGCCATTGTTCATGCATTGAAGATTTGGAGGCACTATTTGTACGGTGTGTCCTGTGAGGTGTATACCGACCATCGTAGTCTCCAGCACTTGTTCAAATAGAAAGACCTTAATTTGAGACAGCGGAGATGGCTTGAGTTGCTTAAGGATTATGACATTACTATTTTATATCATCCGGGAAAGGCCAATGTGGTGGCCGATGCTTTGAGCCGGAAGGCGGTCGGTATGGGGAGCTTGGCATATATTCCAGCTGAGGAGAGACCATTTGCTTATGATGTTCAGGTGCTAGCCAATCGGCTAGTGAGGTTAGATATTTTGGAGCCCAACAGGGTATTGGCTTGTGTTGTATCTCGATCATCTCTATATGATCGTATTCGTGAGCGCCAGTATGATGATCCACATTTGGCTGTCCTTAGAGACAGAGTTCAGCATGATGATGCTAGAGATGTCACCATTGATAGTGACGACATATTGAGGATGCAGGGCCGGATATGTGTGCCCAATGTTGATGGCCTTCGTGAGTTGATTCTGGAGGAGGCCCATAGTTCGCGGTATTCTATCCATCCAGGAGCCGCTAAGATGTATCAAGATTTGAAGCAGCACTATTGGTGGAGAAAGATGAAAATGGACATTGTCAGACATGTATCACGGTGCCTCAACTGTCAGCAAGTTAAGTACGAGCATCAGAGGCCCGGTGGTGTATTTCAGCGCATTGATATTCCTGAGTGGAAATGGGAAAGGATCACCATGGACTTTGTTACTCGACTCCCTCGGACGGCGAGGAAGTTTGATTCTGTATGGGTGATTGTGGATAGACTGACCAAGTCAGCTCACTTCATTCCAGTTAGTACTACCTACTCATCGGAGCGGTTGGCAAAGCGATCTTTATTCGAGAGATTGTTCGATTGCATGGAGTCCCAGTGTCTATCATATCCGACATGGGTACTCAGTTCACTTCTCAGTTTTGGAGAGCATTTCAGCGAGAGATGGGTACGCGGGTTGAGTTGAGTACGACATTTCACCCCCAGACAGATGGGCAGTCTGAGCGTACTATTCAGATTCTGGAGGATATGTTGCAAGCATGTGTGATTGACTTTGGTGGTTCGTGGGATGAGTTCTTACCACTTGCTGAGTTTGCCTACAACAACAGTTATCAGTCGAGTATTCAGATGGCCCCGTACAAGGCATTGTATGGCAGCGGTGTGGATCCCCTGTGGGATGGTTTGAGCCTGGTGAGGATAGATTGATAGGGACTGAGTTAGTCCAGGATGCTCTGGATAGAGCAAAGTTGATCCAGGAGAGGCTTCGTACAGCACAGTCTCGTCAGAAGAGTTATGCGCACCGTAGAGTTCGAGAGTTGTCTTTCATGGTTGGTGACAGAGTATTGTTGAAGGTTTCACCTATGAAGGGTGTCATGAGGTTTGGGAAGAAAGGAAAGTTGAGTCCTAGGTACATTGGTCCTTTTGAGATACTCGGGAGGGTTGGAGAGGTGGCATATGAGTTAGCCTTGCCGCCCAGCTTATCCAGCGTTCATCCAGTATTCCATGTATCTATGCTCCGGAAGTACATTGGAGATCCGTCTCATGTATTAGACTTCAGTACCATTCAGCTTGATGGTGATCTATCCTATGATGTGGAGCCTATTGCTATTTTGGATCGCCAGGTGAGAAAATTGAGGTCTAAGGAGATTGCATCAGTTAAGGTTCAGTGGAGAGGTCGACCCGTGGAGGAGGCCACTTGGGAGATCGAGCGGGAGATGCGGAGCGGATATCCTCACTTGTTTGAGACTTCAGGTATGTTTCTTGACCCGCTCGAGGACGAGCGTTTGCTTAAGAGGGGAGAATGTGACGACCCGGCCCGTCGTCATGGGAATTACCACCCCGTTATGTTTTAATTACATGTTCTATGATTTTATATCGGTGTTAGAATCTATCAGGTGAGTTAGGAGTGAATTGGATTGAAAATGAGGCATATAACCTTTTCGAAGGAAACTTGAATAAGGAAAAGTCAACCCAGAGTTGACTATTTGGTTAGAGGGCTCGGAATCGGATTATGATGATTCGATTAGTTCCGGGAGGTGATTTGTGACTTAGGGGAGCGATCGGAATTGAATTCGGAGGTCCGGTGTAGAAATAGGCTTGAATTGGCTAAGGTTGAATTTTGGCGAAATCCGAACGGTAGGTGAGATTTTGATCCGGGAGTCGGAATGGAATTCCGACAGGTTGGAGTAGCTCCGTTAGGTGATTTTGGATATGTCCGCAAAATTTCAGGTCATTCGGATGTCGTTTGATCGAGGTTTTGATCGAATGTGTAATTCGGAATGTTTTAAGGAATTTAGGCTTGAATTCGATGTGAATTATGAGTTTTGATGTTGTTAGACGTGTTTTGAGGATTGGAGCAAGTTTGAATAAGGTATTAGGATGTGTTGGTGTGTTTGGATGGGGTCCCGGGGGCCTCGGGTTGTTTTCGGATGGTTAAACGGAAGAAAATCATGGAAATTGCAGACTTGTGTTCTGGTTCTGTTGTTTTCGCTCCTGCGGAAATGGGGGCGCAGGAGCGAGTCCGCAGAAGCGGATACTGGAGCGCAGGAGCGCTTGTGATCGCGGAAGCGGAGTTTGGCTCGCAGGGGCGGCTTCGCTGGTGCGGGTAGGCGATCGCAGAAGCGGTCCTGAGGTGTGATGGGGAGGTCCGCAGAAGCGGGTGGTTGATCGCGTAGGCGAGTCCGCAGGAGCGGACTCTTGATCGCAGAGGCGGGAAAGACCGCAGAGGCGAAGGGTATTCCGCAGAAGCGGACCCGTAGGAGCGGTCCTTCGATCGCAGGTGCAGAAATGGCCAAATAGGCCCGGGTTCGCAGAAGCGACCAATTGGTCGCAGAAGCGGTTCCGCAGGGGCGGAAAATGGTCCGTATAAGAGAAAATCGCAGTGAGTTAATGGTATCAGAAGTTAGAAAATTTCAAAAACATTTTAACATTTGGGGGTCTCGACTTTAGGGCGATTTTGGGCGATTTTGAGGAGAAAATAAAGGGAAATCATCAGGTAATCAACTATGAACTCATATTATGATTAGTATTGATAATACTATGCAATTATATCATGAAAATGGAGGAATTTGGGGTAATTTATGGAGGATTTAGCCCTAGGCTTGAACTTTAGAAAATTAAGGATTTGAGTGGGCAAATGGAGTCTGATTTTGGTAAATTTTATATGCCTAGACTCGTATTGAGATAAGGAACCTGAATATATAATTTTCGTGATTTTTCGATAAGCGTACCAAAAGTCGGGTTTTTGGCAACTTGTGGGTTTTGGTGTATTTTGAGTTATTTTGATTGGGTAATGCCCAATTGGCCTATTTTGATGTGATTCTATTGATTTTTATCGGATTCTACACTTGTGGAGGCCGACATTCGCGGCAAGAGAGTTGTTTCATAGCGGTTTTGTACCAGGAGTCGAGGTAAGTGGCTTGTCTAACCTCGTGTGGGGAAATTTTCACCCCTAGGATATTATGTGATAGTTTAAATGCCTTGTACGCGAGGTGACGGGCGTGTACATGCGCTGGTTGTTGAACACGTACTTTATTTAAAATGTTCGATGAGCGATATTCCTGTCTTTGGTTGTTAATTTGATATTTTTACCCGGTAGTGGTTAGGGAAGCATGATTAGGTAGTACTTAACTGTTTAGTTGCCTAATTGCCTTATTTGAACTCCTTGATAATTATTGGCACTATTTTTCGGTGAAGTTATAGTTAAGCATAATTGTTCTCTCTGTGGATTCCTTTATTTGCTGTGCTTGTGGACTGCGGGTTCGATTCCCGGAGACCCAGGGCTGTGGGTTCGATTCCCGAGATCCTGAGTTATTGGTAGGGACTACGGGTTCGATTCCCGAGATCCTGAGTTATTGGTAGGGACTATGGGTTCGATTCCCGAGATCCTGAGTTATTGGTAGGGACTACGGGTTCGATTCCCGAGATCCTGAGTTATTGGTAGGGACTACGGGTTCGATTCCCGAGATCCTGAGTTATTGGTAGGGACTGCGGGTTCGATTCCCGGAGATCCTGAGTTATTGAGATATTATTGAGACATGGGCTGCGGGTTCGATTCCCGGAGACCCAGAGGTACTGTCAATGGGACTGTGGGTTCGATTCCCACAGGTCCTGGACTTGTTTTATTGAGTTGGCTATTCGTTGTTAGCTTAATTGTAGACGATTGCAGTAATCATCTTATTGTTGTTATTTCGGGAATTTAATTATTCATTTAAACTGCTTATTGTTGTTATTATCGTTATGTTATTGTCTTTTGGGAGGGCCCTGACCTTCCTCGTCACTACTCCATCGAGGTTAGGCTTGGCACTTACCGAGTACCGCCGTGGTGTACTCATACTACTCTTCTGCACACTTTTGTTGTGCAGATCCAGGTACATCAGATCAGGCTCATTTCAGGTGATTCAGCAGCGCTTTGGGAGACCTCGAGGTATGATCTGCTACGTCCGCGGATCCGGAGGCCTTCCTTCTATTCTAGTGCTAGTAGATGTCTTTCCTTCATTCCGTTGTTAGATACTCCTTTTACATAGAGCTACAATTGCATGATCTCTTTTAGTCTGTGTTACCCGTGGGATTCCGGGTCTTGGTAGTATTTTAAACAGTGTATTTGACTGGTGTATGTGCCAAACGACACGGATTACATTCCTTTCATCTTATTTTCCGCTAATTCTTATTAAATGTTCATAAACTGGTATATTCCGCAACGTGTTAGGCTTACCTAGTCGTGGGGACTTGGGTGCCATCACGACATGTTCACGATTGGTGAACTAGGGTCGTGACATAGGTGTGGGGTATTTTTGGGGGAAGAATATTTTGGATAAGTTTTTTAGTGGGAAAATATTTTTGGGAAGGTCTTTTGAGGGGGAAAATTGGGCTTTTGAAATGTTTGGTCAATTTGAATTTAGAACAAAGCCTTTTCATTTCCCTCTTCTTTTTATTGTTCTTTTCTTTCTTTAATTAATTAAAAACCTAAACGAAATTCCTAAATTAATTCAAATAGCAAAATTAAGCTAATTATCTAATTATGTAAAACTGATTATTTTTTGTGATTTTTGATTAATAGCACAATTAACTCAATGTAATTAATTCCTAAATTCAAATTAAATCTAAGGTGGCATGAAATCAAAATGTGACACTTTTTTATGATTTTTCTATGATTTTAAAAATACTAAAAATGCATGAAATGCAACTAAATAAGAAAAACACCTAAAAATCAATTAAAATAATTTTGATCTATTTTTAGGAGTTATTTTCATGTAGGAGAAAAATTACGTGCTCACAGTTACAAGTATTAGAGTGAATTTTTATTGGTTTACCCGTTGTTTGAATAGTTTTGGAGCGTTGTGCATCAATTTGAGTCGTTTCAAGGGCTTGGAAGCTGGTTATGGAAATTTTGGTGCGAGGTGAGTCTCCTTTCTAACCTTGTAAGAGGGGACTGTCCCATAGGTAAAATAATTGGTTATGTGCTCCTATTAGTGGGGGCTACGTACGCACGAAGTGACGAGAGTCCGTGCGTATCACGGCCCAAACTAGAGAAGGCACGACTGCACTCGATACAGTATTCGATCGAGTTACTAACATACTAGCTAACTAAACTAGGGGCCCAATATATCAGGCAACACAACATCTGAAACACTAAGCCTGGATCATTAAGGTCATGACCTGAATAACAATAAGCCATATAGACAAAGGTAGATGAGCTAAAATAATAAAGAAGTAGCTGGCCGACAAGGCCGCAAGTCGAGGCAAACACGCCTACACACATATATATGCATGCCAAGCCTTTGGGCTGGAGACTGAAAGTTGGAAAAAAAAAAGAAACACAGAATATTTTGTCCACAATGTCATAAGCCCTTTTATTCATACTAATGTCATAAACCCTATCGGGATAAGACCCCGAATATACCCGAACTATACAACAAAAGTAACCATCCTATGATAGTTCCAGGAAGAGGTGGAGCTTACCAACTCACAGCTGAACGCCAAAATCCTAACGGAGGGGTTGATCAGAGTCCCTACCTGGACCTTCACGCATGAAACAAAAATACAGTGTCCCCAGGCAACGAGACATTAGTATGAATAAAATGTACTGGTATGTAAGGTAGAAAGTAGAATCATATGTAGCTGATGTAAAATATATTAATAGTGATACCACCTGACACTAAAACTCTATAAGCCTATATGGCCGACATCCGACCTCATAGTAATCAAATATGCATGGTATGCTCGTGTAATTGTATGTCATTAATACATATATATTAAAAAATGCATGACATACCCAACCAAAAGCCAGCAATAGCGGTCTCTTCCGGTAGCTAACTGGTATCATATTGCCAACCTATGGCCATTTGTACAATATATATAGTTTTTCGGAAAAATAGGCCCCTTACCTCCGATTATAGCTCAAAGTCCATGCATAATATGCCATGTATGATATGAACTTTGAATGCACATAATAGGCCATAACAAGAGCTTAGTCAATCTTGGCTCATAGGTACTCTTATTCTCATAATCTCATAATCATCTTCGTATAGCATACAATTATCTCGTGGAACCTCATATGTTTTCTTTTTCTTTTGAATAAGCTTGAAAACTTAACTCGACTTTTAGAAAGATAACTTAACTCTGAAAAACTTAAGGTGCTTCACTTAGTCCTTATACCTGATTTCTTGATATTTAGTAAAAAAAAGTATTTCAAAAATCAAGTGTTTTAGTAGTTTAAACACAAAAATTATATTTAAGATTTTTAAAAATCGACGTGTCACTTTAAAGATTTTAAGATACACTTTAACAAGGGAGAAGGGCTGATCGCAAATACTAAATGCCTTTATTTTTTAGTCACACAATCCAAAGACGAATAAGAATTCATATATATAGACATATAGTTAAGAAAGCCGAACAAATGACATATATAGATGTCGAATGCCCTATTTAACCGAACGAGTGAAATATCAACCTAATAGCATCATGAAAATATTTCAGCTACGTCTTAGAAATTTTTTAGAATTTGTGCTAAAAGGAAGGATAAAGTTTAGCCGTCCCTGCGAAATTCTTGAACGGAACTTATATTTGGATTTGAAATTGAAACGAATTCTTGACAGAATAATATGTAATCAGAAGAAGCTCTTGACTCTGTTCCAACGTAACTTGGATGAAATTTTTTTGTTGAAGCTTTTAATATGCTTCTGCTTCTTTGAATATTGAACGAAATGTTTCTTAATTTGTGGAACCTTGGACGAAAATTGCTCCTTTTGAATTGAGATGAAGTGATTCTGTTTCTTGAGAGTTGAAAGAATAATGTTTCTATTCGTTAAATTGAAAAGAATTACATTTATTTGATTCATAATAGACTTTGTGGCAGATACTTGGTTTAGTCATCATTGTGATTTCTTAGTCACATTCCTGATATAGAGGATTCTTGCCACGTGGGGTGGGGGGTAAGATTTTAATAATTTTTTATTCGCTTATTAGTTAATCGGGTAATGCCTTTTTACCCAGTAATTAATCAATTGCCATAAATTACTTAAAATTTTATTTATTTTAAAAATACATCATATATACTTCATATATTATACTTCCGTGGTCATATGGTATCTTGCATGGTACTAGTTCATAATTATCGGATATTATCGCTCGACCCGTTTTTTATTCTAAATTGACCACTTTCAACGTAACTCATTTTCTTTAATCCGTGTACCCCTTTATCCTTCATAACACGTACAATCCTTATAATCTCCAAATAATCTTTTTCTTGGGCTGATATCAATTACCATACAACAAATTCAACGCACAATACTACATGGTGCAACATCGTCGCAACTTAATGCTATGAAGAGTAATATCACCGCAATGTATCACTGCTGAGCATAACATCGTCGTAATATAATAATACTATCGACGTAACATTATGAGGCGTAACATCATTTTCCCCTTTAGAACTTTCGTCCTCGAATGTTGATTGGTGCTCTTATCATTTTCTAACTTATATCTCTTGTGAATCCCTTAATACTCGTCTTGCCATTTAAGAACTTCCTCTGTGAATAAATCCAAAGACTAGGGTATTTCCCCCTTCAGTCTTTTTGCTCATATCATTGCTTGTGGTCGAAATCTTTCTAATCTCGCAACTGCTGCTACCTCCTGGCATGCAGCATGTATGACCTTGGCTTTGTAAGTGCGCTTATGCGATTCACTTTTTTTCACTTTTCCTTTTAAAATTTTATCAATACCGAAGCCTTACTTTGTAATCATATACAAGACTCAATAGGATGCCTCTCTGGGCATCTATAGGTGTACTGAAGTTCTTCGCTCGATACTTTGTAGAACTTGTGAATATGACCATATCTTATTTCATAGATCTGGTCATCAATTCACATGACTTTACTGCATTACATGGGTTATACTATACCAAAAATTTTGCTTCAATACACCTTTACTGAGGTATGCTTACAAAGTTCCCAGTTACTTTTGTTGCCTACCCTTTAGGTATAAATCTCAGTCCTACATTGCCTCTTTCATTATCATCCGTTTTAAGAATCATGGCCTAGACTCATGTTATATTTTGTAGCTTATATCTAACTATTGTTGACTCGCCTCAACGTTGATCTATAATCCTTTACTTGAAGACTTGAAACTTCTTTACGTAATACATTACTGCTAGGGCTTACGTTGTATTGAGGAATATTTAAAGTGATTTCCATAATCATATTTCTTAGTGTCTCAATGCGATTGACCCTATGGGGTTTCTTGTTTTTGTGCAGCCAGCGAAATCTTTTTCTCCTTATCTTCTTATATTTTCTCTTTTTTTTTCTTCTTTTTAAATCATTATTCAAATGATGGCTCAAACGTAATCCTTTATCTGTCATAATTATCCCCTCATTTTATTACTAGGTCAGCATTTCATTCTTTTTGAATGCTATTAATATTAGATTCCTTTGAGTTCATTCAGGCTATACTGAACTTTCAACAACTTAGAGAAACCATTATCTCTCTTGTTTTCATGGACTTAATCTTGAGGAAGTATCTATTCTCGTCACTTTTTCACTTGCCTTTTCCTCAATCTTACTCATGTTTTCTTAAAACTTTATCGCTCTACCATACTTTAGCTTGCGACCTATAAATATCCATTTATGATACTCGCAACTTTCCTTCAACTTACTTGCACCATAGATTTCCTTATGTTATTCTGGAATGTCAAGAGATACATCACATTATCTCCAACACTTCTCTATTCGCTTAACTAGATATCTCAGTACTTAGAAACCATAGGTTGGAAGATATGCCGCTGATGATGCCGCTATAATTCCCGGTTATTGGATCCTCATACTTATAGCCTTCTATCCGAAGTATGAACTATTCATGATCTTCTGCCTTTAAGTATCTCATACGTTGTTCACCTTTACCTTACTTACCTTAATATCTCGTATCATCTATCTATTTTCTGACCTCCTTTCCACCTAGGTGTAATTTACGCCCATAACTTGAAGCTCTATTATAATACTTGCACCTCTGGTACATACACAATCCGGTGGGAGCTTCGTAATAGATTCTTATTGTCACGTCCCTAGTTCACGAATCGTGAACGTGTCATGACGTCACCCAGTCTTCGCGACTAGGTAAGCCTAACACAATGCGGAATATACACTTTCATGAAAGAAAAGATAAGATAACAGCGGAATGACGAAAAAGAATGTAACAAGTGCCGCTCGGCACATACACTTCGCCAAATACTAGGAGAAAATACAACTACTAAGACCCGGAAACTCACGGGCAACACAGACTAAGAAAGAGTACAACTATGGCTATATATATCAAGAGTGTCTACACAACAAAATAAAAGAAATAACTGATGTCACTAAGATGAATAGAAGAAGACCCTCCGGATCTGCGGACGTAGCAAATCATACCTTGAGTCCCTGAAGTGCTGCTAGATCACATGTAGTGCGCCTGATCGGATGTACTTGGATTTGCACAACAAAAATGTGCAGAAGAGTATCATGAGTACACCACGGCAATACTCAGTAAGTGCCAAGCCTAACCTCGATGGAGTAGTGACAAGGAAGGTCAGGGCCTTACCGAGAAATAATAAACATAATGATAATAATAATATCGAGCAGTTCAAATAAGAATAATACTGAAATAACAACAATGAGGTAAATACTACAACCGTCTACAATTAAGCTAACAAGGAGAAATCAACACAACAATGTACAAATCAACAAGTCCGGGATCTCCGGGAATTGAACCCGCGGTCGCTCTCTATACTCAGCAACTTAGGATCTCCGGGAATCGAACCCGTAGTCCATATATCAGTCTCACAGGAACTCCGGGAATTGAACCCGCAATCCTTTATCTCATTATTACAGGATCTCCGGAAATTGAACCCGCAATCCATATATCAGTATCTATGGATCTCCGAGAATTGAACCCGCAGTCTGTATCTTAATATCTCAGGATCTCCGGGAATCGAACCCGCAGTCCTTGTCTCAATATCTCAGGATCTCCGGGAATTGAACCCGTAGTCCATATCTCATTATCTCATGATCTCCGGGAATTGAACCCACAGTCCGTATCTCATTATCTTAGGATCTCCGGGAATTGAACCCGCAGTCCACAAACACAAACACAATCAATAAGAGAAAAAACATAGAGAAATATGAAGTACATAGCTACAATTACACCAAATCGAGTCTCAACAAGTTCCGGGAAGTTCAATTAAGACAAGTAGGCACTTAGACAGATAATCCTATCTAATCATACTTCTCTAACAATCACCAAATAAATCTTACAATTGAATCAAATAAATAACAAGGATATCACGATTTGAACAGTTCAAGTAAGGTGGTTTTTCAATAATCTGTACAAGTACACGCCCGTCACGTCGCGTATAAGGCATTTAAATCAACACATATATATCCTAGGGGAGAAGGTTCCCCCACGCAAGGTTAGACAAGTCACTTACCTCAATTCCGGTACAAAACCGCTAAGAAACGACTCCCTTGCCATGAGTATCCGACTCCGAGTGGCCCGAATCTAGTCAAACCAATTACACAATGTAAATAACATTGCAAGTAACTAATTACAATAATAAAATTAAAGCTACAGCGCGAAAGTGGGTAAATGACCAAAATACCCCTGACGCCATCGGCTCAGAATCGAAATATTATTACGTTTTCACAATCCTCGTACTCTCACGAGTCTAACCATATAAAATTTATCAAAATCGGAGTTCATTTGCCCCTCAAAATCATCAATGTTTCTTCTATGAAACTACCCCAATTTTACACCCCAATTTCGAAATTAAAGGAAGAAATTGAATTTAGACTAGTGAATAATGATCACAAGGGAGTAAGGGATCGTTACCCAACAATTGTCTCTGAAAGGCACACGAAAAATCTGTAAGGCCCCGTAAAATTTTTGTGCTTAAAACCTAGTAGTCGTGGTGTCATGGTCCGAATAAGGTGTAGGAATGCGTAGAATTCTTCGCGGCTCGCAAGCTCGCCGTGGTTCGGACACTTGGTAGTGATTTAAGTTTCAAAAATTGAAAGAAATCAATTTTCCAGAAAATGTCGATTCTGCGGTCAGGAATGCGATCGCAGATCTGCTATGCGTACCGCATTCCTATCGCAGAGCTTAACAGAATGTTTTCCAAAAATCGTATTGAAAATGTGGTCAAATATGCGATCGCAGAATGAAAATGTGGACCGCAGATCTACCGCATAATTTCTTGAAAATTTTTGAGTGTCAAATCTACGGTGCATTCTGCGACCGCAGAACTCGAATGCGGACCACATTCTGGTCGCATATCGTAACAGAACATGTGCAATTTTTTAGGCAAGTCTGTGGTCCATTATGCGGACCGCATGTTGATTCTGCGATCGCAGATTTGACCGCAGAATTGACTCGGCCCAGAATTTTTATAAAATTTGACCCGACCCCTTCTTTAATAAAACACCTTCAACCTTCATTTTTCTCACATTTTCTTACCAAAACTACAGAGAGGAAAGAGGGGTTCTAGAGAGAGAAATCTAATTATCTTCACAGATTGTTCCAATTGTTTGGTCCGGAAGATCCTAGGGCAAAAGTCTTCTTCCCCAATCTTTAAAAGGTAAAAGCCCTAACCATTTTCTTTGATTTTCAGTTTTTAAAATGGGTAAGAAAAGAATTGCATACAATAGCTTTTGGAAATAGAATGTAATACTCATGCATGTTATTGAACTTGAATTTTAGTAAAAAAAAAAAGAAGTGAATAGACGTAAGAGCCTGCAAGGACGAGGTTGGCAAAATAGGATAACTTGGGTAAGCATAAAGTAGGAGGTTAAAGGAAGAAAACCCGACACCAGGTATGTATGGCTAACTTTGATTCTTGTAAAACCGCCCTTATGTGTGTAATTCGTTTGGTATGTGCTAATTTTGAGAGATTGTGTGAAATGCCTTGATTTTGTTGTTGGGTATTCCATTGATGTTGAACTACGTGTGATGTAGTGTGGAATATGAACCGAAAGATAAAAAGGGAATGAAATTGATAAAGAACTGAAAACAATTATTGTGATGACATTCATGGACTCTTGTGGAAAGAAATGAAACACTTGAATTGTGATAAGTTGTTGAACATGATGGTATGGGTACTCTCGATTATGGAAACATTGTAACTTGGTTGTGATGTTGGTTTGAAAAGTATTTGAGAACATGGACCAATTTGTAACTTGCTTATTTGAACTTGTTGTGATCTTGTGTAGTGCCTTGTTTGCTATTTGTCACTGTTGTGATTGAAACTGTACGGCGGGATCGGGTTGCGCGCCGCAACACGAAGTAATAAGGTGTGGGTTGGGGTGATAAGGGTGGCCGAGGTAATAAGGATGGAAAGTGATCAAAATCGCTATTAAAATTGATATAAAATCATTGATATGAAATTGTGATAGGAGACAACAGGAGAGTTTGCAACCAGTGGGGCACTGATTGCCCCTTTGTTTGACTAACTGTGATTTACGTGATTGATTGGTTGTTGTCCTCCTTGTTGATCTTTGACCGTGCTTTGTGTTGAGAATTATTTTAAATGAGGAAAATGTGGAAAACATGGTTGGCTGGCTTTATTAATTCTAGGTGTAATTTATTGGTCGTCTTATCATCGTGATTACTTGTTTGATGGCTTGAGTTTACTTGGGCAAAGTTTGTCCATACATACCAGTACAATTCCAGTATACTGACGTCCCTTTTGCCGGGGCGCTACATTCGTGTTATGATTGTAGGTGGATCAGTAGCAGGCACTTCAGCTCATCGACAGTAGTATCCTTCATCTTCCACTGCCCGTTTTGGTGACCCCTTTCCTTCTCGGGGCCCTGTGTGGCTCATGCCACTTCTGTTTTAGACTTTATTTTGGATTTTATAAGGTATAGCCGGAGCCTTGTTATCGGCAAGTATTGTATCCTCCTTTGTAATCCTAGAGGCTCCGTAGACAGTAAACTGTGGGATTATGGCCTATGCGTATATATGTCGGGCGTTGTAAAAATTGTAAACTTGTTAGTAAATCAATCGTATGGTTATGTTTGTACATTGTGAAATCAGTTATAATTGGTAAGATATTTGGTTTATGAGAAATAATAAACACAGGGGTAACGTGTGGGATAGAAAGGCACCCAGGTCCGCTTGACTGGGGCTACCCTGTCAGGCGCCGGTCATGTCCCTCGATTTGGGGCGTGACAAAATCACTCAAAACTGAGCTCCCTAGCTTGAGTTTTTGCAAAAATGGTGAAACCCTCGCGGATGAAATTTTATATACTGGTTCTGTCTTCCCAGTGATTTACTCTATGCGATCGCATCACATCTATTGCGATCGCATAGAACAAACTTTCCAGCCCACCACTTTACACTATGCAATCACAGAGCAAAGCTCTGCGGTCGCTTTGCTTAGCATAACAACACTATGCGATTGCCCTCCCAACTACGCGATCGCATAGAACAAACTAAAGGACCTGGGACCCCTACTCTTTACACTATGCGATCGCATAGTCCCCTTTGCGATTGCAGAGCACAACCATCCAAAGCTATGCGATCGCATAGCCCTTTCCGCAATCGCATAGAACAAAATTTTTGTCTCCTCCCAAACCTTCTAGGCCATCGCATCAGCCCATTGCGATCGCATAGAGCAACCGTCTGCAACACTTATGACAACAAAACTGACTTGTTCTTCAACTAGAAATGGTCCGTTTGACCCCCGGAAACACCCCCGAGCCCCCGGGACTTCAACCAAAACCACCAACCTACTCCAAATTATGATACGAACTTGTTCCAATCATAAAAACATATCATTAAACACACAAATCATCCAATTATGGCGGATTCAAGCCTAAGTTTCAACCAAAACTTCCGAAACCTACATGCTATCAAAAACCTGACCAAACGACGTCCAAATGACCTGAAAATTTGCAGACATATCCAAAATCACCTAACGAAGCTACTGCAACTGTCGGAATTCCATTTTGACTTCCGGATAAAAATCTCACCTATCGATCGGATTTCCAGAAATTCTAAACTTTGGCATTTCAAGCCTAATTTAGATACAAACCTCCAAAATACATTCCGAACGCACTCCCAACCCCGAAATCATCTAAAGGAGCTAATGGAACCATCGTATTTTCATTCCGAGGTTGTCTTAGCACTGTTCCGAATACGGGCCATTTTTCAACTATAAAGCTCTCATTTAGGGACTAAATGTCCCAAAACACTCCAAATTCTAGAACCGAACCTCCCGGCAAAGCACAATAGCAGAAATGAACTTAGGGGAAACAATTAATTGGGGACTGGGGCATAAATTTCAAAAATGACCGGCCGGGTCGTTACACTTATGAGGCTGGTACTTCTTCTAACTAGCTTCCTTGTAGCACCATTATAGATTATGGTTGTTGTGTTATTTCTCTTGAACATGTGACATTAAGAGTGATGCTGTCATGTTTTCAAGCACAACTTCTATAATATTTATAGGTCCAATAATGAGACTACTAATTTACTTGGGTGATGTAATTCTTTAGTTTCCTCTTCCTTCTAATCAGCCTTTACGTAGGCTCAAGTTATCTTCCGATCTGTGGCTCATGGTATCAGTTATTACCTTACCTTTTATGGGCGTTACGGAATATTCATGATACAATCTTTTAACAATTCAATCCGTTGTCTATGCCCTGGGCTCAACTCTTCTTTTCAACTTATACCCGAGTCTTCTATGGTTGTGTGATTGTCAACAAATATAATGCTCCAAAATCTTGGGTGTATCCACAACGTACTAATTCTGGATCATTGATTGAACAATTACTTTCGTTCCATCTCAGCTTTCTATAAACGTATGCAGTTACCTTTCCAGGTCTTTCTACCCCTTTTTGTGTGCATACTTAACTCATCCTAGTTCCCACACATGCCAGTATTTTTTTGTGCAACTTATATAGTCTCAAATATTACCTTCGATCTTTCTCCACGTTTATTAGCCACGGTAGGTGCCGCTTTTTTGTATTTGTTTTTGGAGGGCATATAATTTTTGTTATGAGACTGCTTTTACATGACCATTTCTTCATTAGGTTACTGTACTTAGGTTGAAGCCTTCTTCCTCATTTCCTAAGCTAGTACTTACGGAGTATCCTCTGACTCTTATAAAGATGCGAGCTTATTATGTTGTATACTATATGGACCTTCTATTGTCCTTCCTTGCCTATACTTATCCATAGTTACTTATCTCCACACCCTTGTGCTTGTGGGGTTGCTTTTGGACTGATATTTTGACTGTCTTCCTAGTGACATTCTCTTTTATTTCTGTAACACTCATATAGTAACTTTTAAACTTCTCCAACTCCTATATGAGTATATCTCAAGTATTACAATGTCATAGCTGCGGGACTGAATTCTCAATGTTGGGGTTTACTACATTTATCTTGCATGATCTACTGGTTTGTCTGTAACTTCTTGTCTAGTCATGACTAGGCTCTTCTTAAATCAACTACTAACTACTCGTTGGACCATTCTCATGTCAATATTATGTGGAATCTTCTTGGGTTATTTCCTTGTCTTAACTTATGTCTCGCACTGACTCCTTCTTTATCAATATAATCTTGGGCATGGACTCTTACTTCCTCTCATTGACGTCGTGTTGGAATAGTGTTCTGGAATCATACTATATATATAGGAGCTGAATAAGTGTAATCTCATTCCTTTTTTCATTTTTACCGCACTCTTCATTTATTATTCTATATTTCCCCCTTTAGGGGAGTACTAAGACTTTGAGTTATGACAACCTGCCTACTGATGTGTTTTTTTCCTCTTCATCTTTGATATCCTTCCATGTCATCAATGACCGTTACTCGCCTTACAGCATTCCTTCTGTACCAGGGATGACAAATCCCCTTACTTGCGAGGGTGACACTTAACGTAACTGGTACATACAGTCCCTTAAGCTTAACTTTGCTAACATTGCTTGCTTTAGGGAAGAGTCTCCCTAAATGACCATTCTATGAATGCATCATGGATCTTCTTCTGTTGTCCATTCTATTATTTCCGAAATACGATATGAAATTCTTATAATGCTGACTATTATCAACTCACCCAGTCCCTATTTTATGTTTAGTTTATCTTGTTCACCAATCCATACTGGCTTCTATTACTCTAGGGTCTAACTTTTACTTTTGGTAATTGCGTCAAAGTTGCGAACTTATTTCTCGATGTAAGGATATGACTTATGTCCTATATTCTTTCATTGCCTCAACGCCTGTCATCTTTTGTATTTCCCTTCACTTGACTATAAATTATGTAATACCGTCATCATTTTTTTGACATACCGTTATCATTCATGTATCATATCTTACTCATAATGCTTCGTTAACTCTCTTCTCATCTCCCGCTAACTATCTATGTCTACTTCTTTATTCTAACAACTCGAACAAAATATTCTTTTGCCTTTGGCTCCCCTTGCTCCATTCCTTGGCTCTTTCAATCGCCTAGCATTCTTTCTTTACTGGGGCGGGAGCCGCACTAAGGTAATATTTAGTCCTTCAAGGCTTCCAGTGCTCATATCTAGCTTTAATATTTTAGGGTGCACCATCTAGGTGTCTCACGAGGAGATCTACTAACACACTTGCAGTATTCTTTGGAGATGTAAATTAACATAAACAATACATTCACCATTTTGGTTTACTCTATCCCCAGCCAGGTCCTGATGTTCCATCCTTTTCTTAAACTACACATGTAGCCCTCATAGGGCCTAACTAAGATGGGTACGACCAATTGTACTTATCTTTTTACTCTTGAGGGTAACTCTTAATGCTTATATTTTTTTGTCAGAATTGTAGTACCGATAATATTCATTAAGTGGGCGCCTCGTACCCTTCTTCACCTTGCCTCGTTAACTTCTTAAAAACATTATTCTTACCATAAAGGTGGATAAATATTATTGCGTAAAGGTCCCTTATCAAGAGGCTTACATCTTTTAGTACACCCATGATTTGCTAAAGACCTCACATTTATTTATCATAAGCAAGATGCAAAATTGAGTTCATCTAAATCAATAATCCCACAGTTGTATCTCTTACCTATCGTCTTTTTGAATGTAGGCATCATCTTATTACGAATAGAAGTTCGGGACTTGAATTCTTATAAGTGAGCTCTACCACATGATCTAGAGTAAGAAGAAAGAGTGACAGTCCTAAATGCCCTGTAGCCTCCTTCTTATAAGTGTGGTGCACGATACACCCATAAACAAGCCTCTACTAGACACGACTTGTAGACTCCCTAGGACAGAACTGCTCTGATACCAAGTTTATCACATCCCAAACTAGAGGAGGAACGATTGGCACTCGATACTGTATTCGATCGAGTTAGCCACTAAACATACTATCTAACAAACTGGGGGCCCAATAGATCGGGCAACACAACATCTGAAATACTAAGCCTAGGCCATTAAGGTCATGATATGAATAACAATAAGCCATATAAACAAAGGTATACGAGCTAAAATAATAAAGTACTAACTGGCCGACAAGGCCGCAATTCGAGGCAAACATGCCTAGATAAAAATATATACATGCCAAGCCTATGGGTTGGAGACTGAAAGCTGGAAAAAAAGAAGAAAGACCCAGAATAATGTGTCCACAATAGCCTCTAACAGTGTTATAAGCACCATCGGGATAAGGTCCCGATATATCCAAACTGTAAAACAAAAGTAACCATCCTATTATAGCTCCAAGAAGAGGTGGAGCTTACCAACTCACAGCCGAACCCCAAAATCCTAGCGGAGGGGTTGATCAGAGTCCCTACCTGGACACACGAAACAAAAATGCAGTGTCCCCGGGCAACAGGACATCAGTACGAATAAAGTTGTACTGGTATGTAAGGCAGAAAGTAGAATCATACGTAGCTGATGTAAAAAATAATACTCCCTCCGTTTCAATTTATGTGAACCCATTTGACTGGGCACGGAATTTAAGAAAAGAGAGAAGACTTTTGATCTTGTGGTGTAAAATGAGGCACATTTATTTTGTGTGGCTATAAATCATTGCATAAAGGTAAATTGTTTCTAAATAAGGAATGGGGTCATTCTTTTTGGCACGGACTAAAAAGAAAATAGGTTCACATAAATTGAAACGGAGGGAGTAATAGTTATACCACCTGACATTGAAACTCTGACAGCCTCTATGGTCGACATCCGACCTCATAGTAATTAAATATGCATGGTATGCTCGTGTAATCCTATGTCATGAATGTGTGTATATATATATATATATATATACATACACATGACATACCCAATCAAAAGTTAGCAATGGCGGTCTCTTCCGGTAGCTAACCAATATCATATTACCAACCTGTGGACATCTGTACAATATATATAATTTTTCGGGAAAATAGGCCCCTAACCTCCGATTATAGCTCGAAGTCAATGCAGAATATGCCATGTTTGATATGAACTTTGAATGCATATAATAGGCCATAAAAAGAACTTAGCCAATATTGGCTCATAGGTACTCTTATTCTCATAATCTCATAATCATTTTCGTATCGCATACAATTGTCTCGTGGAACCGCATTTGTTTTCTTTTTCT
This sequence comes from Nicotiana noctiflora, assembly GCA_032618575.1. Taxonomy (NCBI): domain Eukaryota; kingdom Viridiplantae; phylum Streptophyta; class Magnoliopsida; order Solanales; family Solanaceae; genus Nicotiana; species Nicotiana noctiflora. Next base: position 204,332 of record JASVEL010008361.1, on the reverse strand, counting down.
TTTGAATAAGCTAGAAAACTTAACTCGACTTTTAGAAAGATAACATAACTCTGAAGATAATCATAAAAAGTTTAAGGTGCTTCACTTAGTCCTTATACTCGATTTCTTGATATTTAGTAAAAGAAAGTATTTCAAAAATCAAGTGTTTTAGTAGTTTAAACATAAATATTATATTTGAGATTTTTGGAAATTGACGTGTCACTTTAGAGATTTTAAGATACACTTTAACAAGGGAGAAGGACTGATCGCAAATACTAAATGCCTTTATTTTCTAGTCGCACAACCCCAAGGCGAATAAGAATTCATATATATAGACTATGAGCACGTGATTTTTGTCCTATATGAGAATTATTCCAAAAAATTCAAAAATAAAATAATTTTGTGTTGTTTGCAATTTTTGTGAATTTTGTATTTTGCGTGTGTTTGCGTGTGCATGTCTATTTGTTTAAATCAATGAAAATATAAAAATGTGTCGCATTTGCATTTTTAAGATTTAACTTTTACAAATAGGATTAATTAAGTAAGTTGTTTAGAAAAATGAAAATAATCACAAAAATAATGCAATTCGCTTTTTTAGTGTTCAATGTCAAAATTGTGTGATTTTATTCTAATTTATTATTTTATTATATGTGATAATTATTATTAAGCATTAATTAATATTTGTGAGTTAATTTGGGTTTTATAATTTGCATTAGGATTTTTTGTTTAAATTTGAAATTAATTAGAGAGAAAATTTAAGAAAAGAAAACATAAAAATAGTTTGGGATTAAATAAAGAAAGATGGAGTCAAATTTGGGCCAAATACCAAGCCTAAACCAAAACAACAGCCAAATACACACCAAAAACCGGCCCAGGTTTTGTCCCTGGTCCAACCCGTCTCAACACCTCACTAAAAGACGTCGTTTGGTTCCGTTTGATCCAAGCCATCAGATTAAATTGATCCAACTGCTCACTCCATCTCCCATCAACCAAACCCGTTATACCGGGTCAACCCAGTCCTCCATTTCAGCTTATACGACACTGTTTCATTTAAGCCATTGATCTAGGTCATTGATCTTGTTTCATCTAACGGCCAGGATCAAACACCTGACTATATATTCATAAAACAAACACCACCCCCTATAACCAAACCCCACCATCATCTCTCTAAAAGACTCAAATGAGCCCCTATAACGCCACTACCATATGCCCACCGAAAATCGCCCACGGCGGCGGACAGTGGCCAAACAGCCCAATCTTTACACCAATCAACCACCACAACCTCCCCATTCCAACCATCTTATCAGTTTTCTTCGAATCATTCCCCAATTCTTCGAATCTTAGACCAAAGAACTGGCCCCCAACCCTAGTTTGTCTGATGGCCACCAAATCAATACCACTTGACCACCCTCACTCCCTCTTCCTTAGTCCCCTACTAGTTTTGTTCGAATCAGAGCAGAGATGGTCGAATGTCAAAACGAAAGAGGAAACTCTAATAATCCAAAGCCTGGAGTCTATCCGAGTATGAAGATTGAGGTCTTCATCGACCTTAGTCGTGTGTTCTCTAGTGAGAACATTCAATTAAGGTCTGTGTCGGCTTTAAGTTCAAGTCGATTAAAATGAATAGGAACTATGTCTGAAATTTTGAGGTATTTTCTCTCCCTGTCTTTTATTTTTGTTGTTGTTTATCGTATTAAGTTCCATTGTAACTCTTTATTTCTCTATCAATTACTTTTTCCTCCTCCTACTGACATTTTTTTGGTCCAAGTTTTCATCAATGTGTTAACTGGATTTTATATTCATTTGGATTTAGGAAATCACTCTAACCCCTGTCTGTTTGATTTCACTATGGATTTGTTTGTTCCTTACATTGTTGAGTATTTCGAGTTTATGCAAGTTGAGTAATAATTGTATAAAATTGTGGTTGGCTGATGCTAATGTTGGTTCAAAATTGTCTTATTATGTTTTCTTTTCCTTTGCTAATCATTTTGTTGCATATGAATTCATAACATTATAATGCTTCATTCATTTTTACTAGGTTTAGTTTAGAATAGTGAATGTAGCCAGTTATTCCCATATACCTGTGCATCTTAGTAGTTTAATATCAGTTTGCAAATTGAGCTGATATGTGTAGTTTGAGTTGCTATTTGATTTTGATTAAGAAAATTGGTTATAGCTGATGAGGTAGAGTAGGAGGTCTTAGGATAGTAACTTGAATAGTTTTAGTGGTAATTAACTAGGACAAATAACCGGGAATTAAGGGTAGTCAAAGACCGTTTGATAAAGGTAATCAAGTAGAGGGGTCACTAAGTGATGAGTGAGGTACTAATGGATTAGTCAAGAGTTAAAAGAAAATGTTAAGTGAGATTAAATAGTTGAAAGATACCAATGGTGGAAGACAACTTTCTGTTTTTAAGGACTAATATAGAATGATTAACTATCCACTAAGGCCTAAAAATCCGGAAAGGAAAAGTTGATTGAAAACATTAGAGTAGGATAAAAGAGAGAACATTCTGCCACAGATATAGAGACACACATAAGAATACACACAGACACACATTAAGAAAAATACTCTGAGATTCGGGAGAAACAAATAGTTTTTTTAAGAGATAGAAACACAGTTTCAGTTTGGAAATTGTAGGTTGTTTCATTAAAAAGATCATTTTGTGATTTCCCAAGCTTTAGATTTCAAAAAGAGCTTCTGATTTTTCCAGTGTTAAAAATAGATTGAAATAAGTGTTTAAGGATCAATTCTTTCTGAAGATTGATGTTGATTACTGTCCAATTGAGGCTGTGATTTACCATTTCACCTCATTTTGGTTCGAAATTGGTTCTGCTGTTGCTGGGTTCTACTGCTGACTTTAGACCTCACTTTTCACTCGTCTTTTATTCTAGGTACATTTGTCGAATCTCACAGTAATGTAGATATTCAGTTGCAAAAAATGAAATAAAGTGGAAGCACACTTTTTCAATTGATTCAATGCATTCATTATAGCTGATTGTCTTAATGAGATGTATATAAGACTGTTCATCACTACTGTGTAGTGTAGGTTGATTTCAGTTGTCTTTGAATGTTAGCTAAAATGTCTATCTCAAACTCTAAAACTTTGTAATTAGATCTGGTTGTACTGGACTATATGAGTTATTTAGATTTGCTGTAGGTAATTTAGTTAGTTGTGTTATTAATATAGGATTAACTGAGTTAATGTCATAATATAAGATAGTTGTGATTTTGATATAGTCTTCTATATCAACTTGTAGCTTAAACAACTTCACGTGAATAGTTGCACTGAATCTAATTGTTATATGAACTTGAAGTAGGTTTCTCGAATAAGTATTAGAGTTTGGTAGTAAATGCTTTAGTTTGATTAATATATTTTGAATAATGCTACAATACATTTAGATGTACAGGCTTGAGCATGAAAAAAATATAACCAAAGTATTCATTATCCCTTTGAGTAAAATAATTTGAAACAATTTTAGTGGGCATTTGTTCTAAGTGAATTGAGACTTTGATGGGTCTAACGACTAGGGCTTGGCAGCCCTTTCAAGATGTGTAGGCTGCAGTCCGTCTAACGAGCATCCCATAACAAGCATCCCAGGTCTGATTTAATGTCTTTGTACGTTTGGGCCTGGGCTAAAGTTTATAGTTTGTTAGTTATTGGTGTAGATATAAGTGTTGAGGTTTGCTTTAATCCAGTAACAAATTAATTAGGACCTTTGTTTTATTTTTAGAGACAAATAATGTAGAACATCATAGTCTATTTTAGGATGGACCTTTAAATAAAATAAATGAGACGAGCCTCGCCAAATAAAATGCACAAATTGCGTGGCCTTCATTAAGTGTATATATTAATTACATAGAAACTTGGGAGGACCGTTTAGGGAATTTCATGGTTTTTCTCAAAGATAATATTGCATTAGACTCTTTAAGCACGATTTAATTAAATTACTTTCTTAAACTCGAGTGCATATTTATGTGACCCAAATCCAAATCTCAACGGATTCGAAATGTTTCAACAACCACGGGTACATTGATGTAAAGTGGTTCAAGATGCGTTTTACGATGTTGCAATTCTCTTTCAAAAAATAATAATAATTATAAAAGCGGCTAAAAGTTAAAATTGGCACACAGGTTCATTATCTATTAAAATCAGATAAACAAGTCGAATATGGCAGTTGAGTGATCGTGCTAGAACCAAAGTATTCGGGAATGCCTAACACATTCTCCCGGGTTGACAGAATTCCTTATCCGGGTTTTGGTTCGTAGACTATATGTCACGACTCTAGTTCACGAATCGTGAACATGTCATGACGGGTACCCAGTCTTCGCGACTAGGTAAGCCTAACACAATACGGAATATACACTTTTATGAACAAAAGATAAGATAACAGCAGAATAATATAAAAGAAATGTGATACGTGCCGCTCGGCACATACACTTCGCCAAATACCAGAAGAAATACAACCACCAAGACCCGGAAACTCACTGGCAACACAGACTAAGAGAGTACAACTGTGGCTCTATACATCAAAAGTGTTTACACAACAAAAATAAGGGGATAACTGACATCGCTAAGAAGAATAGAAGAATACCCTCTAGATCTGCGGACGTAGCAGATTCATACCTCGAGTCTCCTAAAAAATGCTCCTAAGTCGCCTGTGGTGCGTCAGATCAGATCTACCTTGATCTACACAACAAAAGTGTGCAAAATAGTAGCATGAGTACACCACGGCGGTACTCAGTAAGTGCCAAGCCTAACCTCGATGGAGTAGTGACGAGGAAGGTCAGGGCCCTACCGAGGAATAAATAAGATAATGATAATAATAATACCAAACAGTTCAAAATAAGAACAAGTCTGAAATAACAGCAAATGAGGCAAATACTACAAACCGTCTACAGCTAAGCTAACAAAGAGAAATCAACATAACAAGTACAAATCAACAATCCAGGATCTCCGGGAATTGAACCCGCAGTCCGTATATCAGTATCTTAGGATCTCCGGGAATTGAACCCGCAGTCCGTATCTCAGTATCTCAGGATCTCCGGGAATTAATCCCACAGTCCGTATCTCAGTATCTCAGGATCTCCGGGAATTGAACCCGCAGTCCACAGAACACAAACACAATCAATAAGAGGAAACACAGAGAAATATGAAGTACACAGCTACAATTGACACTAAATCCAGTCTCAACAGGTTCCAGGGAGTTCAGTTAAGACAAGTAGGCACTTAGACAAATAATCCTATCTAATCATGCTTCCCTAGCTATCACCAGATAATTCATGCAATTTAACCAATTAAATAATAAAGATAACACGTGTTGAGCAGTTCAAGTAAGGTGTCAACAATCTGTGCAAGTACACGCCCGTCACCTCGCGTACAAGGCATTTAAATCAACACATATATATCCTAGGGGAGAAAATCCCCACGCAAGGTTAGACAAGCCACTTACCTCAATCCCGGTACAAAACCACTAAGAAATGACTCTCTTGCCACGAGTATCCGACTTCGAGTGGCCCAAATCTAGTCAAACCAATTACGCAGTGTAAATAACATCACAAGTAACTAATTATAGTGATAAAATTAAAGCTACGACACGAAAATGGGTAAAATGACCAAAATACCCCGGTAGCCATCGGCTCGGAATCAAAATATTTTTACGTTTTCAGAACCCTCGTACTCTCACGAGTCTAACCATATAAAATTTATCCAAATCGGAGTTCGTTTGCCCCTCCAAATCATCAAAGTTTCTTCTATGAAACTACCCCAATTTTAAACCCCAAATCCGAAATTAAAGGGAGAAACTGAGTTTAGATTAGTGAATAATGATCACAAGGGAGTAAGAAATTGTTACCCAACAATCATCTCTGAAAAACACGCGAAAAATCACTGAAAAACGAGCTCCCTAGCTTGAGTTTTTGCAAAAATGGTAAAACCCTCGCGGATGAAATTTTATATACTGATTCTGTCCGCCCAGTGAATTACTCTATGCATTCGCATCACAGCTATTGCGATCGTTTCGAACAAACTTTCCAGCCTTCCAATTTACCATATGCGATCGCACAAACACCTTTCCGATCGCATTGCTTAGCATCACAACCCTATGCGATCGCACTCCCAGCTACGTGATCGCATAGAACAACTAAAGGGCCTAGGACCTCTGCCAAGAACACTATGCGATCGCAAAGCACTCTTGCTATCGTAGAGAACAAACTCCTCCAACTATGCGATCGCATACCCCTTTCCGCGATCGCATAGAACAATGTCTAGCCTCTTCCAAAACCTTCTATGCGATCGCATCATCCCATTGCGATCGCATAGAACAACCGTCTGCAACACTTATGACAACAAAACTGACATGTTCTTCAACTAGAAATGGTTCACTTGACCCCCGGAAACACCACCGAGGCCCCCGAAACCTCAACCAAAACTACCAACCTACTCCAAATCATGATACGAACTTGTTCCAATCATAAAAACATATCATTAAACACAAAAATCATAAAAATGTGGCGGATTCAAGCCTAAGTTTCAACCAAAACTTCTGAAACGTACATGCTATCAAAAACCCAACCAAACGACGTCTGAATGACCTGAAAATTTGCAGACATCCAAAATCACCTAACGAAGCTACTGTAACTGTCGGAATTCCATTCCGACTCTCGGATAGAAATCTCACATATCGATCAGATTTCCAAAAATTCCAAACTTCGGCATTTCAAGCCTAAATGAGCTACGGACTTAAAAATACATTCTGAACACGCTCCTAAACCTGATATCACCTAACGGAGCTAACAGAACCATCAAATTTCCGTTTCGAGGTTGTCTTAATGATGTTCTGAATTCAGACCATTTTTCAACTATAAAGCTTTCATTTAGGGACTAAGTGTCCCAAAACACTCCAAGTTCTTGAACCGAACCTCTCGGCACACCACAATAGCAGCAATGAATTTAGAGGAAACAGTTAATTGGGGATAGGGGCGTAGATTTCAAAAATGACTGGCCGGGTCGTTACATCTTCCCACACTTAAACATTCGTTCGTCTTCGAATGAGCATAGAAAACATACCTGAAGTGGTGAAGAGATGAGGGTACTGGCTACGCATATCCCGCTCGGTCTCCCAGGTCGCCTCCTCGACCGACTGATCCCGCCGGTGGACCTTCACTGAAGCGGTGTCCTTTGATCTCAGCTTCCTGATTTGCCTGTCCAAAATGGCCACTGACTCCTCAACATAAGAAAGATCCTCGTCTAGCTGAACATAAGTGAAATTCAACACGTATGACGGGTCACCATGGTATCTCTGGAGCATAGAGACATGAAATACGGGATGGACTCCGGCTAGGCTGGGAGGTAAGGCCAGCTCATAAGCAACCTCCCCAACACGCCTCAAAATCTCAAAAGGGCCAATGAATCTCGGACTCAGCTTCCCTTTCTTCCCAAACCTCATGACGCCCTTCATGGGCGAGACCCAAAGTAGAACCCACTCACCAACCATAAAAGCCACATCATGAACCTTCTTGTCTGCATAACTCTTATGTCTGGACTAGGCTGCATGGAGTCTGTTCTGAATCACCTTGACCTTGTCCATTGCATCCTGGACCATCTCAGTACCTAGCAGCCTGGCCTCGCCCAGCTCGAACCAACCCACGGGGGACCTGCACCTCCTACAATATATGGCCTCATACGGTGCCATCTGAATGATGGACTGATAATTGTTATTATAAGCAAACTCCGCCAGTGGCAGGAAATGATCCCATGAACCTCTAAACTCAATCACGCACGCACGGAGCATATCCTCTAAAATCTGAATAGTGCACTCAGACTGCTCATCCATCTGGGGGTAAAATGTTGTGCTCAGCTCCACCCGAGTACCTAACTCCTGCTGCACGGCTCTCCAAAACCGTGAAGTAAACTGAGTGCCTCTGTCTGAAATGATGGAAACTGGAATGCCATGCAACTGGACTATCTCCATGATGTAGATCTCCGCCAACCGCTTCGATGAGTAAGTAGTGCACACAGGTATGAAATGGGCGGACTTGGTCAGCCGATCCACAATGACCCAAATGGAATCAAACTTCCTCACAGTCCGTGGAAGTCCAGATACGAAGTCCATGGTGATGCGCTCCCATTTCCAATATGGGATATCAATCTGCTGCATTAACCCACCCGGACGCTGATGCTCATACTTCACCTACTGGCAGTTGAGGCACCTAGAAACATAGTTAACTATATCCTTCTTCATCCGCCTCCACCAAAAATGACGCCTCAAGTCCTGATACATCTTCGCGGCACCCGGATGGATGGAATACCGCGAACTATGGGCCTCAGCTAGGATCAACTCTCGAAGATCATCTACATTGGGCACACAAATACGCCCCTGCATCCTCATCACTCCATCATCCACGATGGTAACATCTCGAGCATCACCACGCCGAACTCTATCCTGAAGGACAAACAAATGAGGGTCATCAAACTGTCGCTCTCTGATGCGATCAAATAGAGAAGACCGGGAAACCACACAGGCTATAACCCGACTGGGCTCCGAAAGGTCCAATCTAACAAACTGCCTGGCCAAAGCCTGAACACCCATCGCCATAGGTCTCTCCGAAGCTGGTAGATATGCCAAACTCCCCAAACTCTCCGCTCGGCGACTCAAGGCTTCGGCAACCACATTGGCCTTGCTAGGGTGATAAAGAATAGTAATATCATAGTCCTTCAATAGATCCAACCACCTTCTCTGACGCATATTTAGGTCCTTCTACTTAAGCAAATGTTGCAAGCTCCGATAATCACTGAAAATCTCACAAGGGACCCTATACAAATAATGACGCCAAATCTTCATGGCGTGAACAATGGCAGCTAGCTCAAGATCATGGGCAGGGTAGTTTTTTTCATGCACTTTCAACTGTTGGGACACATAGGCAATCACCCTACCATCCTACATTAATACTGATCCGAGTCCAACCCGTGAGGCATCACAATATATCGTATTAAACCACGAACCGGTAGGCAACATCAATATAGGGGCCGAAGTCAAAGCTGTCTTGAGCTTTTGAAAGCTCGCCTCACACTCCTCTGTCCACTAAAAAGGGGCACCCTTTTGGGTCAATCTGGTCATAGGTGATGCGATCGAAGAGAACCCCTCTACAAAACAACGGTAATAACCCGCCAGACCAAGGAACCTACGAATCTCAGTAGCTAAGGAGGGCCTGGGCCAACCCTGCATGGGCTCCACCTTCCTCGGATCCACTCGAATACCCTCGCTCGACACCACGTGGCCTAGAAATGCCACCGAACTCAGCCAAAACTCACATTTAGAGAACTTGGCATATAATTGCTTTTCCCTCAGAGTCTGAAGCACTATCCTCAAGTGCTGCTCATGCTCTTTCCGACTCCGAGAATTTACCAAAATATCATCAATGAAAACAATCACGAACGAGTCAGGATACGACCTGAATACACTGTGCATCAAATGCATGAAAGCTGCTGGGGCATTAGTCAGCCCGAAAGATATAACGAGGAACTCATAGTGACCATACCGAGTCTTGAAGGCAGTCTTCGGGATATCTAGCTCCCGAATCTTCAGCTGATGATGCCCAGAGCGCAAATCAATCTTGGAAAACACATGTGCGCCCTGTAACTGGTCAAATAAGTCATCAATACATGGCAAAGGATACCGGTTATTCACTGTAACTTTGTTCAACTGGCGATAGTCAATACACATACGCATAGAACCGTCCTTCTTCTTCACAAACAACACATGAGCACCCTAAGGCAAAACACTGGGTCGAATGAAACCCTTACCCAACAACTCATGTAATTGATCCTTCAACTCCTTCAACTCAGGAGGAGCCATGCGGTACGAAGGAATAGAAATGTGCTGAGTGCCCGACAATAAGTCAATACCAAAATCGATATCTCTGTCGGGCGGCATGCCTGAGAGATCAGCTGGAAATACATCAGAGAAATCACGTACCACTGGGACGGAATCAATAGAAGGAGTGTCAACACTGACATCCGTCACATAAGATAGATAAACAGCACACCCCTTCTCAACCATACGCTGAGCTTTGAGAAAGGAAATAACACGGCTGGGGGTGTGATCTAGAGTACCACTCCACTCAATACGTGGAATGCCTGGCATAGCTAGCGTCACGGTCTTGGCATGACAATCAAGAATAGCATAGTGGGCGACAACCAGTCCATGCCCAGAATAATATCAAAATCAACCATACCGAGCAATAAAATATCAACTCTGGTCTCAAAACCACAAATATTGACCAAAAACGACCGATACACACGGTCCATAACCAATGAATCTCCCACCGGAGTAGAAACATAAATGGGGGCACTCAAATAATCCCGAGGCACTCCCAGATGTGAAGAAAAATAAGAGGACACATATGAAAAAGTAAAACCAGGATCGAATAGAACCGATGCCTCTCTATGACTAACCAAGATAATACCTGTGATAACAGAATTGGAGGCGACAGCTGCAGCGCGATCAGGAATAACATAAAATCTGGGCTGACCCCTCTCTCGAGGGCGTCCTCTGGCACTCTGATCTCCGCCCCTAGCTGGCTGGGCAGGTGGGGTGGCAGGTGGGGCTGGAACGATGGCCTGCTGACCCTGGGAACCACGTTGAGGCTGATGAGTCTTTGGAGGTGCTCCTTTCCTACGCCTAGGGCACTCCCTAACCAGATGGCGAGTATACCCGCACTCAAAACAAGCCCTGGGAGGATGCGGTGGCTGTGACTGATCGACCCCGCTCCCGCTGGACTTACCCATGGAGGTAATCCGCATAGGAGGCGCACTGGAAACTGGGGGAGCATAATAAGGCTCCTGAGGTGCTGGAGGAACTGGAGTACTACCGGTTGCTGGCAATGCTGAATGAACTGGAAGACAGGTACATCCGTCTCCAACTCGCTAGCCATGCTGGACCGGATAGGCGGAATAAGACCATCAATAAAGCTCCGCACTCTCTTCCGGACCGTGGCTACCAAGACCCGTGCATGTCTGGCTAACCGGGTGAAACTGATAGCATACTCCGATACTGTCATAGAGCCCAAACGCAACCGCTCAAACTCCTATCGCCAAGCATCCCTAAGACTCTAGGGAACAAACTCCCTCAAAAAATATCAGAAAACTGTGCCCAGGTCAACGAGGCAGACTCGTCTGGACTATCAAAGTCATAGGTGCGCCACCAATCATAAACAGCCCCTCGAAGCTGAAAAGCAGTAAAGAAAACCCCACTGGTCTCCACTATACCCATAGTACGGAGGATGCGATGACACTCTTCCAGAAATCCCAATGCATCATGTGAAGCTAAACCACTTAACATTGGGGAATCATACTTCTTGAACCTCTCCAACCTGCGTTGCTCGTCCTCGGAGGCAGCTGGCCTACCTCCGGAGCTATACTGGTACAGCAGGCGGTATACGAATAACCTCTGGAACCTGCTCAATTGGCACTCACTGCTCCAGAGTGCGGGGTACGGGAGTCTGGGCCCCTCTCCCATCCTGAGATGTGGCTGCAGCGAGAGGAAGCAACCCCGCCCGAGCTAGAGTAGTGTACAAGCTCATAAACTGAGCCAGAGTCTTCTGGAGTGCTGGAATCGTAGCAGCTGTAGTAGGTGTACAAGGTGCCTACGCCCCAACCTAATCCACCGGTGGTGCCTCAGCGGCAGCACGTGCGGGTGCTATGGCTACACCTCGGGTGCGTCCTCGACCTCTACCCCGGCCCCGGCTTCTGGCGGCGGCAGCAGGGGGCACGGGTGCCTGATCCTCACGAGTAGCACGTGTCCTCACCATCTGTGAGAGAGTAGAAGATAGAAGTTTAGATTTGGTGTCAAAATATCGCACGACAAGGAATTCAAAAGAAATGAAGAGTTTCCTAAACAGTTACATAGCCCCTCGTAGATAAATACAGACGTCTCCGTATTGATCAGCGAGACTCTAAATAAACGGTATGTGTCCCGTGACTACTATGAACCTAGAGCTTTGATGCCAACTTGTCGCGGCCCTAGTTCACGAATTATGAACATGTCATGACGGCACCCAGTCTTCGCGACTAGGTAAGCCTAACACAATGCGGAATATACATTTTTATACACAAAAGATAAGATAATAGCGGAATAATATAAAAGAAATGTAATATGTGCCGCTCAGCACATACACTTCGCCAAATACCAGTAGAAATACAACCACCAAGACCCGAAAACTCACGGGCAACACAGACTAAGAAAGTACAACTGTGTATCTATACATCAAGAGTGTCTACATAACAAAAATAAAGGGGATAACTCACATCACTAAGAAGAATAGAAGAAGACCCTCCGGATCTACGGACGTAGCAGATTCATACCTCGAATCTCCTAAAAAATGCTCCTAAGTCACCTGTAGTGCGTCTGATCAGATTTACCTGGATCTGCACGACAAAAGTGTGCAGAAGAGTAGCAAGAGTACACCACGGCGGTACTCAGTAAGTGCTAAGGCTAACCTCGATGGAGTAGTGACGAGGAAGGTCAGGGCCCTACCGAGGAATAAATAAGATAATGATAATAATAATAATACCGAATAGTTCAAAATAAGAACAAGTCTGAAATAACAACAAATGAGGCAAATACTACAAACCGTCTACAATTAAGCTAATAAAGAAAAATCAACACAATAAGTACAAATCAACAAGTCCAGGATCTCCGGGAATTGAACCCGCAGCCCCTCTTTATACTCAGCAACTCAGGTTATCCGGGAATCGAACACGCAGTCCATATATCAGTCTCACATGATCTTCGAGAATTAAACCCGCAGTCCGTATATCAGTATCTCAGGATCTACGGGAATTGAACCCGCAGTCCGTATCTCAGAATCACAAGATCTTCGGGAATCGAACCCGTAGTCCATATATCAGTATCTCAGGATCTCCTGGAATTGAACCCGCAGTCCACAGAATATAAACACAATCAATAAGAGGAAACACAGAGAAAGATGAAGTACACAGCTACAATTGACACTAAATCCAGTCTCAACAGGTTCCAGGGAGTTTAATTAAGACAAGTAGGCACTTAGACAGATAATCCTATCTAATCATGCTTCCCTAGCTATCACTAGATAAGTCTTGCAATTTAACCAATTAAATAACAAAGATAACATGGGTTGAGCAGTTCAAGTAAGGTGATTTTAAACAATCTGTGCAAGTACACGCCCGTCACCTCGCGTACAAGGCATTTAAATCAACACATATATATCCTAGGGGAGAAAATCCCCCACGCAAGGTTAGACAAGCCACTTACCTTAATCCCGGTACAAAACCACTAAGAAATGACTCCCTTGCCACGAGTATCTGACTCCGAGTGGCCCAAATCTAGTCAAACCAATTACACAGTGTAAATAACATTACAAATAACTAATTACAGTGATAAAATTAAAGCTACGAGGCGAAATGGGTAAAATGGCCAAAATACCCCTACCACCATCAGCTCGGAATTGAAATATTTTTATGTTTTCAGAAACTCGTACTCTTACGAGTCTAACCATATAAAATTTATAGAAATCAGAGTTCGTTTGCCCCTCCAAATCATCAAAGTTTCTTCTATGAAAGTACCCCAATTTTACAACCAAATCCGATATTAAAGGGAGAAACTGAGTTTAGATTAGTGAATAATGATCACAAGGGAGTAAGAAATCGTTACCCAACAATTGTATCTAAAAAACACGTGAAACGTCACTCAAAATCGAGCTCCCTAGCTTGAGTTTTTGCATAAATGGTGAAACCCTCGCGGATGAAATTTTATATACTGATTATGTCCGCGTAGTGAGTTACTCTATGCGATCGCATCACTCCTATTGCGATTGTATAGAACAAACTTTCCAGCCTTCCAATTTACCCTATGTGATCGCACAAACACCTTTGTGATCACATTGCTTAGCATCACAACCCTATGCGATCGCACTCCCAGCTACGCGATCGCATAGAACAACTAAAGGACCTGGGACCCCTGCCAAGAACACTATGCGATCGCAAAGCACTCCTGCGATCGCACAGAACAAACTCCTCCAACTATGCGATCCCATACCCCTTTCCGCAATCGCATAGAACAATTTCTAGCCTCTTCCCAAACCTTCTATACGATCGCATCATCCCATTGTGATCGCATAGAGCAACCGTCTGCAACACTTATGACAGCAAAACTGACCTGTTCTTCAACTAGAAATGGTCCGTTTGACCCCCGAAAACACCCCCGAGGCCCCCGGAACCTCAACCAAAACCACCAACCTACTCCAAATCACGATATGAACTTGTTCCAATCATAAAAACATATCATTAAACACAAAAATCATCAAAATGTGGCGGATTCAAGCCTAAGTTTCAACCAAAACATCTGAAACGTACATGCTATCAAAAACCCGACCAAACGACGTCCGAATGACTAGAAAATTTGCAGACATATCCAAAATCACCTAACGAAGCTACTGAACTGTCGGAATTCCATTCCAACTCCCAGATCAAAATCTCACCTATCAATCGGATTTTCAAAAATTCCAATCTTCGACATTTCAAGCCTAAATGAGCTACGGACCTCCAAAATACATTTCGAACGCGCTCCTAACCCTGAAATCACCTAATGGAGCTAACAGAACCATCGGATTTCCGATCCAAGGTGGTCTTAATGCTGTTCTAAATTTGGGCCATTTTTCAACTATAAAGCTCTCATTTAGGGACTAAGTATCACAAAACACTCCAAGTTCTAGAACCAAACCTCCCGGCACACCACAATAGCAGCAATGAACTTAGGGGAAATAGTTAATTGGGGATCAGGGCGTAAATTTCAAAAATGACCGGTCGGGTCGTTACACTATAATACGAGGTCAACGTTTTCCTCGATTGGGGATTCAAACCGGTGACTTGGGACACCATAAATCTCTCAAGTGTCGAATCCATTTATTAATAATTAAATCCCATTTTGATTGTCCTTTAATTGAAAAAAATCCCTTTACTATGCCCTTCGCGAGGTGAGGTAGCGTAAAAAGGAGGTGTTGTAAACGCGTGATTTTTGACCCTCCCGAGATTTTCTATATTTTTAGCGTAAAATATTTAGTTTAGTTTTAATATAGCTATTTTAGCTAAATTTGACTCTTTTACTTTATTTTTACCTCAAAATGAAAAATAACAAAAATATGGTTTTATTAATGTTTCGTAGTCATTTTAAACTTGAAAATTACAAAAATAGTACTTTATATTTTTTATCTTTTTATAAAAAACGAAAATAATAAAAAAATAGTTTCATTAATATTTTGTAGTTATTTTAAACTTGAAAAATATAAAAATAGTACTTTATATTTTTATCTTTTTATAAAAACGAAAATAATAAAAAAAAATAGTTTCATAAATATTTTGTAGTTATTTTAAACTTGAAAAATATAAAAAAATAGTTTTATTTTTATTATAAGTATTATAGTTATTTTGATTACCTAGGATTAATTAAATAACACCATTCTCGGTTCAGGGCGAAGAATAATATTCGAGTTCAAACTACCCGGTTTTATAATTTTCGGACCTAGCCCGTAATAAACCGAGTCCACTACACTAAGGGGGACAATACATAATGGATGGGGAATAAGAACAAAGACAAGAAGAAAAAGACAAAGGGATAAAAACAAGAAGAAAAAAAACAAAAAAAAGGCATGGAGCTTATTTTTAAAAAAATAAAATAAATAAATAAAAAAATAAAAAAATAAAAAATACTATACTCTTCTTCTTTAAAAAGAAGAAGAGAGAACGTATTGAAGGAAGGAAACGAAAACTATTGAAAACAAAAAGAAAGAAACGAGAGGAAAAAGAAGAAAGAAACGAGAGAAGGAAACAGAAAGGAAAAACAAAGAAAAAACGAGAAAGGAAAGAAGAAGAAAAAGGAATTGAAAACGAAAACAGAAAGGAAAAAAAGGATTCAAAAGACAAGAAAAAAAGCAAAACAGAGAGACGAAAAAGGGGATGGCTTCTTCTTAACAGAGACGGGAGTATACACGATATATGCTGGATATACAGTCAATATGTACGGACAGACCATTTCGTCTTCTTCACGAGGTACAACTTCAGTCGAGGTTGTCGTTTGATTCGAGTTCTGTCCGGAGAGGTCGAGGTTTGAGATCGTCATAAAAGGTTCGTTTTCTCGTTGTGTACGTTGAAAATATGCAGAAATAAAGGTGCATGTTCTTTTCCGATATTGTTCTTCTCGTTAATATTTTGGATCGTTTCGCATTTGATTTAGTTTCGTATGATTCAGATTGTTTTTTTGTAAATATATGATTCTGTTGAACATGCAATTTCACAATTAACGGTGGTCTTGTAGTGTCGAAATTAGCTAATAAAAATAACTAATCCTTCACATGCTTGCCAACTAGTTATGCTTCCGTTGTTTATGTAGTTGCTCGTCGTAGTCTTGAATTTGCTCACTTAGTTATCTACTCGTATGTTTACTCGAATTGGTTATAGTTGAGCATGATTTTGTCACCTTATCGAAATTGGTTCCTTATTCCTCAACCGAACGGCGGAATTAGATTAAAGGAATCGGGGGTGTATTTCATGTGACCCGACTCCAATTTTGAACAAGGTTAAATAAAGCGTGTCATGGACCACGGGCGCATTTCATGTAGCGTGGTTTGCAACATGTTCTAAATAATCTAGAATTAATTCTTAAATGAATATAGCGGAATGTAGTTCTCTTTTAAATCAGAATTAGAGGTGTGCCTCGCCTAACAAAATTATACAAACTGCGGGGCCCTCATAAATGTATATATATAAAAATACTTAGACTTCGGGATCGACCGTATAGCGAATTTTACGGTGTTCTCCAAAGATAATAAATGCATAGTTGCTTTAATCACGTATTCTAGTACTACCTTCTCAAATACGGGTGCACATTTATGTGACCCAAATCTAAATCTCAACGAAGTCGAAACGTGTCAAAAGTCACGGGTGCACTGGTGCAACGTGGTTCGAGATACGTTTCCACTGTGTTGTAATTCATTTAAAACAATAAACAATAAAAGGGTAATGAGCCCTTAAACAATAAGCGAGACGAGCCTCGCCAAAATAACACGCAAATTGCGGGGCCCTCAACAGACGATTATTACGAAAAATGTTTAGATTCCGGGATGTGTTGTTTAGCGGATTCCACGGCCTTTCCCGAACACAAAACGCGTTAGTATCTTTAGGCGCGTATTTAATAATCTTATCTCCTTAAACTCGAGTGCACATTTATGTGACTCAAATCCAAATCTCAACGGAGTCGAAATGTGTTGACAACCCCGGGTGCACTGGTGCGACGTGGTTCGAGATACATTTTTACAACGTTGCAATTCTTTGTTAAAATAATAATAATAATAATTCTTATAATAATAATAATAATCAAAAGCGGTTAAAAGTTAAAATTTGCACAGAGGTTAAAGCACATTATAAAATCAGATAAAGAGGCCAAATACGATGATTGAGCGACCGTACTAGAACCACGGAACCCGGGAATGCCTAACACCTTCTCCCGGGTTAACAGAATTCCTTATCCGGATTTCTGGTTCGCGGACCGTAATATAGAGTCAAACCTTTCCTCGGTTCGGGATCAAACCGGTGACTTGGGACACCATTATTTTCCCAAGTGGCGACTCTGAATTAAATAAGTTGATCCCGTTTCGATTGTCCTTTAATTGGAAAAACTCCCTCGCGCTCTCGCGGGTGCGGTGAAAAAAAGGAGGTGTGACAGCTCTGGCGACTCTGCTGGGGACAAGTAACCCAGAACTTCGGTTCAGGGTTTAAGAATTCGAGCTCAGTTAAAATTGTTGTTTTTGCTTATATCTGATTTCATTATATGTTTTGATTAATGTGCTACATGTCTACCGCTTTGATACTAGTTGCATTGTATATACAAACTGCTATATGTTTACCGCTTTGATATTGCGTGAACTGTATATAAAACTGTGCCGAAAACCCTTCTCTTCTTACCCCCGGGGATGTGCTTATTGGTTGAGACTCCCCTTTCTGTTAGTGTCAATACCAAAAATAAGAAAAGAGGCAGGATAAGTTACAAAGCCGGACGATCCCGCGGGTCACCGGTACGTAGCCCCCTCCTCGATCCGAGTTGTCCGCTCGGGTACACGGTCTAGTACCATTGAAAACATCGGGATATTGAGCCTAGATTTAGGACGTTTATTTGCATCATATCTGACTTAGGGGACTCAACACAGGGGTTGGGTCCGTCTAGGACAAGTGACCCGGTAATAAAAGACCGAGCATGTTATATGTTGCATTTATTTGTTCTAGATTATTATTGGCTAAATTCCTTGAAAAACAAAAATAGAGGAAATTTTAGAATAGAAAATATCGAAATGTCGACGAAATGGTGTCGTTTGCTTGAAAAAAAAAAAGAAAGTTTTTTGAAAAATAGGTAGAACAATTTTGTTGAAATAATTGGTCAAATAATCCGACCGAACTACGCAGGTTTGATTCTCGCCATTAGGTGGGATACGTAGGCAACCCTCATCGGGTCCAACCACCCCTTTTAAAAAATCAAGAAAAAAATGTGTGTTTAATTTTGTCAATAAAATCAAAGTGATGCCGTTTTTGCAAATAGCCGAATGTTCTGAAAGGATGCCGGAAGGCTGTTTTTGCAAAAATAGCCACTTTGAAACATTTTTAATTATTTGCGGGCACAACCTCGAAATATTCCTTGAGGAAATGTTGCAAGGCCATAGCCGCAAAATCAAGCCCGGGTTCACATCCCTTTTGCAAAAATAACCAAAAATATGTCAAATTTTTTTATTTTGTTATAAATAAGTCGGGTGATGCTATTCTTGCTTAAAACAAGCCGAATGTCACTAAAAAAGACGTCGGAAGGCTGTTTTTGCAAGAATAGCCACTTTGAGTCATTTGTAAATAATCTTGGACACAGCCTTGAAATATTCCCTCGCGGAAATGTTGAAAGGCTGTATCCGCAAAATGAAGTTTGAGTCATTGCTCAACTTTTCAAAAATATCCACTTTATCAAATAAGCCATTACATGGCCGGAATTTTGCTGAAATAGCCACATTTTTTGCATTTTAACTTCCTCAGTCTTGTTTTGGCCTGTGTCGGTGCTGAACGATGCCCCATAGGCCCCAGGATGAAATTTTGAATTTGCATTCTCTTAAACAAAATTTTGCAAAAAGAGCCACTTTGTCTAAATAAGCCATTACATGGCCAATTTATGAAAAATAGTCTTGTGGTTGTTTATGGTGATGCCGAACGATGCCCCATGAGCCACAGGATAAAAACAAAACAAAAAAAAATTTCAAGTTTATTTTTCTTAAATAAATTTTGCAAAAATAGTCATTTTGTCAAATAAGCCATTATGTGGCCAATTTTGTAGAAATAGTCATAATTGACGCTAAAAATATTCTTATTCTTGTAGAAATATCTGGCACAAGATGTGAAAGTTTTTTTCATGAGAGTTTGTAGTTGGAGTGAGCTTTTACAATTTTTCTTCAAAAAAGAAAACAAAAAAAACATCAAATAAATATCTCTTTATTTCTTGCATTAATTTGCAAGAACTACGCTCGGTCCGATTCATGCGGGGTCATGATACGTAGGCAATCTCCATAAGATTCGACCACAACTGTATATGTATATATATGAAAAAAAATGAAAAAAAAAATGAAAAATATATATATATATATATATAAAAGGAAAAAAAAGAAAAAAGCGAAAAATATTGATAAGGACTCACTGATTCCATTTCTAACATATTTTGTTTGAAGTGTTGAGAAAATTGAGGTGGTTGGTTTGTGGTGAACCGGAAACACAAGATCTAGGAAAACCTTATTTTGATCCAAGACAGCGACATCCAGAATATCGCACAGAGTCCTTCACCTGCACGCCATGATGCACACTTTGTGGGAATGTATTGACTAAAACTAAAAATGTTGAAGCGGATAGTAGCTTTGGTAATATTGATGTGAAGCTCAGTGGCCAAAATGTCGTGTTTGGTAATTGGGAAGACTCTCCATATATTGGCCAACCAGAGTGGAGTTTTGGTGGTTTATTTTGTTGTCATTTCCGTCGTCCAAATTATTTCGGGGTTGTTAATCGGGATATTGTCTTGTAACCCAAACCTTTCTATCATTCTATTCTATCCAGTTTTTTGTGGGTTGTAGTATCTCGTTTAGTGTTGTCTAGGTTTGTTCACAGGGTCTTACCCTAGTTTATTATGTTTGTCGTGTCGTCCGAACCGTTTCACTGTCTAATACAATTATCCGTCTTCCTTTATTTCTAGTCATTTTTCTTTGATTTAAGTCTTTCCTCTTTATAGTCCCTTTTTCTGTCAACTCCAGTAACATGGCATCCACACATAATTTTGGCCTAATCTTGAAGGTTAATCATGAAGCAATTGGAAGATGATCGGGGCCTTTAAAGGAAATAAGAACGGTTTGAGATTATTCGAAGCCCGAGTCATGAGAAACTAGGGCAAGTAAAAGAAAACCGTTAAAGGCAAGCTGGCCAAAATTGACATGGGGTCATTCATAATAAGGAAAATGAGAGTGTTGCCCAACAATGCTTTAAAGATATGACGAATATTAATTGTGTTGTTTACACTTGGCATGTTTTGAAGATTGGAATGACGAAGGCATTTTGTTCTGCTATCCAAACACTCTATCCATCGTCAACCATTTGAGCCTTATTTTAAATTCTTTCATACCCCTCCTTCGGAATCGGTACCAAAATTAGAAACACAAATGGGGAAGATAAAGAAAGAAAAAGAGAGAAAAAAACAAAAACAACCAAAAAGGAACGAAAAAGAAAAGAAAAAAAAATGAAAAAATGATGAAAAAAAAATGAAAAGAAGGAATTGGGAACTACGTTTGACCTGATTCCTTAAAGAGGATACGTAGGCGCTTCACGGCTCGGTCATAGTGTAAATAAAGTAATAAAAATTCCCCAAGTAAAAAACTGGGGCAAAGAAAAATTGTGTTTATTGTAAATAAATTTAGGTCCGAAGGTTGTAAATTTTGAACCCAAAATTGATTTAGTTTTTTAGCCTTCAATACCCTTTCTTTCTAGCCCTATCCAAATCCCACATTACGGTCCAAAGAAAGACCTTCCGATCAGTCTTCAAAAGATGCCGCGTCAGGCGAGGGATAGAGTCCTATCATAATATAACACGCTGATTCTCAGCAGCAAAAACGCCGATTCTCAGCAGAAAGGAAATACGAGAGAGTCTTGGCAGTGACACCCCAATCCCCAGCTAAAAGTGATACAAATGAGAGAGTCTTACCGGTGAAAACCTTCACAGGCACCATAAGACGACGAAAGTTGAGAGAAAATCAAAATGAGAGAGGCTTGAAAGTGAAAACCCTTCGGGCACTACAAGTCGAATAAAGGTGATAATCAGATGGAAATCACGAGACAGAAATCGTGAAAGGCAATTAACGACGAAGGATAGGCCATATGTGCATGTCATGACCAGTAGAGTTGGTATTCGCATTTGATAAGTTTTTATAGATATTTCTTGCTAGAGAGTCATTTTCTTTTTTCCTTTGTCTTCTATTTTGTTTCTTTTTATCTTTCTCATTTTTATCAAAATTCCCCATCAAAGTCTGTCTAGTCAGAACAAGTGAGAAATGACTTCAAAACTTACCACCAACTTTCCAATTATTATGCAAGGCAAGGAAATGCCATTGACGGCAGAGAAGTAGGGTGCAAAGAAGATTATTAAACTGGGGCAGAAAATTTTCTTTTCAGTTTGAAAATTTTCTGGAAGTCAATACCCACTTGGGGAAGAAGGAAAGTCTTAAGGGAAATGGTCTTCGAACTAGTGTCATCCTCAACAACCTTCAAGAAGAGTGAAACACCAATTTTGAGGAAATGAAAATCCACCGGCAGTGTTATCTTCAGCAAGTTCCGAGGTGGTCGGACAACACAGAGTGGTAAAGGAAGAAAGGAAGTCTCATCTTCAACAAAATAACCCCCAGCAAGTTGAGAAACACAGAACGGGGAAGGGATAAATAGAAAAACCCATCCCCAGCAGGAATATCATCTCCAACAAATGAAATCATTCCCCAACAAGTTTTGGGAATCCCGAGCGAGATGGGAAAAGGAAAAAACCACCCCACAGGAGCGGCACAACCGCTCACAGTGTTTTGAACTAACAATTTTTCTATGATTTGAAACAGGGAAAGAAAGTGCTATTGATAGCAGAAAGTCATGCCACAAGGAAGAACACCAATACTGGGGCAGAAAATTTTCTGCCGTTGTTGAAAATTTTCTCGGAGAAACGAGGAAGGCAATTCAAGATGACATGTCAGGTTTGGCCACCCTCAAATAGGATGTTTCAGGTTTGTCCACCTTCGAACACTATGTCTCAGGTTTGTACATTCTCAAACATTGATACGATGGGAGTATTCGCCCTCGAATAGAATACGATGGGAGTATTCGCCCTCGAATAGAATACGATGGGAGTATTCGCCCTCGAATAGAATACGATGGGAGTATTCGCCCTCGAATAGAATACGATGGGAGTATTCGCCCTCGAATAGAATACGATGGGAGTATTCGCCCTCAAATAGAATACAATGGGAGTATTCGCCCTCGAATAGAATACAATGGGAGTATTCGCCCTCGAATAGGATACAATGGGAGTATTCGCCCTCGAATAGGATACAATGGGAGTATCCGCCCTCGAATAGGATACAATGGGACTATCCGCCCTCGAATAGGATACAATAGGAGTATTCGCCCTCGAATAGGATACAATGGGAGTATTCGCCCTCGAATAGGATACAATGGGAGTATTCGCCCTCGAATAGGATACAATGGGAGTATTCGCCCTCGAATAGGATACAATGGGACTATCCGCCCTCGAATAGGATACAATGGGACTATCCGCCCTCGAATAGGATACAATGGGACTATCCGCCCTCGAATAGGATACAATGGGACTATCCGCCCTCGAATAGGATACAATGGGGGTATCCACCCTCAAATAGGATATTTTACGTTGGTTTTATTTTACATTGTCCTTTGCATATTTCATAAATTATTGCCAGAATGCATTTTTAATTCAAAAGTTGCTACTAAAAGCGGGCGCCTACCTGTATAACAAAAGGCAAGTCTTCAGTCTTTACATTGCAAGTCTTGAAACCAGTAACCCACCATAAAGCAGAGAGTTACAACAAGAGTTCCCAACGCAAATTCAAGCGCATGAGTCAAAGGAAGGGAGGGAATGAAGGAAAATTTTCCCAGCATCATTATCCTCAGCAGGTAAGTAAACAATTCCAAAGATATCCCCAGCAGTCAAGGGAAAAATAACACGACCTAGGAGGAAAGCAATTCCGAAACAAGGTAATTCAGAAGAAAGGATGGGATGGAGTTAATGAGTTGTAGTTGAAGTCAGGGTGCCCGCCTGAAGAATGGAGTGGCGATTTTATTTTGAAGTAGTAGTTGAAGTCAGGGAGCCCGCCTGAAGAATGGATTGGCGATTTATTTTGAAGTTGTAGTTGAAGTCAGGGAGCCCGCCTGAAGAATGGAGTGGCGATTTTATTTTGGAGTTGTAGTTGAAGTCAGGGAGCCCGCCTGAAGAATGGAGTGGCGATTTTATTTTGAAGTTGTAGTTGAAGTCAGGGAGCCCGCCTGGAGAATGGAGTGGCGATTTTATTTTGGAGTTGTAGTTGAAGTCAGGGAGCCCGCCTGAAGAATGGAGTGGCGATTTTATTTTGAAGTAGTAGTTGAAGTCAGGGAGCCCGCCTGAAGAATGGAGTGGCGATTTAATTTTGAAATTGTAGTTGAAGTCAGGGAGCCCGCCTGAAGAATGGAGTGGCGATTTATTTTGAAGTTGTAGTGGAAGTCAGGGAGCCCGCCTGAAGAATGGAGTGGCGATTTATTTTGAAGTTGTAGTGGAAGTCAGGGAGCCCGCCTGAAGAATGGAGTGGCAATTTAATTTTGAAATTGTAGTTGAAGTCAGGGAGCCCGCCTGAAGAATGGAGTGGCGATTTATTTTGAAGTTGTTTAAGGAAAGGAGCCCGCCCGGAGAATGGAGTGGCGATTTAGTTTTGAAGTTGTAGTTGAAGTCGGGAGCCCGCCTGGAGAATGGAGTGGCGATTTAGTTTTGAAGTAGTAGTTGAAGTCGGGGAGCCCGCCCTGAAGAATGGAGTGGCGATTTTATTTTGAAGTAGTAGTTGAAATCGGGGAGCCCGCCTGGAGAACGGAGTGGCGATTTAGTTTTGAAGTTGTAGTTGAAGTCAGGGGAGCCCGCCCGGAGAATGGAGTGGCGATTTTATTTTGAAGTAGTAGTTGAAGTCGGGAGCCCGCCCGGAGAATGGAGTGGCGATTTAGTTTTGAAGTTGTAGTTGAAGTCAGGGAGCCCGCCCGGAGAATGGAGTGGCGATTTAGTTTTGAAGTAGTAGTTGAAGTCGGGGAGCCCGCCCGAAGAATGGAGTGGTGATTTAGTTTTGAAGTAGTAGTTGAAATCGGGAGCCCGCCCGGAGAATGGAGTGGCGATTTAGTTTTGAAGTAGCAGTTGAAGTCAGGGAAGCCCGCCCGGAGAATGGAGTGGCGATTTTATTTTGAAGTTGTAATTGAAGTCGGGAAGCCCGCTTGAAGAATGGAGTGGCGATTCATTTTTAATTTGGTTGAGGAAAGCGGTTGAATGTAACGGAAATCTCCGGCCTGAATCCGAGTTCGTAAGCAGAGAGAGGCAACAAGGATCAGAAAAGATAGATTCAGATTGCAAAGGAGAATAGCTCGAAGATCACAAGTAAGGGAATTCGCTTCGGAGTGCAATGCAAGATAGCAACAAAAGAAGCTTGCGACCAGAATGCGAGTCAACAGTCCGAGGGGATCAACAAAAGTTTAGTCACAATAAACAAAAAGAAAAAAAAAGAGAGGCATGAAGCCAATCCAAAATGCAGAAGTTGATGAAAGATGTGGCATGCTCAAGACATGGCCGAGGTCACAAGCACTGTATACCTGGTCTTGATTTGAAAAGCAGCACCTGCAACTAGCAAGTATCAAGGTTCAAATTTAGAGTCCGCATGAAGCACCAACCAATACTCAAGATCAAGCTTCGGAAGACTTATAGATAGGAATCTTGTAACTAGTAGCTGATAGGCTTAGTTAGTCTTTCTCATGTTTTGATTTTTGATGTAATAGCAGGACCACGGACCGGAACTTCGATGGAACGGAACCTCGACGGAACGACACCTCGACTGGCTCTCCACCTCGGTATACCCCTTCCTCACTCACTTTCGAACTGCACATGGCCTGATTCCTTTATAGCCAAGGATATGTAGGCAACTCGGATACAAGGGCTCGGTCACATTCCTCTTCTTTTAGTTTAGTCCCTCCGAATAAGGGTCGGGTCAAAAACACTTGTCTAATCGTTCTTTGTCTGAAAACTCTTTGTGTTTTCAGTCAAAGAGGGGCAGCTGTAAACGCGTGATTTTTGACCCTCCCGAGATTTTCTATATTTTTAGCGTAAAATATTTAGTTTAGTTTTAATATAGCTATTTTAGCTAAATTTGACTCTTTTACTTTATTTTTACCTCAAAATGAAAAATAACAAAAATATGGTTTTATTAATGTTTCGTAGTCATTTTAAACTTGAAAATTACAAAAATAGTACTTTATATTTTTTATCTTTTTATAAAAAACGAAAATAATAAAAAAATAGTTTCATTAATATTTTGTAGTTATTTTAAACTTGAAAAATATAAAAATAGTACTTTATATTTTTATCTTTTTATAAAAACGAAAATAATAAAAAAAAATAGTTTCATAAATATTTTGTAGTTATTTTAAACTTGTAAAATATAAAAAATAGTTTTATTTTTATTATAAGTATTATAGTTATTTTGATTACCTAGGATTAATTAAATAACACCATTCTCGGTTCCGGGTGAAGAATAATATTCGGGTTCAAACTACCCGGTTTTATAATTTTCGGACCTAGCCCGTAATAAACCGAGTCCACTACACTAAGGGGGACAATACATAATGGATGGGGAATAAGAACAAAGACAAGAAGAAAAAGACAAAGGGATAAAAACAAGAAGAAAAAAACAAAAAAAAGGCATGGAGCTTATTTTAAAAAAAATAATAATAAATAAATAAATAAATAAATAAAAAATACTATACTCTTCTTCTTTAAAAAGAAGAAGAGAGAACGGATTGAAGGAAGGAAACGAAAACTATTGAAAACAAAAAGAAAGAAACGAGAGGAAAAAGAAGAAAGAAACGAGAGAAGGAAACAGAAAGGAAAAACAAAGAAAAAACGAGAAAGGAAAGAAGAAGAAAAAGGAATTGAAAACGAAAACAGAAAGGAAAAAAAGGATTCAAAAGACAAGAAAAAAAGCGAAACAGAGAGACGAAAAAGGGGATGGCTTCTTCTTAACAGAGACGGGAGTATACACGATATATGCTGGATATACAGTCAATATGTACGGACAGACCATTTCGTCTTCTTCACGAGGTACAACTTCAGTCGAGGTCGTCGTTTGATTCGAGTTCTGTCCGGAGAGGTCGAGGTTTGAGATCGTCATAAAAGGTTCGTTTTCTCGTTGTGTACGTTGAAAATATGCAGAAATAAAGGTGCATGTTCTTTTCCGATATTGTTCTTCTCGTTAATATTTTGGATCGTTTCGCATTTGATTTAGTTTCGTATGATTCAGATTGTTTTTTTGTAAATATATGATTCTGTTGAACATGCAATTTCACAATTAACGGTGGTCTTGTAGTGTCGAAATTAGCTAATAAAAATAACTAATCCTTCACATGCTCGCCAACTAGTTATGCTTCCGTTGTTTATGTAGTTGCTCGTCGTAGTCTTGAATTTGCTCACTTAGTTATCTACTCGTATGTTTACTCGAATTGGTTATAGTTGAGCATGATTTTGTCACCTTATCGAAATTGGTTCCTTATTCCTCAACCGAACGGCGGAATTAGATTAAAGGAATCGGGGTGTATTTCATGTGACCCGACTCCAATTTTGAACAAGGTTAAATAAAGCGTGTCATGGACCACGGGCGCATTTCATGTAGCGTGGTTTGCAACATGTTCTAAATAATCTCGAATTAATTCTTAAATGAATATAGCGGAATGTAGTTCTCTTTTAAATCAGAATTAGAGGTGTGCCTCGCCTAACAAAATTATACAAACTGCGGGGCCCTCATAAATGTATATATATAAAAATACTTAGACTTCGGGATCGACCGTATAGCGAATTTTACGGTGTTCTCCAAAGATAATAAATGCATAGTTGCTTTAATCACGTATTCTAGTACTACCTTCTCAAATACGGGTGCACATTTATGTGACCCAAATCTAAATCTCAACGAAGTCGAAACGTGTCAAAAGTCACGGGTGCACCGGTGCAACGTGGTTCGAGATACGTTTCCACTGCATTGTAATTCATTTAAAACAATAAACAATAAAAGGGTAATGAGCCCTTAAACAATAAGTGAGACGAGCCTCGCCAAAATAACACGCAAATTGCGGGGCCCTCAACAGACGATTATTACGAAAAATGTTTAGATTCCGGGATGTGTTGTTTAGCGGATTCCACGGCCTTTCCCGAACACAAAACGCGTTAGTATCTTTAGGCGCGTATTTAATAATCTTATCTCCTTAAACTCGAGTGCACATTTATGTGACTCAAATCCAAATCTCAACGGAGTCGAAATGTGTTGACAACCCCGGGTGCACTGGTGCGACGTGGTTCGAGATACATTTTTACAACGTTGCAATTCTTTGTTAAAATAATAATAATAATAATTCTTATAATAATAATAATAATCAAAAGCGGTTAAAAGTTAAAATTTGCACAGAGGTTAAAGCACATTATAAAATCAGATAAAGAGGCCAAATACGATGATTGAGCGACCGTGCTAGAACCACGGAACCCGGGAATGCCTAACACCTTCTCCCGGGTTAACAGAATTCCTTATCCGGATTTCTGGTTCGCGGACCGTAATATAGAGTCAAACCTTTCTTCGGTTCGGGATCAAACCGGTGACTTGGGACACCATTATTTTCTCAAGTGGCGACTCTGAATTAAATAAGTTGATCTCGTTTCGATTGTCCTTTAATTGGAAAAACTCCCTCGCGCTCTCGCGGGTGCGGAAAAAGGAGGTGTGACAGGTGTGACAGCTCTAACGACTCCACTGGGGACTAATTGCAAACCCAGAACCACTGGTTCAGGGTTTAAGAATTCGAGCTTGTAATAATTATTGTATTTGGCTTATTTTTTATCTTATCTTCATTATATGTTTGTCTTAAATGTGCTAAATATTGCTTTTTACCGCTTTGGTAATTTTGAACTGTCTATATAAACTATCTTCTCACGCATACCCTCTAAGTCTTCTTGAAAATAAAAGTGGGCATTTGCTTGACATAGCGTGCCTTCTTTGAGATAGCCGAGGTGGCTGGCACCCGGTGAAGTGTTTTAGTCACACATGTTTAGGTGGGGAGCACCACCAGTTAAGTCAGAAAGCAATGCTACCGGTATACTAACCCTCCTCGGCTCGAGTTGTCCCCTCGAGTAAGCCAGTCTAGATACTTTCTCCAATAAGATGTTAAATTAGAATAACAAATCCCCATGCCGGATCCCTAGTAGGAACGTTTGTTTGCATCACGTACATTTGACTTTGGAGACTCAACACAGGGGTTGGATCTGTCTAGGATAGGTGTACTTGAAATGAAAAGACCATCTTGATGCATCCTACTTGTGCATTTATTTGTTTCGGACTTGCATGCTGACCGACTTTTTGATTATTTGAAAAAAAAATAAAGAAAAGAAAGAAATAGTAGTGTATAGGGTTAAGAGAGTTAATCACCTTTTTTGAAAATACCAACGCCCAAATACTGTCGAAATTTTGCTGAATGTTTGTTAAAAAAAAGGAAAAATGTTTTTGTTTTCAAAAATAGTTAGTTTGGATGAACTACGCAAGTTTGATTCTCACCAGATGTGAGATTCGTAGACAACCCATATCGGGCTCAACTACTTTGAAAATATTAAATTTAAGGGTAAATAAAAGTCCTTAGTGAAGATAATGCCATTCTTGGGTAAAACAGCCAAACGCCTACAAAAGGGCACCGGAGGACTGTTTTGCAAGAATAGCTACCTATAATCATACCGGATTCTTTTTACATAGCTTTCAAATCTTCTCCAAGTGCAGAAAGGTCGTGTTGATAAGAGCAGATATTTTTAAAATGGCGATAAGCAATGATGATTTTCTCTTCATCCAAAACAAATTGATCATAGTCTGTATATTGTTTAGGAGAGTCTTAATTTTTTATTTTTTATTTTTAGGATCATCATGATTTCTCCGCAAAGAAGTGGTCAGAAAAGGGTAAGGGATGAAGCGCCTCCTATGTTCATAATACGAGATAAGACCCCGAGAAGTCTCTATAATTGGTGGGATAGTTTTGCTACTTGGGAAACAACTCAAGTTTTTAAAAATCATCATGGGTATAGAGCCGAACAAGGATCTAATTAAGGATTTGGTGGGTTTTTGGGACTCAACAAACAATGTCTCCAGATTCAAAAATTGTGAAATGACACCCACATTAGAAGAATTAGGTGGGTTCACGGGATTTGGGAGAGACCTTCATAGAAAAAAACCTGCCGCTCCGAAGAACGTGGGTGTGAGTAACTTTTTGAAGAAATTATGCCTCCGTCAAATCCCAATAGATTGCTTAAACAAAGGTTGTGTTCCGTTAAAATACATTTATGACAGGTTTGGGGACGAGAAAGGATTTGAGAAATTCTTAACCACGGAATTCGTCAACCAGCTAAGTTACGACGCTTGGAGGGATTTGAGAATCTTCGCATTCATAATTTCGTTTCTAGGGACCATGGTCTTTCCAGAGCGTGATGGGCGCATCAAAATTCATTTATTGGCAGTGGTCTCGTATTTACAAAGTCGCAAAGAACATACCATTCTTCCTATGATTTTGGGAGACATTTTTCGAGTAGTAACCCAATGCTAGGAAGGTGGAGATTACTTCGAAGGATGCAACATTTTGCTGCAAATGTGGTTCATAAAGAAACTTCATCATCACCCAATAGTGATAAATTTCAATGAAAATTGGCTGAATTACATTCGTTGCCATCTAAGCAGGGTTGCAGGCTGTAATCTTCCAGATGGAGTGAAGGCCTGGCAGGAATTACTTGGTTTGTTAGAGGCAGATAAACTCACTTGGAACTATTATTGGTTCCCTTCTGCTAAGGTTATGCACATGTCAACATATCGCCCATTCTACATACTCATGGGTTTCCAGCCTTACGCACCATTACGCGTCATGCGTCGGTTAGAGAGACAACAAAAAAGGCCCCCGACTGAGGACATGCGTCCATTCGTGTGGGAATTCACAAAAGAGGAGCCCCCAAAGGAATCTTATGTACAAAAGGTTTGGTTTGGTAGTCGATTTTCTGATATAGATGAAATGGTAGCAGACCGAGAACGAGGGCAAGTAAGCCTTGCATACCTCGAGTGGTTTCACAACCAGGCATTACTTGAGCAAAGATTAGAAAGATTCGTAAAATATGTAGTCGACTGGGAAAAGGAGATAAAGTCCAGAGTTAGGAATGCTAAAGGCGAAGTGGCACGAGAATTCCAATCTCGTATTGACACCTTACAAGAGGATAAAGGAATACTAGAAGTGGCCATGGATATACAACAGGCTGATTTCGAGCAGGAGGTGGTTAATTGGGTGCAAGACAAGATCCACGCCAAGCCCAGATTCAAAAGATGAAGACAACTGCAAAGAAATAAAAAAGGAGTCGGGCTGATGAAGTACTCATAAATAGTTTGGAAAAGAAAGCCCTCGAATGTCAAGAAGACTTGGAAAAATTGGAAGCCACTCTGACAAGTATCCAGGCTAGATGGACAAGGGGGCAGAGCAGCGGGCACTCCATATGCAGCAAATAAAGAGAGATTACAAGGGGACCATCGCCATGTTGAGTGAAAGAATAGTCACTCTCGAAGATAATGCGGTCAGGTAAGACAGAGAATTCAGAATAAAGAAGAAACACGGCTATGAACTAATGACACAGATTGAGGAACAAATGAATGAGCTTTAAGGGCAACTCCTTCACAACTCTCAAATACTAGAAATGCAAGATCAACAGATAGAACGGTTGTTGCAGGAGAAGAACATGGTTAGAAAAGGGATCAGAAAAATTTCACGCTACATTACGGCAAAATGCCGAATGTGTGAAGGCATGACCCGTACCACCTTTTTGCGGTCATAATAACATTCGTGAAACAAATAATGAACGAGCTAGAGGAACTGCAAAGTGATCTGGCACCAAGGCCTATGGCCGGATGAAGGATGCTTCACGACCCTCAAGAAATTTCAAATCATTGATGTATTCTTGATTCTTGTATTTAGTCTGTACTATTTTGGTTTATAAGTCTGTTGGTCAGTCATTTTCAAGTTTGTTTTTCCAAAAGTTTGTAAATTGGGTTTTATGTCGTAATAAAAGCAGTTGTTTGCATGGAAAATATTTTACTACATACTTTACACCTGGCTAGAACTACGCTTGGTCTGATTCATGCGGGGTCATGATACATAGGAAATCTACATAAGATTCGACCATCTTAAAACAAGGAAAAAAAAGGGAAATGAGAATAAAAGAAAATTGAGATGCGCCAAAATAGAGGCACAACTACTAAACGCCGGAATGACGCATACAATCATAGTGAATATCTTGATAGAAATGGTTAAACTGCCTAGGTGCATTGAATCTCAACGGGCGATTGCCTGTTTGTTAAACTCTGAAAACTAACAAGTTTGTTGATTTTCAAAAATTTCAAGCAGTTAGTTTAAGCGTACTAGCACAATACCACTATCAAACCAGATCTAAGGGACCAATACCGAAAATAATGTCTAGCCATTATAGAGAAGGAAATTTGTAGGTAGAAGAGGTAGATGTACAAGCAACAAAAGATGAGGTGTACAAATTGAAACAGCAGATGGCCGAAATATACCAAGCTTGGATAAATGGTCAGCCAACACCACCCTATCCCGGTAACCCCACTTTTCTCCCAACACCCGCCCAAACTCCGAAACCGTTTGCTTCGGAATCATCACTTAACTTTCCTACATATCAACATCACCAAACAACCGCTTCCCGGAAACCCCAAATGCCAAAACCAAGCCCATACCTTCCTCCACCAATCACCCCTATTTTCGTGGCACCTCCACCTGCCACGCTTCAAAAATCCTCCAGTGAGACCCTATTTCAGATTCACGACAACCACTGCTACTCACCTGAGCCTACCTTTAAAGCTCCTGAGCCGCACTCCTACGCCCCTCACTTGGATAACCCGGTAGAACCAGAAAAGCAACTCAATAATCCGGAACAAGAAGAAATGGCTCCGAAAGTAAAAAGCCCAGAGCAATCTTTCCGAAATATGCAGGGTCTGGGTGGCCAAGTAAGCGTGGCGTATAAAGATTTATGCGTGTTTCCAGATGTTCAATTGCTATCTGGGTTCAAGATGCCTAAGTTCGATCTGTATGACGAGCATGGTGATCCAATGGCACATTTGAGAGGGTTTTGCAATAAGATGAGAGGAGCAGGCGGAAAAGATGAGTTGCTGATGGTGTACTTCAGCCAGAGTTTGAGAGCATCTGCATTGGAGTGGTACACATGCCAAGACCATGGTAGATGGTACACCTGGGATGACTTGGCATAAGCATTTGCCGCCACTTCCAATACAATTTGCAAATCATTCCCCGTCGTTTGTCGTTGATTAAATTGGAGAAGAAACATGGGGAGAGTTTCAGGGAGTACAAGATTCGTTGGAGAGAACAGACTGCGAGGGTCGATCCCCCAATAAAGGAAGGGGAGATGGTCGATTATTTCTGCAAGCTTTGGAGCTAAATTATTTTGGTCACTTGGTGACGGCAATTGGCAAATCATTCAATGAGGTTGTGAAGATGGGAGGTATGATTTAAGAGGGACTCAAGTCTAATAAAATAATGAGTTACTCGGCAATCAAAGACACCACTCAAGCTATCTAGAGCGGTACAAGAGGTGTGCTCGGGAAAAAGACCATAGAAACAACCCGCTCCCCATCAAAATTGCAACACATGTCACACTTCAAACAACATCCTGCTCCTCATTCCCGAACCACTAAATAATCATCCCCACCACACCCCCATCTATGTGGAAACCATGCTACAATATACTCAACCAATTTCAAGCACAATAGAGTCTGATGACAAAGACTCTCTCATCAAGAACCTAGTCGTATAGCTCAAGAAACTGACTAGCCGAGTCCAGGGTGTTGAAGGAAACAAAGGTATTGAGGGGCTGAATTATGAGGAACTTTGAATTCAGCCAGACGTCAAACTTTCCAAGGGGTACAAACCTCTTAAGTTAGAGATGTTTGGTGGCTCTGAGGATCCTAGAGTCCATTTGAGGACATACTGTGATAAGCTGGTCGGTGTCGGAAAAGATGCACATGAAGATCTCCATGAGAAGCTTGAAAGGTGATGCGCTATCTTTGTACATTATCCAAGATCCCAAGAAGTGGACAAGATGGGTATGAATGGCGTTGGATTTCATGGACAGGTTCAGATTCAATACGGAGAATGCGCCAGATGTCTTCTACATCCAGAATTTGAAGAAGAAGCCTATAGAGACATTCTGCGAGTATGCTATTCATTGGAAATCAGAGGCTGCTAAAGTTAGGTCAGCCTTGGAAGAAGAACAGATGAATAGGTTTTTTGTCCAAGCTCAGGATCCACAGTATTATGTGAGGTGTTGCTGATAGAGGGCCAAAAATTCTCTAACATCATCAAGCTAGGGGAAAGGATTGAGGAAGGCATTAAAAGCGGTATGGTCACTAATTTTGAGGCACCACAGGCTACAAACAAGGCTCTACAGTCGGGTGGAACATCCAAGAAAAGGATGTGAGTGCCATGATAGTTACACAGAGAATGAAATCCCTAGTAAAATACCAAGATTACCCAGTACCTCCTCTCACATATCAACCTATCCCTAATTACCATGCACCTCTACCCTCTTGCCAAATTCTACCACCTACTTACTAATCATCTACATCCCCCATATATCAACCTACCTTACCAAGATATTCCCAACCTGCACCTGTCTACCAAGCCTATAATGCTCAGCCTTCTCACTAATAATTACCTCTCGCCCGCCAAAACTTCCCTAGACCACGTCCTAACTTCGACCGTAGACTTCCCAAGAAATATACTACCATCACTGAACCAATCGAACTATTATATGAAAGGCTCAAAGCTGTTGGTTATGTCACCCCAATCCCTGCCATAACTCCAAAAAATCCTTCCCAACGGGTCAACCCAAACAAAACATGTGCATACCATTCCGGCATGAAGGGGCATATCATTGATGAGTGCCAATCTTTGAAGGATAAAATCCAAGCTTTAATTGTCAACAAATCATCGTGGCAAAGGAACCTGCTCCCAATGTTCGCTACAATACATTGCCTGATCATAAGGGTAGAGGTGTGCACATGATCAAGGTAGAAGATGATTGGGACCCCAAAGGGTCGATTGGATTAATTGTTGAAGGTGACGAGCCCAAGAAACCAACAATCACACTGAATCCAATTGTAGTCCACATCCAGCCCTTTGGGGATGCTGAAGTAAATGTGTCCATACCACTAGAGTTTGGAACACCATCATCCATAAAGACCACAGAGCCAATTGAGGTAGAGTTTGGGTCTCCAAAGGCACCTGTACCATTTGAAGTTGATGTGTTACCTCCCAAAGCAAGGGCACCCATTCGTGTAGCAATGTCAGCCACAACACCGTTCCATATACATGCCATTCCCTGGGATTACACCGCCAAGGCGATAAGGAAGGGGAACACTAGGTCTGGAGAAGCAATTGCAGCATAGGGTACGACCAGGACCGGTAGAGTTTATACTCCAGAGCATTTAGCTGAATCAAGTAAGCAGGCCTCTGGATGGCCTATTGAAATTGGGCCCTATGATCTCAGACAGAAGATACAAGCAAAAGAGTACTCAGTTGTTGATCAATTGAATAAACATCGGTGCAAATCTCCATCATTGCTCTGCTACAAATCTCTGATTCACATAAGAATGCCTTGTTGAAGATAATGAGTGAGTCATATGTACCCAACAAAATAACTGGAGGGGAGATGGAGAACATGTTCGGGAAAATATTAGAGAGTCATAAGATCACTTTCCACGAGGATGAGTTGCCCCCAGAAGGGTTAAGCCACAACTAAGCATTGCACATCAATGTGCAATGTGAAGACTATTTCATCACCAGGACTTTGATTAACGGAGGGTCCAGCCTCAATATTTGTCCATTGCTGACTTTGAAAATGTTGGGGAAGAGTCTGCACGAGATCAAGGATGGGGCTATCAACGTTAAAGCTTTTGATGGTTCCCAAAGGTCCACTATTAGGGAGATCAATTTATGTCTACAAATGGGGAAAACTTGGTTCGACGTCGATTTTCAAGTGATAGACATCCTAACATCTTATAACTTACTACTGGGACGACCTGGGATCCACGCCACTGGAGCTGTATCATCAACCCTACACCAGGCAGTGAATTTTGAGTAGAATCACTAAGAGGTGATTATTCATGGAGATGGTAGTAACCCCATATACAGTTGCCAGACCATCCCAACAATTGAAGGAAGAAGGAAGCTAGGCGGAGAAACCTACAATCACATTGAGCGAGTCAATGCCATGGACAAGGATAAGTGGCAGGATAACAAAATCGAAAAGTATACTGAATTGGAGTAGGTATGACCTAAACAAAAGGCTCGGCAAGAACCTCCAGGGGATAACTAAACCTATCAAACTGAAGAAGCATGGCACCACCTTTAGGGTATGGATATACTTGGAAAGAATTTAGGAATTGGTTGCCACCATGGCGCAGTCCTTACTATCCTATGGAACACCCAATACCCCACCTGGAGCAGACTTTCCAGCCAACAGATATCATATTTGGGTTAGAAGAAGAGGATACATTGGCAAAATTGAAGAATCTGTTCTTGGAAGAAGACAATATGGACTGTCATATCATTTTTTAGGAGGAAGGGGAGGAAGGCCCTTCCATACAAGCTGTTATCCGAGGAGCGCGCCTCAACAATTGGTCCGTTAGAACCACCACGGCCCGTAAAGCTTCAGGGTTGAAAGGCTGAACAAAAAACTATGCATTATCTTTAACTTTTTTGCTAGTTGATTTCCTTTCCATATTTTCTTTAAATTTCTAAAAGATCTTCGATGTTCAAAACAATTATGGAATTTATCAAAGTATTTCAGTTTCTTATAAATCTCGCTCTTATTATTTTCTCTGCCATTTACTTTATTTACACATTGTTACTATTACTTATCTTGATGAACCGACGAATGTGACATGCGACGAGATAAAGCAACAAACAGATATAGACTTAGAAGAGAATGAAATGCCAGAAGAGGTCGTTAAAGAAATTGAGGACTTTTAGAATAGGCCTAAGTCTAACCTAGACGAAATTGAGATTGTCAACTTGGGGGATACAGAGAATATCAAGGAAACGTGCAACAATGTTCACCTGTCACCTTCAGAAAAGGAAGAGTACACATAGTTCTTAAAAGAATATGAGGACATTTTTGCCTAGTCGTATGATGATATGACCGGTCTCAACACATCTATTGTAGCTCACAAACTGCCAATAGATCCGACATGCCCGACGGTAACGCAAAAGTTCAAAAAGTTCAAGCCAGACATGAGTTTGAAAATCAATGAAGAAGTTACCAAATAAGTAAAATCCAAGGTCCTCAGGGTAGTGGAATATCCACATGGTTGGCTAACATTGTACCAGTGCCAAAGAAGGACGGGAAGGTTAGAGTCTGTGTCGACTACCGGGACCTCAACCAGGACAGTTCGAAAGATGACTTCCCCTTGCCGAACATACACATCCAGATTGACAACTGCGCCAAGAACGAGTTGCAGTCATTTGTTGATTGTCTTGTTGGGTATCATCAAATATGGGTGGACAAAGAAGATGTGGAGAAAATGGCATTACACCATGGGGAATGTATTGTTACAAGATGATGCCGTTTTGATTAAAGAATGTTGGGTCCACCTACATGAGGGCCATGACTATTATTTTCCATGACATAATACACAAAGAGATCGAGGTGTATGTAGACAATGTCATCATCAAATCTAATAAAGCCACTAACCACATGAAAGATCTGAGGAAGTTCTTCAACAGACTGATAAGGTACAACTTGAAACTGAATCCCGCTAAATATGCATTTTGGGTTCCTACCAAAAACTGCTTGGGTTTATTGTGAGTCGACGAGGAACAGAACTGGATCCATCAAAGGTTAATGCCATTCAAGAATTTCCACCGCCAAAGAAAAAGAAAGAGGTTATGAGTTTCATGGGGAGACTCAACTACATCAGTCGGTTCATAGCCCATTCCACTGTCATTGTAAACCAATCTTTAAGATATTGAAGAAGGACGCTGCCACTAAATGGATTGATGATTGTTAGAAAACCTTCGATAGAATCAAGGAATACCTATCAACGCCGACAGTCCTGGTTCCGCCCGAACCATGTAGATCGCTATTGCTCTACCTTACAGTACTGGATAGGTCATTCGATTGTGTTTTGGGACAACATGATGAAACATGGAGAAATGAGCAAGACATCTACTCTCTCAGTAAGAAGTTCACCCCATACGAGGCCCGATACTCCCTGCTAGAACACGCTTGTTGTGCTCTAACTTGGGTAGCTCAGAAGTTAAGGCATTATTTCTGTGCCTATACCACTTATCTCATATCAAGGATGGATCCGCTAGTACATCTTTCAGAAGGCCAAGGCCATGGGCAAGCTAGCCAAATGGCAAATCCTGCTGAGTCAATTTGATATTTTCTACGTGACCCCGAAAGCAATCAAAGGACAAGCATTAGCAGATCATCTTGCCAAAAATCCCGTAGACGGAGAATATGAGCCTCTAAAGATATATTTTCCTGACGAGGAGGTCTCTTTCATAGGAGAAGACACTGTAGAATCTTATGATGGCTGGAGAATGTTTTTTTAATGGAGCATCAAATTTCAAGGGAGTTGGCATAGCGGCAGTTTTAGTATTAGAGACCAGTCAGCATTATCCGGTGTCTGCCAAACTCAGGTTCTCGTGCACCAACAACATGGCCGAGTATGAAGCCTGCATCTTCCGGCTCAAGCTGGCCATTAACATGAATGTTCAGGACTTACTAGTGATTGGGGATTTCGACTTGCTCATACATCATGTTCGAGAAGAATGGGCAACCAAAAACTCCAAGATATTCCCGTATTTACATTATGTACATGAGTTGATGAAGAGGTTTACAAAGTCAGAAATCCGGCATGTCCCCAGAGTCCAGAATGAGTTTGCCGATGCATTGTCCACTCTATCATCCATGATTCAACATCCAGATAAGAAATTCATTGATCATATCCAGGTAAAAATCCAGGATCAACCCGCTTAATGTGTTCATGTCGAGGAAGAAGTAGACGAAAAACCATGGTTTCATGGCATTAAGAAATATCTGTCAATAAGAGAATACCCAGAATTTGAAAACACTACTCAAAAGTGCACACTACAAAGGATATCCAATCACTTCTTTCACAGTGGAGGAATCCTCTATAGGAGGACTCCAGATTTGGGATTTCTAAGGTGTGTCGAAGCGAAGGAAGCATCCAAGCTGTTGGAAGACGTTCATACAGGGACCTGTGTCCCGTATATGAATGGTTTCATCTTAGCCAAGAAAATACTCCGAGCTGGTTATTTTTTGATGAATATGGAGATGGACTACATGATGTATGTTCGAAAATGCCATCGCTTCCAGATTCATGCAGACATGATAAAGGTGCCTCCTAGCGAGCTTAATGCAACAAGCTCACTATGGCTATTCGTCGCTTAGGGAATGGATGTCATCAGTCTTATCGAGCCTGCCACATCAAACGGGCACAGGTTCATTATAGTGGCAATTTATTATTTCCCCAAACGGGTTGAAACAACATCATATAAGGCAGTAACCAAGAAGGTTGTGGTAGACTTTGTCTGTGACCGTATTATTTGTCGGTTCGGCATCCCGGAGTCGATCATCACTGATAATGGTTCCAATCTCAACAGTGATCTGATGAAAGCAATGTGTGAGACGTTCAAGATTAAGCACAAGATTTCTACAGCCTACAGACCTCAGATGAATGGGACAGTAGAAGCAGCCAATAAGAACATCAAGAAGAAACTAAGGAAAATGATAGCAGTGGCACGAAAAGCTATCATTTGCTTTATTGGGATACCGTACAATAGTCTGCACATCAACTGGGGTGAATCCCTATATATTGGTTTATGGTACTGAGGTAGTCATCCCGGCTGAGGTAGATATTCCCTCCTTGAGGATTATACAGGCAACGGAACTTGAAGATGCAGAATGGGAAAAGAGTCGCTATGAGCAGTTAGACCTTATAGACGAGAAAAGAATGAATGCAGTTTGCCATGATCAATTGTATCAGAACAGAATATCCAGAGCCTTCAACAAAAGAGTCAAGCTGAGATAATCCACACCGGGGCAGCTGGTGTTGAAAAAAAATTTCCCGTATCAGGACGAAGCCAAAGGAAAGTTCTCTCCTAATTGGTAAGGCCCGTTACATTGTTCACCGGGTCCTTACAGGAGGAGCCTCATATTTGCAAAAATGGATGGAGAAGTCATGCCAAGCAATTAATTCAGATGCAGTCAAATGTTATTATGTATAATTATTATGATTTTTTTATGCATGTAGTTTGAACTACGCCCGACCTGATTCCTGTTTAAGAGGGGATACGTAGGCAGCCCTATGGGTACAGTCACAATTCAATAAAATTTTCACCTTCCCCCATAATAATGAAAACTGGGGCAGAATTTTGAGGAGGACCCTCAAAATTCCAAAGTCAACTTTCAGCCATTCATCGCGTGCAGCTGTCAAAAACCCTAGCCTAGTAAACTAAGGTAGAAGTTTGAGGAGGACCCTCAAAATTCCGGAGCAAAAGATGTCGCAATGTCTTGAACCACGTCTCATTCATCGGTTCATCTAAAAGAAAATTGTTTTTAAATTATGTAGTTATGTCATATTTTTTTAAATTATATTACCAAATCATGCATGGCTACTATCAAAATTGCTTTGTTTGGCGAGCTACCCTAATGAAAACAAGAGCCGTGTAGGACGAGCGGAGTCCACGGGAAAGACGAACTAACCTTCTCCCTTGACAAAACTCACAATGTTTCTTTGAATGCAGGCACCCCAAGACATAGAACCGTCAGATACGGTTACATATTCATATTTTGCAGGAGTAAACTCTCAGAATCATCGCTCACTTACAAGTGTTGTCTGCACATGACCTCTCCAGCGGCCACAATGACAATCAACTATCAGCTATCATCTCTCAGCTAAGAAATTTCGTTAATTTTCGCCTTTTTTCCTGCATTGCATAAGGCTACCTTTCTACCATCTGAGACTAAGCATTGTTTCCATCCTGCATTTTCCTGCATTGCATAAGGCTACCTTTCTGCCTTCCGAGACTAAGCATTGTCTCCACCCTGCATTTTCCTATATTGCACAAGGCTATCTTTCTACCTTCCGAGGCTAAGCACTGTCTCCATCCTGCATTTTCCTGTATTGCATAAGGCTACCTTTCTACCTTCCGAGACTAAGCATTGCCTCCATTCTGCATTTTCCTGCATTGTATAAGGCTATCTTACTGCCTTTTGAGACTAAGCATTGTCTCCACCCACTTGGCTGAAAGATCGCCAACTTTATTTAAATCTTTGCATGGCTGAAATATTGCCAATTTTATTCTCTATGTTGGCTGAAATATCGCCAATTTTATTTAAATCCCTTGCATGGATGAAATATCTACAACTCTATTTAAACTCTACTTCGGCCGAAATATCACCAGTTTCATTCAAATCCTACATCGGCTGAAATATCTCCATCACAATTAAAATCTTTGCATGGCTGAATTATCGCCAACTCTATGTCGGCT
The DNA here is from genome assembly GCA_032618575.1 of Nicotiana noctiflora. NCBI lineage: Eukaryota > Viridiplantae > Streptophyta > Magnoliopsida > Solanales > Solanaceae > Nicotiana > Nicotiana noctiflora. The sequence continues at coordinate 163,302 of JASVEL010008361.1, read as the reverse complement.
GAAATATCGCCAATTTTATTTAAATTTTTGCATGTATGAAATGTCGCCAACTTTATTTAAATCATTGCATGCCTAAAATATCGCCAACTCTATTTGAATCTCTATGTCGGCTGAAATATCGCCAACTCTATTTAAATCTCTGTGTCGGATGATTTTAATCTGGCACCGGCTAAAAGATCACCATTTAGATTTATGCTTTACATCGGCTGAAACATCGCCAAATCCTACATTTCACGGGCTAAAATATTGCCAAAGTTGTCCAAAGGCGTCATTTTTTGGAGGCACCATTTTCATAGCCCGAAAACGCTATGACATGGCCTGAGGACCCCGTTTTGTCTTTTGCATATCTTTATTAAAAGGCATCATGTTTGGAGGCATCATTATCATATCTCGAGAACATCATTTCATAGCCTGTGAATCCTTTATTATACACTTCATGGCCCAGGACATCATGGTTTGAGGACGTCATCCTACTCGCCCGAAGACAGCATTCAAGGTCTAATGGGAACTTGCATCATGCTTAAATTTATGCATAATATGTTCGTATTGCCATTTGCAGGTACACAGGCTAGCAATGACCATCACAGCAGGAGCGATTTCGCTCCGTTTCCCGTAGCCCATCAGTCCCTAACCATCTTTCCCAACCCGAATATTGCATCCGTCAATCGAAATCTCCATCGGCATGTTCCTCCGACGGATTCCCCAAACTACATATGGAATGATTCCTATAAGACCAGTGATATGTAGGCAGCTCAGGAGCCAGAGCTCGGTCAAAACCTTTTCAAGTCATTTTTTTCGGTAAAAATTGGCCATCATATCTTTACCCGACAACTCTTTCACCCTTCTGGGGTAAAGAGGGGCAACTATTGATACCCAATTTTTTCTATATACTTTACCTATAAAATAGCATATATAAGCATAGCTAAGCTTTTTGAAATTTGTCTAATTTTTAAAGTTTTTAAAATTAATTTATTGTCCATTTTTAACAGTATTAAATCAATAGTTATTTCCAAAATTATCATTTTGATGAGTAATTTATTATCATATCTATTCTAAAATATAGTTAAGGTAATGTTTTATATATTTTTACAAATTCAATTGGTATTTAAAAGCTAAATTGCATATAATTGCAATACTAGCCTATTTTATGATTTAATAGTATTTTATAATTATAAAATCGATCCCAATATTTTTAAATCAATATTTATGTATTATTAAGTCACAAGGGAAGTATGGCTATTTAAATGCTAGCCTTACCTATTTAAATTCTAGCCCAAAATCAATCCCCCAATTAACACCAATTTTAATTACAAATGGGCTGACCCTATTCCAAAATTTACCCGCCTTTGACCCACTCAAATAACCCACCTATACCTTTTCTTTCAATCACAGCCGTTGATCTAACATATCGACGGCTCACACGCGTTCTTGCCATTTTTAATCTACCAACACCCTAACCCTAAAATCATTTCCATTTACCGCCGCCCTTGAAACCCCCTCCTCTCAGGTTCTCTCGAACCTTCCTTTACCCTAATCACCTTCCCCCATTTTCGATCTCTAACTCACCGCAATCCATGGCCTCTCAGGCCATGGATGATATATGCTCATCTCCTATTGCTCATGTGTACATGGTACTCAAAGGTACTCAGACCTCCGCCGACTCAAGGTTTCTGGCCATCTCCTACCTGGCTCCGTCATATCCTAGCTCCTGAGCCTATTTTCAGCCTTATGCAACTTAGATCAGACCTTTTCCAAGTCTTTCTCATTCTAGGGTTCATCTGAAACCCAAGCTGTTCGAGTTTTTTCTTCGATTCTCTTTAGATCTGTGTGTATCCATGTTCTATTTTGAGTTTTCAAAAGAATTCCCTAACTTTTCTTTAAAACATTACTTTCAAAGTCACTTCTTTCCAATTTAGGGTTTTCTGAAAATGCTTAAAGTGTTTCTCTGAATTTTCTTTTCCCTTCCTTTGTGTATGTTTGTCTCTACTATGTTCTTATGTTTTTCTTTTACCATGCATGTTCTTCTACTCTGTTTTCTACACTATGTGCTTGTATGACTTTTACTATGCTCTGCTACTTTCTTCAATGATCTAGTACGTTTCGCCTATTGTATTTTTCTACTGTGTTCATTAATTGTTCTTACTATTTTACCTTGTTTTAAGTTTCTGCTAGAAGACCCGTTTAAGCATATTTTCCTCTACTGTTTCTTCTATTCTCATTACGCTTCAAATTAGTTTCTTCGCTCTGTTTGCTTTGAACTTTCTACTGTATTTGCTTGTTTTCTCATAAGTCTCCGAAAGAGACCTTTGAGCCTGTTTCAGTTATTTCTCTCCTTTGCATCTGGTTCAAGTTGAAAACCCTAGGATTTTAGGGTTTTTGGCAAGTTTGGTCCTGTGTGTTTGGACCAGGGTGTTGTTTCAGCCCTAGACTCTCCAAAACTCACTTCTGAGTTTGGACCTCTTTGTTTATGACTCAGAATTCTTCTATACTAGACTCTTCTGATTAGCATGACAGTATCTTTTATATGTGTGTTAAAACCTTTCTTCAAAAAGGCTTTCCAACTTATGATTGAATCAGAATCTTTTTTTTCGGGGTTAATTGATTGTTACTAATTCTTCTTAAGTAAAACCTCTTTTTACCTTTTTTTTGACTTGGTTCATTCGAGTAAATCCTGTAACATTGATTTCATTAGTTGTTAATTGATTCTCTTTCCTTAATTATACAACCGTGAACTATTAATATTCTTCCCTTAAATAACTATTATGTATTTACCTCTTCTTGTACTGCTTTGAAAAATGTTCATTAACCTCTTTCCTCATTTACTTTGTCCGTTTGAAATCACAATCCCTTAATTAAAGGGAAACCTTGTGTGATTGATTTTCAAACTATTTTCTTACCTATTTTTGTTTCCTTCCTGCACTATAAATACATGACTTTCTTTAGCACTGCACACACGATTGAGCACACTTAAATCACAATTCTTTTCTGAACTTATACTTAGAGTATTCTTGCTTCTTGACTACACTTTGGCTTTTACAAGGCTACTACTTCTCTTTACTTGCTTTTTTGAAACTGGTATGTCCTAAGATTAATTTCAGTATCACTCCAATGTGTTTGTTTACAGTCCTTGTATCCATGTCTGCTTGAAATTCTCTGTAAAGCTAAAATAGATAATTTTGAAGTGCCTATATGATTTTGCTTGCTCTTTCCTTTTATCTTGCTGGTAGTATTAACAATTCCCCCATACCCCATTCCTTATGTGTGGTGAGTTAAGGTATGGCCTGGCAGCATCCCCGTTACTGTCCAGGGCTGAACTTGACCTTCAACAGGTCTTAACTCCCCAATTCTAAGGCTGACAAGATGGTTAAGGGTGTGCCATCATCCCAATTGTCGGGCATGACCACCAACCTGCCATGGCCTCCCCCTAGTTCCCTTTTATTGCACTTACACTTACGCCTAGTCTCTAAGTTCTGCCTCCCTCCTATGAGCCTTGCCTTAGGGCCTTTAATTCCCTCTGAACTTGGACATTTGAGGGTTGGCCCTTCCACATTGCACTATGATCCTATAATGATATTTGGGGTGTAAGCATTTCCTGGAGCACTTAAAATTCCTTGGAACTTTGGACACACCCCAAATAAGAGAAAGGCTTCGAAAAATATGGTCCTTGGAAGTTGGTGTATTCCATATGTCACATTAGGAGCCTGAATTAGGCTCTCCATGGTTGGAGTTGTAAATTCTGATGTAATTTATTTAGTTATTTTTCTGGATTCCTTCAAAGTTGTAATAATTTGTAATAACTGCGGGGTATATAGTAAAAAATCGGGAGGGACTCTCATGTTATGCATTTGGGGTAGATATCATGCCTATAAGTTCATTATGCATATAGATATTATGCCTATAAGTCTATTCATCAACGCTTATAGATATTAACCCTATAAGTTTATTCATCAGTGCATATAGATATCCTGCCTATAAGTCATTCATTGCTTCATATAGAAATCCTGCCCATAAGTTCATTACTGCACATAGATATCATGCCTATAAATATATTCATTACTGCATGTAGATATCCTGCCTATAAGTTATTCATTTGTATTAGAAATCATGTCTATAAGGTATTCATTACTGCATGCTGCATGTAGATATTCTTCCTATAAGTTATTCATTTGCATTAGAAATCATGTCTATAAGGTTTCATTACTGCATGTAGATATTCTCCCTATAAGTTATTCATTTGCATTAGAAATCATGTCTATAAATCTGCGCTTTTGCATACACATCTTAGGCAAACTGTCTATAGCTTAAAAAACAATAAAATGATCGCTAGGTACCATGCATATAAGGTTCCCGCAAACGTCCAAAATCAATCACGCGTAGAAAGCATGCCTATAGGGATAGCTAAATAAATCTGAGTCATCTAGCTCGTTTACAAGTCTAAAATCTGTAGTAAATGTTGTTTAATATTTGCAGATTTTATTGTCTCTTAAATCAGTAATTCTTCTTTAAAATCTGCATGTCTTCTGCGATGTTAGATACCATGATTGTAGGCCTCGCCTAGGCAAACTTGTAGGTCATTAATCAATTGCACCAGTCTTTAATAATTACAACCAGCAGGCAAGCCTAATTTGGACTTCTTATCTGAAAATATGTGATTTATCAGCCACCCTTCCTATGTTAAGTTTAATTTAAGACCTAACCAGTATTTGTAAGTCATTCTAAACAATTTGTCTCTTTAAATGAGGAGGCTTGTGTGAGCCTTTAACTGCTACTTGTTACCGCCTCAAATTGCTTATGTGTTCTGTTTGTTGCCTTAGACTTTTATCCTTTTAAACTCTAAAAAGCCCAACTCCTTCCCCTTAGGATTAGTAGTCCCACATTCCTCTGCGACTGATAGGATTGGGATGTCTAATAGCAAGCAATAGGTAATGATACCATTCCGCGCTTAATACCTTGACGGGGTGGGATGGTAGACATAGAAATGATGATCACGCGATAATACCATGCTTACGATTGGCTATCGATGTTGTGTGGATGATCCATGTATTTTACAAACCTAGGACCCCATTTTCCTTATGTAAATTCATTATTATTTCATCAATGAAATTATGCCTCTCATTTCAGTCCCCAAATTCCTCCTTAATTTCCTCCACTATTCTGTTCCTCTAAAAAATTCTGCTCACTTCTTTGTTTAATTTTCTGCATTTTAGACATTCTCTTAAACAATTATGAGACAACCTAGAACTTACTTTCAACATGCTTATTAACCGTTATACACACCTACTTGCAATCTTTATGTGGAATTTCCTTGTATGTTTTTTTGCATTTAAAGTCACAATACAGCATGGTCAGAAACCACACTAGTGGATCTTGAGGGGTGCCTAACACCTTCTTCCCCCTCCCCCCCTCCCCGAGATAATTTCTAGCCCTTACCCGAACTTTGGTTTTCCATCTCCAAAACTCCTAGTTTCCTAATGCACTTAATCATTAGGTGGTGACTCTTCAATTCCAAAACCCAAATCCCAAACGGGAATAGAGTTGTCTTTCCTAATGTCGTAAACCCGATTTTGCAAAAAAAATGGGGCGTCGACAATCATTTGAAATAAATAAGTGAGACCACGTGGCCTTCATCAATTTTCCTAAGATAATGCTTGACCCGGTGCCCATTCACTCTAAGAACTTCACCATTTTTGTTCTTTAAATCAATAGCACCAAACATGGTCACACACACCACTTCAAAAGGTCCACTCCATTTTGATTTGAGCTTTCCCGGAAACAGACGTAATCGGGAGTTGATCAAGAGAAACCAGATCACCTACTTTGAACTCCTTTACATGAGCATATTTATCATAAAGGTATTTCATCTTGTCCTTATACAAGGATGAACTGGAGTAGGCATGGAATCGGAATTCATCAAGTTTATTGAGCTGCTCTACACGAAGATTGGTTTCTACCTCCCACTCAAGATTAAGCTTCCTCAAAGCCCACATGGCCTTGTTCTCTACTCAACTGGTAATGGAAAGCTTTCACAAAAACCAACCGGTATAGAGACATACCAATATGAGTCTTGAAAGCCGTCCTATAAGCCCATAGAGTGTCATCTAACTTCTTCGACCAATCGTTCCTGTATGCTTTTACCGTCTTTGACAATATGCTTTTGATTTCCCTGTTGGAGACTTCAACTTGACCACTTGCTCGAGATGATAGGGCGTAGAAACTTTGTGATTGACACCATACTTTAAAAGTAAAGTGTCAAAAGCTCTATTGCAAAAATGAGACCCCCATCACTTATGATTGCACGAGGAGTACCAAACCTTGTAAAAATGCTTTTCTATAGAAATGAAACAACACTCCGGGCTTCATTGTTGGGCAAAGCCACAACTTCAACCCACTTTGAAACATAGTCCACCGCCACAAAAATGTATGTGTTCCACAAGAGCTAGAAAATAGGCCCATGAAATCAATGCCCCATACATAAAAAAATTCAACCTCAAGGATGGTATTGAGAGGCATCTTATATTTCTTCGAAACTCCCCCCACTCTTTGGCACTCGTCACATATCTTCACAAAATCACCCGTGTCTTTGAACAAAGTTAGCCAATAAAGCCCACAACTAAGAACTATAGAATCCATCCTCACCCCGCCATGATGGCCACCATAGGGAGAGGAATGACAAGCCTCCAAAATACTCAAATGCTCTTCCTCCGGGACACACCTTGATATCACACCATATCTTGAACAAGTACGGTTCATCCCAATAAAAATCCAAACTATCTTGCTTGAGCTGCTTCCTTTGGTTAGAAGAGAGCTCATACGGGATTATTCTAGTCAAAAGGTAATTAGCAACATCGGCAAACCATGGCATATCATTCATTGACAGCGCAAGGAGTTGTTCGCTGGGAAATGACTCATTGATCTTTAAGCCATCACAAGGCCTCCCCTCCTCCTCCAAACAGGACAAATGGTCCGCCACTTGGTTCTCACTTTCTTTTTGGTCAACAATTTATAGATCAAATTCTTGGAGTAGTAACACCCAATGCATCAACCTTGCCTTGGAGTCTTTCTTTGTCATCAAGTACCTAAGGGCGGCATGATCGGTGTGCACTATGACCATAGCCCCCATAAGATACGGCCAAAACTTTTCCATTGCAAAAACTATGTCAAATAACACTTTCGCGATAACCGTGTAGTTCCTTTGAGCCTCATTCATGGTCTTGCTTGCATAGTACATCGGGTGAAACATTTTGTTAACCTTTTGACCCAAAACAAACCCAACTACAACATCACTTACGTCGCACATGAGCTCAAAGTGTAAGATCCAATTTGGTGTGGTAATGGTAGGGATAGTAGTCAGCTTAAGCTTGAGAAGATCAAATGCTTGGATACATCCCTCATCGAACACAAACTTGGCATCCTTTTCTAGTAGCTTGCACAAGGGGTCTACCACCTTCAAAAAATCTTTTATAAACCTCTGGTAAAACCCCGCGAGCCCAAGAAAACTCCTCACCTTTTGACAGAAGTGGGGGGGAGGAAGCCTTAAAATCACCTCTATCTTGGCTTTGTGAAATAAAATCCCATGTTTTGAAATTTTTTGGCCAAACAATGCACTCCTCAACCATGAAGTGGCATTTTTCCAAATTAAGTACGAGATTTGTGTCTTCACATCGGGCCAACACTCTATCAAAATTTCTCAAACACTCTTCAAATGAATCACCAACCACACTAAAATCATCCATAAACACCTCCAAAATATCTTCAGTATTGGTGAAAACAGCCATCATGCATTGTTGGAATGTCGCCGGAGCATTTCACAACTCAAACGACATCTGAGAGAAAGCAAATGGTCCATATGGACAAGTAAAGGTGGTCTTCTCTTGGTCCTCCGGAGAGATTAAGATTTGATTATATTCTAAGTATCCATCCAAAAAGTAATAAAAGGCATGCCCCACAAGGCGATCAAGCATTTGGTCAAGGAATGGCAAAGGGAAATGATCCTTGCGGGTCACTTTGTTCAGGTTCCGGTAGTCCATGCATATCCTCAATCCGGTAATCGTCCGAGTGGAAATAAGTTCATTGTTGTCATTTGTCACCACATTCATCCCACCCTTCTTCAGCACATATTGCAACGGAGACGTCCATGAGCTATCAGAAATAGGGTACACAACCCCAACATCCAACAATTTTATCACTTCTTTCTTCACCACTTCTTGTATTGCCTTGTTCAATATCCTTTGATGCTCTAAGGAGGGTTTTGCATCATCCTCCAAAATGATTTTGTGCATGCAGAATGCGGGGCTTATTCCCCAAATATCGGACAATGTCCATTCAATTGCTTTCTTCCTCCTTTTGAGAACCGCCAAAGTGGCATCTACCTGCAAGTTAGTAAGGCACGAGGAAAGAATAACGGGTAAAGTAGAACAAGGGCCCAAGAACTCATACCCGAGGTATGGAGGCAATGGCTTCAGCTGCAACACCGGAGGTTCCTCTATTGATGGCTTAGTTGGAGGAGTCTTTCTATTTTCGAGGTCCAAGGATAGCTTTCTCGGATCATAAAAATAGGACCCCATTCCATGCAAGGCATTTACGCACTCCACTCGACCCTCACTATCATCTACCTCAAGATTTAACAATTATGGCCTCCAACGGGTCCTCCATATTAATCATAGCACTTGTATCATCAATTATCAAAGCCGTGACTAAATCCACAAATGAGCACACTTCAGTACAATTGGGTTGTTTTATCGATTTGCACACATGGAATACTACATTTTCATCATCCACCCGGAAAAGTTCCTCTGCTTCCACATCCACTAGAGACTTCCCCGTAGCAAAGAAAGGATCCCTAAAATGATGGGTACTTCATATTATACCTCACAATTCAATATCACAAAGTCCGCTGATAATATAAATTTGTCCACCTGGACAAGCACATCATCCACAATACCCAAAGGTCGCTTCATTGATATATCTGCCATTTGTAATCTCACGGAAGTTGGTCTAGGTGACCAATTCCCAAAGTCTTGAAAACTGAATTGGTCATCAAGTTGATATTCGCCCCTAGATCATAAAAAGCCTTGGCAAATCCGCACTACCAATAGTGCAAGGGATTGTGAAAGCACCGGGATCCTCCAACTTGGGATCCATTGAATATACTATAGCACAGTTGGTGGGTCATCTTGATAGTCTCACAATCCATAGAACGCTTCTTTGTGACCAAGTCTTTTATGAACTTTGCATAGCCCAACATTTGTTCAAGGGCCTCGACCAAAGGCACATTAATGGACAAGCTCTTCATCATATTAATGAGCTTTTTGAACTGATTATCATTTGTTTGCTTTGTGAGCCTTTGAGGTTAAGGTGGAGGTGGCATTGGCAAAGGAGCCTTGGATTTTGTCACAACCGGCTCTGACATGTCAATCACATGTTCCCTTGAAGGGTTCACGACATCTTGAGTTTCCACCCTGACCTCATTAATATCAATCCTCACTTAATTGTTCATATTGTCATCAACTACATCTTCAACTACCAAGGGAACTTCGTCTTCTTGCAACTCAACATTATCATCCATAACTTACTTTTGTTTCCAGACATTCACATCACTGCCTCTCCCACTTCTTGTTGTAACCGCCATGACATGATTGTTCCCACCCTCCAGGTTCACTACCGTATCACTTGGTAAAGCACCCTTTGGGCGAGTATTCAATGACTGAGAGATTCGGCCTAATTGCACCTCTAAATTTCTAACTGAAGTATTCTAAGATGATAATTGAGCATCCGGGTCCGCATTCTTCTTCATCATTTGTGTAAACATCATTTCTAGAAGAACTCGGGACTTGGGATGGAAATGGGGGTGGATTAGTCGGTTGCTGGTACATTGGGGGCCTTTGAACGCCTTGCCCCTGATTGCCTTGGTTGTTGTTCCATTCACCCTGATTGTTGTTGTTCCACCGGTTTTCTTGATTGTTCCGATTGTTGTTTTGATTTCCCCAATTCCAATTTTGATTATTGTTTTCGAAATTGTTGTTTCGTTGTTGGTGATTGTTCCAATTATTGTTTCCTTGTTGTTGATTTCCCCAATTACCTTGGGACCTCCATTGTTGTTGGTCAAAAGAATTTCCTCTTTGGCCTTAAAAATTGTTCACATATTGTACCTCTTCATTTTGCTCACCATAACCATCATTTTGAAACCCATCACATGCATCATCAAATTTCTCATAATTCTCTTGGTTTGTTGCCTTCTTCGCCTTCTCTGGTTCACTAACATATTAACACCCTCCATGGCATTCACTTGGCAAGGATTTTGGACTTGTTGTAACTGTGCCTTAGCCAGTTGGTTAATAGTAGTTGTCAACTCCGCTATAGCTTGCCCATGGTCATGTAATACCTTGTGTAAATGAACAACCTTAGGGTCACCTTGAGGAACATTGTCTCTACTTTGCCATGCGGATGATGTATTCGCCATCTCATCAAGAATGGCCCAAGCTTCATCATACGTCAACTTCATAAAACTACCCCCGGCCAATTGATTGACTATGCATTGGTTTGTAGTATTGGTGCCCCGATAGAAAGTTTGTTCCAACATATTATCCGTCAAGTTATTATTGGGGCATTCCTTCACCATCATTCTATACCGCTCCCAAATCTCATGCAAAGGTTCTATGGGCTCTTATTTGAATGCCAATATCTCATCTCGAATTCCCGCCATGTGCCCGGGTGAGAAAAATTTAGCGATAAGCTTATCCGCTATTTCATCCCAAGTTGTGATGGAATTGTTGGGAAGCCTCTCGAGCCAGTCCAATGCTTTCCCCCGAAGTGAGAATGGGAAAAGTCTCAATCAAAGAGCATCCTCGAACACATTCATCTGCTTGCTCCCCCAACATGTGTCCACCAACCCCTTGAGAAGTTTATAAGCATTTTGATCTGTAGAACCCGTGAAATATCCACGTTGCTCAAGTGAGGTCAACATCACATTGGTTATTCAAAAATTGCCCGCCCGGATTTGGGGTGGGACAATTGTACTTGCATGGCCTTGATTTGGGAGCACCTGAGGAACCACTCTTGGAGGTGGTAGAGGAGGGTTTGGAACATTTTCATTAGTAATGTCCTGGCGGCCTCGTCTTGGTTTAGGAGGAACCTCATCCTTGCCAATATCATCAACCTCATCCCCCATAATCACATTTAATAGGGTCATTAGAATTTAAAGCCATTTGGTACCTGAAGTATTGACACATACAAATTAGTAACAAAGAAGGAAAGAAGAACAATACAAAAAACTAACTAAATAGATAGCCAAAATCGTTAGCTCCCCGGCAATGACGCCAAAAAGTGACCACTTCCAACTCCGCACTACTAATAAGTAGCAAGAGAGGGTCACAATAGTTTATAACCGATTTTGGGTCATCGGGATCGATATCCACGGAGAGCAAGAATTGTTATTTGGGTCAATTTCATAGTTAATTTCTTAGTTAGTGGTTTCAAACACTAGTTTATGTTTAGTTGACTAGGGTTCTTCTTGAGAAAGACAACCTATGTCTTCAAAATTGACCTAACAAGGAATTGAGGTGTATTCAAGAAATTGATAGCCCCAATTAAAGGGTTAAACATCGATAGAGTAACACCCGACTTGAACCTTTGTTGCTTATGCAAATTAGCATACCCAATTGATCTTGAAAAAGTCAATTTGACAAAATTACTTGAACCACCGAGAGGTGTAGAGTGGGTTAATTAGTGCAACTTATATTCCCCAAATATGTCAAAGATGCCTTAGACTCAAATACCCGTCAATTGACCACCTAGGCGAATGTCACTACCCTAGTGCCTTTAATGCCTATTCGAACAACTTGTAACAATTTCAACTCTTAGTTTAATTTACAATTTGTAGTCTGATAAAAGTATAATTATAAATAAAACCCTAGAAATGAATAGAAGACCAAATAAGAGAACATACGCCTAAACTAGATAGATACTCGATTCACCCATAATCAATATAGCTCTAAAATACAAGACCCATCAATTATCCACACTAGGGATGAGCTACAACCCTAGCTAATGGGTCTAGCTACTCATATTCATAGAAGAAAAACAAGAAATAGATGAAGTAAACGCATATTAATTACTTGCTAAGCTAAAAAGTAAGTACAAATGCCCAAAATTGCTTAGAATGTTGAACCCACGAGTGCAGCTGCTCAATTACAATATCTGATACCCTAAAAATGGAAAAAGGATCTATTTATTCTAAGCTGAAAAATCTGGACAAAAATGCCCCTGCGGGGTTAGCGCGGACCGCACAAAATGGACTGTGGTCCGCACTGGGGCTTTGGCTTTGAAAAACAGCTCTCTGAACTTGGGCTTTGCGGATCGCACAGAATGGACTACGTCCGTGGTGGCTTCTAGTGCGGTCCGCACAAAGATGACCTCAGACCGCACAGGCTTTAAACTTGAAAAATCAACTTCACTGAATCTTGGCACCGCGGAACGTAGAGAATGGACTGCGGCTGCGTTGCCTTTAGCGCGAACCACACAAAATGGTGTGCGGATGCACTACCTTGAAGCCTCAAATTCAACTCTCTGAATCTCCCGGTGTGGCCATACTAGGCCTGTTCTGCCTGAGCTTGCCTTGTCTTTGGCACTTGTGCAAGTTTCACTCCTTTTGAGCCGATCTTTGATATTTTGTCACTTTGTTGATCAAATCTGCAATCAAGCACAACTTGTGAGACTTTTAATACTATTTTATATGAATATTTAGTCAAAGCATAAGCAAGAAAGAGTATAAAGTGGTCAAAATCTCTAGTTATCACACCTGCGGAGTGGGAGTGGAAAAAGAGGGAATGTGATCGTAGAAGAAAAAGAAAGTGGGGCTGGTAGAGCCGCAGGTGCGAGGGGTTTGCCGCACCTGCGATGGTTGCAGAAGCAGAAGAGAGGGCGCATGTGCGTGTGTTGGTCCGCAGGTGCGATATCATTCCTGCACCTGCGATGACGGCAAATGCGGTCTAGAGGCGCAGAAGCGGTCTAGGGATTTTATGTGACTTTCCGCAGATGTGGAGGTTTTTGCACAGAAGCTGCACCTCAGGTGTGTTTTGATCCGTAGGTACGAAAATCCTGGGCAGAACTTATAAATTGAAGAATTTGCAAATTTTGCTCGTTTCCACCATTTTGAACACGGGTTTTGGAGCTTTTGGGAGGATTTTTGAAGAGGATTCTAGGTTATTCACTGAGGTAAGTTGCTTGAGCTCTATTATCATTATATATGGTATTTTTTGTTGATATCTTACCTAATTAGTGGAGTTTTGAAGTGAAAATTGGGTGTTAGGGTTTGGAATTTTGGAGAGAGTAATTTGGGAATATGAGAAACCAAATAATGTCAGATTTTGATGAAATTGGTATGGGTAGACTCGTGAGTGAATTTGCGTTCTAATTTTGTGATTTTTGTTGTATTTTTTAGATGTGGGCATGGGTAATTTTATTTCAATTTAGTAATTTGTTTTGTGGAATTGGTTCCTTGGCATATATTATTGTGTTATTTTATTTTTGATAAGATTCGGGACATTTGGAGGCTGGTTCTAGTCAAAGGCATCGCAGAGTAAGATTTTGCTAGGATTGAGGTAAGAGTTATAAATCAGGTCATGAGGGTATGAACCCCGGATATCGTGTCGTATGACTATATTGGAGGTGACACACATGCTAGGTGACGGGCATGTGAGCGTGCACCATAGGGATTGTGACTTGGTATGTTCCGTGAGACTATGGAATCAATTAGCCTACTCATTAATACATGTTCCCTCTGTTTTCATGGAAATTGACTTTACTTCATTTTAGAAATCATGTTTATGCCTTATGTTATCGTTGTTGAGACTTGTGAGGTCGTGTACTTTCTGAATTAACTGTTATTTGTTGCTCTGTTATCAGTCGTGATATTACTAGCATATTTTACCTCCATCCCCTCCTATTTATCTTTGATACATGTTAGTATCTCTGTTTGGGCTGAATTATATGTTTTTCGAGAGCCCGAGGGAGTGGTGAGGTTGGTAATTGAGATAGGGTATGAGTGCAAAGCTGTGAGCTATACGAGTGTATATAGATCCGGTTACACGCCGCAATGAGCCTTATGGTTATTTATATATTGGGTCGGGCTACACGCCGCAACGGTATATCACTTGGGCTGAAGGAGCCCCTCCGATGTTTGCACACCCCCAGTAAGCGCAGATACTTATTGAGTTTGATTATTGAGGGCTGAGAGTCGAGTGAATGAGCTGTTGAGATGAGCGGAGTGACTGTTGCCTTGAGGGGAGGTACTTGCTTTCAGTTAATTGTTGCATTTAGTTGTTAATTGTCCTTGTTGTACATGATCAAATGTTTCTGAATTACTATCCCATGGATTAAGGTTTACGTACACTTGATAAACATAGTTTTATTCAGAAGATCCAGGATAGACTCTTTCAATTGTGTGTGGTTTGTTTTTCATTTAATTATGTGCAGATCAGGAGGACTAAGGAAAAAAATCTTGTCGACATACAGCTTTTTTGTATGTCATGTTGAGACGGTAAGCATGAACATGCAATTTTTTTTTTTTATATTTGCACAAAAACAAGTTTTTCTCTTTCTATAATTGATTTTCTGAATGTACTAATATTCTTCCACCTATCTATCAATATATATCTCAGATTGAGGGGCCCGTATGTGATTGGTTTGCAATCTATTCTCTATTGTAATTGTATGGTTTTATGCAGAAATATTGACCTGGAGTGGCGCATACAAGAATGCAAATTGTTGCACTGGTACTCTTGGACTAATTGAAGGATCTCCTTGGTAAAAATTCTCTTGACCACCAAAATTTTCCAAGAAATTTCTTGCAGAAGTAGAATATGTAGAATGAAATGTAAGTGATGTAACTGCCTGAGACGTGGTCTTTCACTTATTTTCAATAGGACACTGAATCCTATTTCTTTGATTATTTGCTCGAAACCTTATTGGATTTGGATAGAAGAATCTTTGATTCCCTTTCAAAGTGTCGTTCTTTATGCTAAGAATGATACACTCTAGACTTCCTACAGATGAACCTCACCAATATCATCAACCTCCTCCCCCACAATCACATTTCTAATAGGGTCATTAGAATTTAAAGCCATTTAGTACCTGAAGTATTGACACACACAAATTAGTAACAAAGAAGGAAGGAATAACATTACAAAAAACTAACTAAACAGATAGCCAAAATCGTTAGCTCCCCGGCAATGACGCCAAAAAGTGATCACTTCCAACTCCCCACTTCTAAATGCTGCTACTGCCCCTTCCTCTTTGCAACATTTTCAGAATATTTGCCTGCAAAATACATTATTATGAAAGTTGTTACAACAGCTGCCAGGGAGCCCCATTACAATGTGTTCAATAGGACATCTTTACTTATTTTATATAATCTCAAACTATAACAAACATGCAAATACCTTTTATATTAACTATTTGTGAGAATAGTAACACAATTATGATAAATGTTACACAGAAACCATAAAACTGAAGGGGCTTATAATTCATAGTTATCTTATAAGTGACATAATTATGTAAATATTTTTTCATACAGCCAGAGCATAAAACTTAAACTCCATAAAAATATATTAGAACTGGAAGGATACTTACAATGGAAGTGCGCAATAGGTTTTTCTCCATTCTGGATCAGTTCAAACTTGTAAACATCTCCTACTTGGAGACCATTTGCTTTTCTGAATTTTGACCATCCACTTACAATTCCAAAATGATGTCCTTCTCTCCCTAGCCACACTGACCAAGATCTATGTTCTTCATTTTTCAGAATCAACTCACACTTTCTATCCATCAATCCATTTGACTTTAAAAAATCCAGTGGAAGATACTACCACACAATTTATTCCATTATGTAGAACAAGTTTGATCAGTTGTTATCACAAAAACAAAAAAGGCAAAGAAAATTAAGGAATATAACTAAAATAAGTTCAAGCATGCACTTACCAAAAATGACTTCTTGGTGCAATAAGGTTTAATGGTTGAAATGAAATAAGAAAGATCATTATCATCACCAGAAGTTGAAGTAGATACTTCTGCATTGAGAGGACTCATGTTTGAGGGATTTTTCCCAATGTCTGATGTTCCAAATTAATCATGTTGAAATGAAATGATTAATTAGAATACAATATGATATGAAAATAAAGTTCAATAGTTTGAATTAAAACTTGACTAGATTCTAATTAATTTAAGCAGAATAATAATTTTAAAATAACAAACCTCCTGCCCTAGAGCTTTGGTCTATAGTGGTAATAACACAACATGCGATGTGCTGGTTAAAAGCATGATACATAGTAGTGCATATAAACAGTGGCGTATGCAGGATTTTTCATAAGTTGTGTCACAATTTGAAGAAATGAACAAATAAATAAATTATTGTAGTTTAAAGAAGTGCCATTAGTGTGTTCTGTTGCTAGAGTAGTCTTGTAAGGTTTTGTCTAGGTAACGGGTGGCAGTGTCGTGTCTTACTATTTCATTTTTAGTGTCGGACCTATTTACTAGTTATCGCTTTTGTTTTGCAGATTTCTTCTGAATTTTATGTTGTTCCTGTTTTTTTTTTTTTATATTTTCTTAAGTTTTCTGTGATAATACTGATGTTGTCTCTTTTTGTCTTTTTGTCTTCTTGAGCCTAGCATCTTTCGGGAACAACCTCTCCACCCCTTCGGGTAGAGTAAGGTCTGCGTACATACTACGCTCCCAGACCTCACTAGTGGGATTTCACTGGGTAAGGTCCCGTGGCACTGCATTGGACAAAGTGAATACGCTCCTACATATAACCAACAACAACAACAACAACAAGCCAAGTGTAATTCCACACAATTAAATCTAGGAGGATAAAGTACTATGCAAACCTTACCCTTAACATAGAGCTTACCCTTAACATAGAGCGCGACATATGATAATGAGAAAGATCATCAAAACAAGAAGCTGATTATTATCAAAGTTGTTACAACATCTGCTAGGGAGCCCCATTATAATATGTTCAATATGACATCCTTAGTAATGTTTTATCATATCAAACTATATATATAACAAACATGTACATACCTTTCAAATTAACTATTTGCGAGAATAATAACACAATTATGAGAAATGTTATACAGAAACCGTAAAATTGAAACGGCTTATTCATAGTTATCTTGTAAGTGACATAATTATGTAAATATTTTTTCATACAGCTAGAGCATAAAACTTAAACTCGATAAAAATATATTAGAACTGGAAGGATACTTACAATGGAAGTGCGCAATAGGTTTTTCTCCATTCTTGGTGAGTTCAAACTTATAAACATCTCCTACTTGGAGACCATTTGCTTTTCTGAATTTTGACCATCCACTTATAATTCCAAATTGGCGTGAATCTCTCCCTAGCCACACCGACCAAGATCTATGTTCTTCATTTTTCAGAATCATCTCACACTTTCTATCCATCAATCCATTCGACTTTACAAAATCCCGTGGAAGATACTACCATAGAATTTATTCCAATATGTAGAACAAGTTTGATCAGTTGTCACCACAAAAACAAAAGGGCAAAGGAAAGGAATATAACTAAAATAAGTTCCAATCACTTACCAAAAATGACTTCTTGGCGCAATAAGGTTTAATGGTTGAAATAAAATAAGGAAGATCATGACCATCACCAGAAGTTGAAGTAGATACTTTTGCATTGAGAGGATTCATGTTTAAAGGCTTTTTCCTAATGTCTGTTGTTCCAAATTAATCATGTTGAAATGAAATGATTAATTAGAATAGAATATGATATGAAAATAAAGTTCAATAGTTTGAATTAAAACTTGACTAGATTCTAATTAGTTAAATTACACAGATAGATAATTTTAAAATAACAAGCCTTCTGCCCTAGAGTTTTAATCTAGTGGTAAGAGCGCACTTGTGATATATAGGTTAAGACGCACCATACGTAGTGGTGCATATGAGTTATGACAATGAGAAAGATCATCAAAATACGAGGCTGATTATAAGATGAGAAAACTTACCTTGAGACTTCTCCATTGGAGTTTCTGCATCACTAACAACTTGAAATTGCCATATTGATGCCCCTCCATCAGTAACAACCTCAAACATAATACGATCTCCCTCCTTTAAATGATTATCAGCGATGAAATTACGCCAGCCACCTCCAATATAAACTCGCTTTCGGCAATCAGATTTTAGCTTTAAATTCCACGACCTTTGTCTTTCATCTCTTAGAATCAAATAGCACTTCTTGTTGGTGAGACTATTTGCAAATTGTTGAGGAAGTATCTGTCGTGGTGTATAACAATTTCCATACATAATTAAACAGTTCATATTCTTCATACATTCACTTAACAAAGATAAAGAATAACAAAAAAACAGTGCACATGCTTATTTTATCCCAGTAGTTGCACTGGGGCGGCCCAGCCAATTTTGTGGCCTAAAGCCAAACTTTATGAGGGGCCTTAACGTTTTTATTAATAAAAAATATTTTATTTTTATTTAAAGTCTATTTTTCTAACTTTTTTAGATGCAAAGCTATTATTCTTATTTTTTATAATCAATTTCTACTAATAAGTCTTTCTCAATTGACAATATAGCTAATTCATTTAATATCTTTGAGACACTATTGATCTTAGGTAAAATTTATCAATTTTAATTTTGAAATACTTCTTTCCGCTGTAGCAACGGTGATAGGAGTTATTAAAATTATTCTATAAGTAATATAGCTATTTGGAAAATAATCAAATCTTTTTATTTGATGGAGTATATCAATATAATCAAATCTTTCTAATATAGAACTCTCATGTTCAGAGAGTGAAGGGTGCGGAGATGAGGATGCTCAGGTGGATGTGCGGGCACACCAGATTAGATAAGATTAAGAATGAAGTTATTCGGGAGAAGGTTGGGGTGACCCCAGTGGATGAGAAGATGCGGGAAGCGAGGCTCAGGTGGTTCGGGCATGTGTGGTAGAGAAGCCCCGATGCCCCGGTAAGGAGTTGTGAGCAGTTGACGGTGGTTGGCACGGGGCGAGCAGAGGGAGGGCTTAGAAGTATTGGGGAGAGGTGATTAGGCAGGATATGGCAATAATGCAGATTTCCGAGGACATGGCCCTTGATAGGAAAGTCTGGAGGTCTAGAATTAGGGTTGTAGGATAGGGGCTTCTAGAGCTTTTCGTACTTCTTTCCTGAGGCTAGGTGTGGTTTGGTAGGGCCCTCCAGAGATGTCTTGCGTTTCGTATCGTGCTCGTAGTTACTGTTAGGTGCTATTACATGCCTTTTAATTTACGATTTTATGTGTAGTTATCTATTTATGCATTTTCTGCTGGAGACACTAATGCTCTTTTGTTTTTCCTTTCCTTTTTCTCTTCTTTCTCTTCCCTTTCGCTTGAGCCGAGGGTCGACTAGAAACAGCCTCTCTGCCCTTTCGGGTAGGGGTAAGGCTTGTGTACGTATGACCCTCCCCAGACCCCACTTTGTGAGAATACACTGGGTAGTTGTTGTTGTTGGAGTATATCAATCAAATTGTTATCTTCTAATTCTACTATTTTCTTTGATCTTTTTAATTCAAAAAATAAATCTAAATTATCAATATCGGGTTGACTATTGTGATTTAAGGATCATTCAAGATGAATGCAATATTTTTTCAAATTTTCATCTAGTAATCTCCGTGTTTACCACTAAATAGAAAACAAAAATATTTTCATATGCTTCTAAATGTTCAGACCTATTTTAAAGTGAAAAAATAACAGTGTCTACTACTCTCTCGGTCCACAATAAGTGACTTTTTGAACTTTAATTTTGGTCCAAAATAAGTGTCTTTTTATATAATCGAGAAGGATTAACTTTATTTTTCCAAAACTTGCCCTTATTTATATATAAATTTTAGTTAAGGATAATTCACTCAAAATATATTTTTGTTCTAGGAGTCAAGGTTAAAAAGTCATTTATTATAAGCCAAAGGGAGTGTATATATAATAATATAAAAAGTAATCAACTCTAAAGGATTACTCGAGAGATTTTGAGATTGCACTATTAACATTCTTCTCAAATTGTTTCTTGTTATATACTCTGTCCGTTTCAATTTATGTGAACCCATTTGACTGGGCACGGAGTTTAAGAAAAGAAAGAAGACTTTTGATTTTGTGGTGTAAAATGAAGCACATTTATTTTGTATGGCTATAAATCATTGTATAAAGGTAAATTGTTTCCAAACAAGGAAAGAGGTCATTCTTTTTGGCACGGACTAAAAAGGAAATAGGTTCACATAAATTGAAACGGGGGGAGTATTTCTTATGAAATTCGGGTTCGATATTAATTTCAAATGCAATTTTCTTGGCACAAATCAAAGCAGTTGCAAATCCTTCATCTCTTTATTTGTTACATAAAGAAATCAAATTTTTTCACTTCACATAACTTTTTTTTAAAATTTAAATATAGCTTATTAGGTGAGAAAAAAAATGGGGCCTCCATAAATGCGGGGCCTAAAGCAGTTGCTTTACCTGCTTTATGGACGGGCCGCCCCTGTATCATCCATCACAAGGAAAATTTTAATTAAATTTAAATAACACACCTGAAAAATAATACAAAGTAAACAAATTTGGGTGAGGAAGAAAAGCTAATAACTCTATCGCCCCAGAACTAAACCAGTATAGTATACAAAGTCGAATTTGACAATAAGTCGACACTACTTATATGAAATCATGCTCATGTCATTGCTTTAGCCTAAGATTCTTGAATAGCTTGAAATTAATGTGTTTTGAGACATACCAAGAAACTTCTTGAAAGGCAATATGGCGTAATAGTGCATTCAAAACAAGTAGCTGCTTCTGCATGGGAAGAAACCTTGTTTGACGACTTGATGGCGGGTCTTGGCTTTTCTGTCACATTGTCAAAGAATTTTAAAAATGGAATTAAATTACAGTTAAAAAAATTATCAGCATTTTAAATATTCACTCCATACACAACTAAAAAGAAGGCAGCCTGGTGCATCCCACATTCACGCAGGGTTAAGAGAAGCGTCGCACCAGCATACCGCAATGCAAGCATAATGGGATTCCATAAAGAATACAAGAATACAATTTTCATAAAGAGCTTCACCTTCAAATTTAAAATCCTTGGAAGTCTCTCCAAAAGTATGTGCTGCTTCATCTTCCTTTTCTTCTTGCAAATACTCTGCATATTCTCTGACACTTCCACTTGAATCAAAGATGGTAACCTCAAACTCCATGTTTCCTTCATGTTTGAAAATCAACACATCTCCTAACTGCAAATCATGCTGTTGTGCAAAATCAGCCCAACCCGCTTCAAATCGACAGCCGCTCACCTTCACCCCCCACTGCTTACTACCCCTTCTAAGTATTGCATGTTCAATATGGTCATATCCTTTCAGATACTTCAAGAAACCAGTAGGAATTTTCTGCAGTACATTATATACTTAGATTAGCTTTGTTCCAAATCTTAGGAGAGGAAATCGTACTATCTAACCAGTTAAAGAATTAAAAAAATGTTCATATGGACTATGATTTTTCTAGGATAAATTCTTCCACCCATATATGATACATGCATATAGTAGACAAAGGAAAGAAGAAATACATATCACACTCACAAGACGATTCTTGAAACTTGCCTGAATAGGTTTGAAAAAATGAGGTTTCTTTGGAGGGACTCTCATGGCAAGCAGTCACAGTGAACAAAGTATATATCTCTTGTTTAACTTTGTTTTTTTAGGTTGATATACTGACAAAGACACTTTTATTTTTATCAATGTTTTACAAAACTTTAAGGATATTTTGGTCATTATCAGTACTAATTTTCCCCCAAACATGTAAGTTTCACCAATTCTATCACAACACACTCAGCTTTAACTTTATGCTTATTAGCTATTTAAAGGGGCGGAGCCCGTGTTGTGCTTACAGGTTCGTCGCAACCCAATAGCTTTGGCTCCAATTCTTTATTTGTATTAAAAAAAAAAATTATATATATATATATATATATATATATATATATATATATATTACTGGTGCCTTTTTTTTCCTTAGCCGAGGTCTTCCGAAAACTGCCTCTCCGATTTTTCGGGGTAGGTACATATTAGCCTTCCCAAACCCTGTGGGATTTTACTGAGTAGTTGTTATATATTACTCCTTAGGAAGGCACATTTTTTTTATTCCAAAATCCCATAAACTCAAAATTTTAGCTCCGCCTTCGGCTCTTTACAATAAGCTAGCCCAAATGGGCACTTACAATCAGCTAGCCCAGATGGTTAATTCAGAGATAAATTCTTCACCTCAATATCATACATACAATGCATACATATAATAGACAAATGAAAAATGAAAATAACTAAAAGGGTTAATTTTACTAACCAGAGCGTGCTTGAAACCAGGCTGAATTGGCTTGAAAAAGTGAGGTTTCACTGGACGGACTTTCTCTTTCATAGCCAGCAGTAAAAATTGCAGTTACTGTAGTCTATAGATAAAGTATCTTTTTTCTATTTTGTGATTGATATAACTGAAAGATTGAAGCTTCAATTCACTTCAGGGGATGCAATTATAGATTAAATGGAATTACAGCTTTTCGGTGGACTGTTCAAAACAGAAGAAGTTTTCCAGCATCCCAAAGTAAAATTTGAAGAGAAATGAGAATTTATTATTTTGTGATTAACATAACAAATACTCTCTGTGTGAGGCTTTTTCAACACTTGACAAGTGGGAAGCTAGGTCCCACTTTGAACCAGAGAAGGATAAAAGTAGCTTTGTATTTTTCACTTCAATTGTGGAAGATATATTTGACAGATTTTGCAAGTACCCGCCGGAGCCCAACTGACGTAGGCCTTAGCATTTGTCTAGTCGGGCTGGGCTGCCTCATTATTTTCAAATTTTTTTTACTTTTTTAACCCCTTATTTATTTTAAATAAATATTATAAAAAATTTATATTTTATATATACCTTTTAAGGTTTATAACAAAATATTTAATTTTGGTTACCTCCTAACCCTAAGTCAGTAAATACGCTAATCAGTTACACTATTTTCTTTCTCTCTCTACTTTGATATATCTCATTCTGCGAAAATTTTAAAAATAGCCAGATTTACCATTTGTCGTTGAAAAATAGTCAAGTTTCAAAAGTCATTGAAATTTAGTCACTTTTTATGTAAAGAGAAATCTGAGCGAAACACTGTTCAAAATTCAGAAAATACGCCAGCACATTTTACTGGAGTTCCAGCATAAGTATGCTTGCACTCCCGCATATTTTACAGGCGCTCCAGGATAACTATGCTGGAACTCACGCAAATTTTATGGGAGTTCAAGCATAGTTATGCTGGAACTACCGCATATTTTACAGGAGTTCCAGCAAGTATAAATATCCAATATAATATACTGGAGTTTGGAGGACTGGTGCTCTAGTCTCCCGCAAATTTTACAGGAGTTAGAAAAGTATACCGGTCCAGCATAATATGCTGGAGCTCGTACACAAATGCACTAGAACTCCCGTAAATTATATGGGACCGGTCCCTGTTGCAGCAAAATAGTGGCTATTTTTTATTGACTTGGTAAATACTGGCTATTTTTGATTGGCCAGTGTGAAAACTGGTTATACCATGATATTTTATCCTCATTTCTTCCCCCATCCATTTAAAATTTTTGATCTCCTCCTCCTTCCACGGTTCCACCGGATTTTTGCAAAGCCCACTTTAAAAATTATTATATGTGTTTTGATTAAAAAAAATACCATCGCCTTTGGCAATGGAAATAGTGCATAATCGAAATCGATGGCGGAGTAAGTCGACGGCTGCTTCTTCCTCTTCTCTGTCGAGTTCGCTTGACATTTCTCCTCCGTTAATATCCTCCATTGTAGTAGGAGAATAGTTAGAGTATAGTTGCACTCGGAAATTAGGTGCCAATTGCGAAGGATGCACGAGAAATAGGAGGGAGGGTCGAAGGAGTTGCTCAAGTATATTTGTATCTGCCAACTTCAGTTTGTTAGTGGAGACAAAGGGGTCTCTAGAGATGGTGAGCCTAGAGATATGAATGTTGTAGGATGATTTTTTGTTAAGATTTTCAATGTATGTTCATGTATTTCATTGTATTCATTGTCTTTTTTTCCATTGTAATTCAATGTATCCGTTGTATTCCATGTATTTCAATGTATTCACTGTCTTTTTTTCTCATTATATTTCAATGTATCCCGTCGTATTCTATGTATTTAATTGTATTCACTGTCTCGCTATATGCCATGAGTGTAATCATAAGTTTTTTTAATTAATATAATTTATGTATTTAGATGTATTGTATAATTTATCTGAAGATTGCTATGCTTTTGAGGTATTTTTCTGTTGAGAATCTTTTTTATAACCAAAAATATAAAATTTTTGTGTTATAATTGAGTTTGTTGAGTTATATTAGGAGTCTATTATGTTAATTAATTCACTTTCCGTTTTAAAAACAATATAATCCCTTATTTCACGCCGTGAAAACAGTCGAATACAATAATCTATCTAGTTGTAATCACATGTTTCACTCCATGAGTATAATCGAATACACTCGAATGCAACAACTAATAAGCTAGACTTCCCCGATTCGCGCCTATTTTTGCTAGTGTATTCATGAATACAATAGTTTAAATATATCAAATACATCTTATAACCACATAAAATGTATCTATAATCGGTAATATAGCAAATGATATCTATAGATGGCTAACTACTACTAAAAGATGGTGCTTTAATTTTCCTTATTTTGATGAGCCTTAAAAGGAGTTTTGTATCTATGCTCGATTTTGGCGCCACAATTTAATCTATATCTATTTTGCAAAAAACATTATAAGGGGAATCATTTTACAAGAAATTTCAGTCTTATCGAGTCTTGTAACGATCCGACTGGTTGTTTTGAGCGCTAGCATATCACTTAGCAATTTGGGGTCATGAGTAGCTTCATTTCAGGTATTATGACTTGTACGCATAGTCGTAATTGAATTTCGGAAAATTCGGAGTTGATTTGGAAAGGGAATTCTTATTTGGAAGCTTTAAGTTGAAAGAATTGACTAAGATTGGATTTCAGAGTAAACCTCAAAATAGGGAGCTGAAGATTCCAGTAGGTTCGTATGATGATTTTGGACTTGGACGTATGCCCGGATCGAGTTTTGGATGACCCGGGAGCATTTTGACGCCTATTGTGGAAGTTAGCATTTTGGAAGAAATTTCATAAGTTTAGGTTTAAGTGCATTTTAATGTTATTGATGTTCGTTTGGGATTCCAAGTCTGGGAGTAACTCCGTATGGTGATTCTGGAGTTGGGAGTACGATTGGAAGTGAATTCAGAGGTCCGCATGTTATTTTGAAGTCATTTGGCTAAAGATAGAAATTTGAAATTTTTTGAGATGTTTGATCAAGAGTTTGACTTTTTTATATTAGGGTCGAATTCTAATTCCAAATTTTGGAGCATGTCCGTAATATCGAATATAACTTATGTGCAAAATTTGAGGTTAATCGGACGTGATTTGACGGGTTTCGGCATCGAATGTAGAAGTTTAAAATTTCAAAGTTCATAAAGTTTGGATTGGAGTACGATTCATGATTTTGACGTTGTTTGATATGATTTGAGGCCTCGAGCGAACTCGTATCATGTTTTGAGATATTTTGGTATAAATGTTAAGGTTCCAAAAGCCTCGGGTGGATTTCGGAAGTTTACGGAATGAATTTCGGACCAAAGAGTTGCTAAAATTTTCTACAGAAAGCTGTTTTGACAGCAACTAGTGCAATCGCGAAGCTGAATTTGGAAACTTATATCTAGAACTCTATACGGAATCTAAAAATTTGCAAAACATAAAAGTTGTTTCCCTTGAGTTCTAGTTTCCAGAAAGTTAAACCATTCATGATTTGGACATTTTATCAAAAAGTTATGATCGATTAAAAATGGTTGATGGAGCAGTTTCGACAAAATTTTCTGATGCATGGAGTCGATTTTAGAAGCTCATATCTCGGAATATATAAAACTTTATATGGTGTGCAACCTATCAAATGAAAGATCTTTGAGTCTAGTTTCAAAATATTCTAAACGTTTGTTATTTGGATATTTTTACAAAGAGTTATGGCCATTTTAACAGAAGGTGTACAACAGGAGAAAATTGTAATAGGATGTATAACCTGCACATCGCAAGGTACAACTCGATGAAGCCTGTGCAGATTGTTTTAAACACGAGTTTTGGCCCATTTCTTTCATTTGTCTTGGACTATTTTGGAGAGATCAAGGAGGGATTCCCCCAAGCAGTACTAGGTAAGTAATTTCTTCCTATTTTTGAGTTAAATATGTGATCTTACATGGATTTAGACATAGAAAATTAGTATAAATTTAAAATTTTTGGGGAAGACCTAGAATTTGAAAATTTGGACTTTTACCTTGAATTTGAGCATGAAATTAGAGCAAATTGTATATTTGAGTTAGTAAAGCTATGGGTAGAATTTATCTTCGAGACATTTCGGAATCCGGGCACGTTGGCCCGAGGGCATTTTGGTCAACTTTTCGAGCGAAGTTGGAAGCTTATATAACTTGAACTGTTACTGTCACACATCCTTTTTTACACACCTACCCCGAAGGGTAAATGTATAAAGGGAGCTTTTCCAATTAAAGTAACATTATTTGAAATGTGATTATTTGCTTGTTTCAGAGTCGTCACTTGGAATATTTTAATTGGTGTACCAAGTCATCGGTTTATTTTAAATCCCAAATCGAAGAAATTTAGACTTTCCTTTTGAAGTCTGCGAACTAGAAATTCTAGATAAGGAATTCTGTTAACCCGAGTGAAGGTGTTAGGCACCCCCGGATTCCGTGGTTCTAGCACGTTCACTCGAGTGCTGTATTTGATTTTATCTGATTTTAATACATATTCTATCCTATGTGCCTTTTATTAATAGTCCACTTTTATTATACATTAATATTTATGAATTACAACGTCGTGAAAATGTATCTCAAACCACGTCGCACCAGTGCACCCGTGACTTTTGACACATTTCGACTTTATTGAGATTTGGATTTGGGTCTCATAAATGTGCACCCGTATTTAGGAAGGTAATATTATTAAAATTCGCGCCCAAAGCAACTAACGTGTTGTAAACTTTGTGAGGGACATGAAAATTTGCTAAATAGCACGCCTCAATTTCCTTAAAACAGAGATTTGCATTCAACTATAACAATCGAACACAATCAAATTCCACAAATACTAATGTGCTACCTCTTTAACAGTAAATGGAACCGAACTGTGTCTTTTTACATTAGTATCGAACCACAAATACTACATTAGTAGCACCGCTCCAGTGACAAGTTAGCACAAAGGAATTCAAAGTTTCATCCATTTCTAAATTAGTATAAATAACAGAATGTTTACTACACAAAAATAAATGCCTCCACTTAATTGAACTAGTAACAGAACATAATCAAAAGGAACATCTAGTAAGGAAATTAATTCTCCAAAAACTAACTCCTGCAATACAAATGTGAAACCCTACTGATAACTAAATTTATAATGTGGACTATCAACATGAAGCTGCTAGGCTCCTTCACGTGGATGGAATAAAGTATAATTCAAATCACAATTTACTTTAACAAGATTGAAAGAGAAGCAACAAACACAATCATAATTATAAAGCAAAAAAAAAATAGTTGTGAGACAATTTCCTAAAAAAGGCAACAAACATGTAAATGACCCAAATTGTAGCAGATTTTGACAATTTTAATTAACAATCATAGCAATTACATTTGTTGAAAATTTGAAGTAAATACCTTGATCAACAGTAAAACAACCAGAAAAACCAAGCAAGAGCTGAAGTCGATGAATTGGAACAACCAGCCACAGCAACAAACAAGCCGAAACATGACAGCAACAAAACTCCTAAACAAGTTCAGAGAATTGACGTCACAACTGAACTTGGAGCTGAAACTGCTTGAGGTACTCAACGTCTTTATCAAGCATTGAAGCCTTGTCGGTCTCCACACTGAAAACTTGTCGACAATGCCAACTTCCAAAGTGAATAAAAGAGCTAGCTTTAGTTTTATGCTAACAGCAACAACATATGAGAGAATTTCATCAAAGTGAGGAACTCAGCGGATTCAGTGAACGAGAATGAAATTCTTCATTCCAAACAGGATAAGGCAGCAATTAATAACTTTAGCTTTGGTAGTCTGATTACCAAATTATTTATTTACTGATAGGACCTAAGAGCGGAGGGGTTGCAATAAAATGATCAAGTGAAATCTGGAATTAAAGAACAATTAAATCCACAGCAATGGAACAGCAACGATAAGGCAGTAGAATCAACACCAAACTTCAATTTCCAAATTAAATCTACAACTTCGAAAATAGAGCTTGAAACAAACCAGAAATGCAGAGCAATTGATGAACGAAAATCAACGATCTAAAAAAAAAACAACCACAATTCCTTTTGAAGGCCCGGATTTTCAGAAGATTTTTTTTTACTTTTCAGATATATCTTTTTTTTTTAAATTAAACTTCTAAAAGCTTCTTCTTCCAGTAATTGCGTGTGTGTGTGTTGATTGAATCAAAAGGAAGAACGAGAGGGAAAAGGTGACAGGGAAGAGAGGAACTGCGCCCATTTTCTAAAGGGGGAGGGTCAGGGATTTCTTTTTTCTCTTCCTCTTCAGATTTGTGTTTTTAACATGATGGGAGTCGTGTAGTTTGGGGGGGGGGGGGGGTCATTTGGGACTTTTTCACTTCCCATTTCTTTTTTTTGTTCTTTTCTTTCTTTAATTAATTAAAAACAAAACTAAATTCCTAAATTAATTCAAATTGTAAAATTAAGCTAATTATCTAACTATGTAAAACTGATTCTTTTTTTGTGATTTTTGATTAATAGCATAAGTAACTCAATGTAGTTAATATCTAAATGTAAATTAAATCTAAGGTGGTATGAAATCAAAATGTGACACTTTTTATGATTTTTCTATGATTTAAAAAAGATATAATACATAAATACCCAATTAAACTTGTCCGAAAAAGTCATTTACACACCTTAACCTTATAGGCGACCTATGCCCCCCTATTCTTGTTTGAAATGAATTTTATACACTATTGGTAACTCATAATCAGTCTTCTAGTGGATATGTGTAGTACACGCGCCACGTGTCAAAACAAAGAATAGGGGGAAATATATCACTATCACATATACACCATGTAACAAAGAACATAAAAAGTATCCAATCATAGCAACTATATACAAAAACCCCATCATCCACAAAAGTCAACTTTACAAGAATAGAAAACCCAAACAGCTAAAAAAAACTAATTACCAATTAATCAAGAATTAACGGGAAAGAAAGATTGAAACTTTTACCACAAATCTTGATGGGTGCTTCAAGTTCCAATAAATTAGGCTGTTTCAAGAAAATCTCTTTAGAAATCAAACACAACTGTTCGATTTCAACCTTTGTTAACACTACTTGTTTCCCTGGTTTACCCTTTACTTCAAGAAGCCGACTTATAATATCATCTAACACATTTTGGTCCATTTTTTTCAATTTTCACTAACAATTTTTTTACCTACTTCAAATGGGGTTTGCGTTTTGATGGCGTAGATGTGAGGGACTTGGTATAAGAAGATTATACCAATAAAGTTGTACTAGAAATAGAGATGAATAGTGGCCAGAATTAAGAAATAGAAAAAAAAATTGCCGGCTGAGAAGAACGAAAGATACGGCCTTTGACAGTGAAGGATGAGGGCTTTTATTTTTTGTTGGAATGACAAAAGTGTCACGACCCCAAACCCCGGTCGTGATGGTGCCCAACACATTGCTAGGCAAGCCCGACCATCTTATCCAATTACCAGCCAAGTATAATTAATGCTGATTAATCGGCGTGATTAGCCTGTTTTCATAACAAATCAAGAAGTGTAGAAATGAAATACACGAATACAGTCCCAACCAAATCGTGGTGTCGCAAGTCCGAGCCTCTACAAATGAGATCTACTACACAATCAAGTCTAAGCAGAATGGAGACAACAAAATGATAAAAAGGAAGAGGTGAGGTACTGCGGACGTCGGCAGCTACCTCGAAGTCTCCACGGAATGGCGATAATACAAGCAGTTGCGATAGCTCAACTGCCCTCCTGAACCTGTATATCTGCACAAAAAGTGCAGAGGAGTGGGGTGAGTATATTTCAACTCAGTGAGTAATAATAATAAACAATAACTGAAAATAAGAACTCCTGTACTATCACTAAACAGTTCTAAGGCAAACCCCCCACAGGTAAGTCATCACTACATTGAGTACTCTGATCTCCAGTCCACATCTATCTCAACAAGGTCCCACGCCGATCAAATCCTCACTCGTACCGCTACGGTGTACATCCAACTCAATGTATGTAGATATATACATATATGTCTATAATGTATAAGTATTTAAGTATGTATATGGATATGAATAAATATAATGTTGCGGCGTGCGGCCCGCTCCAATACATATACCGCTACGGCGCGCGGCCCGCTCTATTTAACGTCGACGGCGCTCAGCGGGGGTGTATACACACTTCGGAGGGGCTCCCAGGCCCAAGCGCTATGGTGCTATGGCGTGCGGCCAGAGGTCCACCATATATCATTGCGGCGTGCGGTCCGATCCAATATATATATATATATATATATATATATATATATATATATATATATATATATATATATATACATATATAATTATACTGCCGGGCCGTGCAGCCCGATCCCATAATATACCAGCGCTCACTGGAATGTGTGCGGACTCGGACTCGAAGGGGCTCCTACGGCCCAGGCGATATATATCTGCGGCGTGCGGTCCGTCCCACATGTATATTACATGTATATTACTGCGGCGTGCAGTCCGATCCAATATATATACTGCTGCGGCGTGCGGCCCGATCCAATATAGGTATATATATAATACCTCATAATGGGTCCTCGACCCTATCCCAGTCAATATGTGCTTGGCCTCTCAGGCCCAATATAATATATCACAGTGGGTCCTGGACCCTAACTCAGTCAATATAAACCTGGCCTCTGAGGCTCACTCAGCTAGAATAGGGAATTCCACTCTAGGTAGTATCTCTCAAAAAACATATCTAGTACTGGCTCGTAATATGCTATACAATTGTAATTATGGCTGAGTGTATGTTTCCAACATGATATAAGGATCACCTAGCTCTATAGGTTTCCTAATACTCTACAGATCGGCACAAGGCCCCAAACATGGCTATTAGCCCAATTGCACAGTAATAATCTCATTAACAGTCATAAAACACAGTATTCTATTAGCCGGGAAGGACAAAGTCCGAACCAGCAATCACAATTTCACCACGCACGTCACAAGACGCGCATCTCATCTCAACATAGCACTATAAAGTGCTAGTACGGGGTTTCAAACCCTCAGTACATTATTTACTACTACCACTCACCTCGAACCGGTAGAAGTCGTATTCCGCCTTGCGCTTGCCTCGCAATTCAATCACCTCGGATGCCGAATCTGCTCAAAATCAATGAGAATACATCAATATAGGCTAATTAGACAAAAGCCATTCGAAATAACTCAATTTGCACCAAAACCCACAAAGTTGTCAAAACCCGACTTTCGGTACGCTTCTCAAAAAATTACGAAAATCACATTTTCGGAACCCTCATCTCAATACGAGTCTATGCATATAAAATTTATCCAATTCCGACACCATTTGGTCCTTCAAATCTTTATTTTACATTTTGGGAGATTTCATCAATTTTCTTCCCAAATTCCATCCCAAATCACAAATTAAATGATGGATTCAATGATATATTCATGTAATCTAGCCAAATCAAAGTTAGAATCACTTACCCCAATGAATTTCTTGAAAAACCTTCGAAAAATCGCCAAAATCCGAGCTCTCTAGGTCCAAAAATCAAATAAAACATAAAATCTCGTATTTATAGAGTAGCCCTCGGATTCCAGTAGTGCTGACCGCACACAAATGGCCGCGGTCCGCGCCCAGTCCACGCGGCCGCACAAAAATGGCCGCGGTCGCGCCGTTTGCTCTGCAGTGACAGGCTTTGGTATTTTGATCATAACTTTCGCTACAGATGTCTAAATGATTATTTCTTTAGTGTTTCGGAAACTAGATACGAAGATCTACAACTTTCCTTTTTGAGTCACCTCAAAATTCCTTGTAGATAAAAAGATATGAGCTTCTGAAGTAGGACTAGTGATCTGAAGATTTTTCCACCTACGCGGACCGCACAGAAATGACCGCGGTCCGCGCCCAACCAGCGCGGCCGCGCCAAAAGGACTGCGGTCTGCGTCCCAATGACTGCCCCTTCCATTTTCTATGTTCCGGGATGTCCGTACTCACCCGAAATACACCCGAGAGACCCCCGAGACCTCAACCAAAAGCACCAACAAGTCAGAAAATACATCACGGACTTAGTCGAGGCCTCAAATCACATCACATATCATCAAAATCATCGAATTACCACGGATTCAAGCCTAAATTTATCAAGTTCTTCCAAAACTCACATTCGATCCGAAACCCGACCAAATGACGTCCGAATGACCTGAAATTTTGCGGACAAGTCCAAATTCACTTAACGAAGCTACAGAAACTCTCGGAATTCTATTCCGACCCTCTGATCAAAATATCACCTATCGACCGGAATCCGCCAAAATATTAACTTCGCCAAAATAGGCTAACTTCTTCACCGGACCTCCAAAATTACTTCTGATTTCGCTCCTAAGCCTTAAATCATCACCTGAAACTAGTCGAATCATCAGAATTCAATTCCGGGTTATTTACCTCATCGGTCAACATTTGGTTGACTTTTCCAACATATTCTCCTCATAAAGGGATTTATGGCCTCATTTCTATTCAAAATCTCTCCGATTTGCTTCTAACTTTCCAAACACATTTAAAATAGCATATTGAGGTATTAAATGAAGAAAACGGGGCGATAACTCCCGTATCGACAAGTTGGGTCGTTACATTCTCCCCAACTTAAACAAACGCTCGTCCTCGAGCGGACCTAGAGTTGTACTAGATTCAACACAATAGCTGAATGACCTCACCGAGCATATACTCGGGGTGATACCACTTCACTCTATCTTTCAAAAATCCGATAACATAGTATAGCTGAATTTCCACAGTCTATCCGAACCATAAACCGCATTGCACTTTCCGAAATCATATACCAAATCTGAATCCCACATCTATACTCAGAGTACACACGATCCAACTGTAATAGCCAAACTCGCCACTCCGGGTGAGATCATATGATGTATCAAACAACCCAATCACTCGAGACAATAGTCTCTAATCACAACAACTGGCCACAATAACCAAATGCTAGCAGAAAGAACCTTTCTCATTAGATAGAGTCTTATTCCAACACCTTCATATCCTGCCCACGGCAACCGCACACGCGATATATCGAGTCCATCTCTCAGGTCATCCATTCATGAATCCATTTCCCTTTTTAACTGCTACCACAATAGATTTCGGAGCCAAACCTCGATATCACCTTCCTAACCAGCTGAAACCACATACGCCCACACTCATTAACGGCTCCAACGATCATTCCGGTGATAACACACCGCACTGGTGATATGACACCTCAACACCGGCCTAAGCCACAACGAGCACAACACAAGCTCCAATAAGAAATGTCTGAACATACTCAAATCATGAAAACTAACTCAAACGAAAGAGTTGTAATTTAATTCCTCCGTACCATCATAACATAGAACTGAGACCCAGTCTCGCATTATAGAAATAGAGTACCTGAATTCATCTCGAAATGTCGTAACATCATATGGCCTTGCCACAACTTATGATTCCATCCAAACACTACTACCTATGAAGCACCTCAAGTTATCTCATCATGCTCAAAACAGTCAGCCACACACAGATCTAGGTCCGAACTCAAACAATCAATCTCACCCATGGTGAAACAATGAATATACGCCATCAAATCTTGTAAGGACACAACCGATGTGCCATTTGTCGAGCGACACCCAACACTGACCTTTACTCAGAGACTAGGAAGTATAGTACACAAGGTAACATATGGAACAACTATTCTCCAATTCACACGGTTGCGGCATGCAACCTGCTCAAAATAACATACTCGTGGCGGCGTGCCACCCGATCCAAATACCTTACCTATGGCGGCGTGCCACCCGATCCTGATACCATACATGTGGCGGCGTGCCACCCGATCCAAATACTATGCATGTGGCGGCGTGCCACCCGACCCACGAATACATCTAGCAAAGGGAATGCACATCGGGTCAAGTTGCTCCTTGCACCAAACATATATATATAGCCTCAAGCTCGGCCATATGAAACGCATCCGACAAAGTTCCTCAATACTGGAGTTGAATCAATGGTAGATACCTCTACACTGACATCCGCCACGAAGGCCCAACCGACAAAGCAATACCTACCAGCCGTCCTCTGGCCCTAGGGTATTTCTATCCCTGCTGGAGCATGATCTGATGCACTCTGCCACGCAGTTGCGACATTTTCCTGACATAGTCCATATCACATTAGACCAGACAACCAGTCCGCAATCATATATCATTATTCCATTTCATCATATCAGGTAACGAGATAACCACTAGGGCTTCCAATTTTCAATAACCGCTAAACGGTGCTGATACACACGACATACCACCACTGCATAGGCGGATTACGAGAACTTCTAGTCTCTAACACATATATAACACATGAATTACTATGCCTGATTCCACTCTCCACCGTACGAGTACGTAACACATATCAAGTATCCATTCATACCACGTACGCCATTCAGAAATCTCCCTATGCCAACAACGACTCAATCATCACTGTCAATCCAATAGGAGAATACCACAATACCACAAGATATTATCAGTTTACACCACCTTGCCATTTTGACCATATACTCTGCCAAAACACTAGAGTAGAAGTACCATTTTCCTTAATCACCGGGAAGCTTGATTCTCAGATTAACTGCAGCTGCCCACGCTGCTGGGGGATTTTAATGACTTCCCATACATTATGAACTGATCTCAAAACCTTGCATATGCCATTATCAACATTCCATAACACATCGCATATACCATACCACACTAAGACAACATGGAAATTCATATCCCTTTCCTCCGCCGCAAACATCGGCGCACTCAACTAGTTAAGGACTTTCATGATCCCATATAGAAAAAACTCATTACACATCCCAAGCCTTGCATACCAATCAGGAAAAATACACTCATTTTCAAAACACGGTAAAACACATCATAAACTTTTTCTCCCAATTACAATTATATTGCATAAGTTTAACTGCCAGGACAGAGTCCTTATACCCATATCGAGTTACACAACTGCCAGCCCTCACAAGCTTTATTGCACAATATCTGCAAGACTCACTATTGCAAACACATACCAGGAATTAATCGTATTCCTTAACATACCATTTCGGTTTATTAGCAAGTTGTTCCATCTACCCAGTTTCCTTTCTGATTCATCTTTAATTAAATATTCTCCTTCACTGGAGGATCACAATACCTCAACTCAGGTTACCATACGAGTCTCATACACAAGACCACGCGGTCTAAGGCTCAGAGGCCGCTGAATACTCCCTCAATGTTTCCCAGAGGTACCACAATCTACAACACTTTACCTTGAAGAACTTCCTCCAATTTTTGAATTTGTTATCATTACTCTCCAATATAGATACATAGAATCTCATCATCCACATAACATAACAAAAGTCTCGATTTCTTCTAACGAAACCACAGTCTTTAGCCACGTGCACAATCTTAAGACACCTTACCGTTACAAGCAAAATCTTGAACGCCGTAAAACAATTCTCGGGCGTCATTCATCATTATTCAGTTGTAATTCAGCTGTCTTATTGAACAGAACCACTCGTGCCTTGTTAAAACTCTGATATCGCAGAACATGATTACATACAGCTGCATTTAGCTATCTTTCTTTCCTATACACCGAACATTCTTTACCAACAGCAGTTCAAACCATCCTATTATTTCTTCATATCTACGAAGCACCATAACCTTTATCAGAATTTCCCAACATACTTAGAGACAGAATCAACATAGCACACAACAGTGCAATCAGTTAATCAACAACAACCTCCCCAACATGGCTCGGAGCCATACATCGAAGCACTTTTTGCCACTCATAGAATTCTTTACTCAAATGATGTCACAATGTTCTGGTGAGATTAAACTCAAGTCATTTACAAGCTTGACAAAGACTCGAATCATCAGAGACCTTAACCCTTCTGTAATTCTTGCATTTATACACACACCACAGTTAAGCCTACTCTCTTTAGGTAACAGAAATCTTTTCTAAGTCCCAAATTTTTCCAAAAATTTCGATAGAGTTTCCTTTGTAATTTGGCCTATCCACCTGCCAGAGAATCACCAAAACCATCCTAACAATACATCCACAACTTAACAAGACATCACAATGTATATCAACAACATTAATCTCAATACTATACGAATCATATTATCACAATTTATACCTGAACCTGCGCTACACCTGCTCGCATCATAACACATATCAAATACCATTCAATTACACATCCGAATCAACCCACCTACTTTGCATCAATCTAGTATTTCAGTACAACACCTTCCACCAGGATATACATAGCATAATCACTCTAGTCTTCCTGAGTCTAAACTCGTTTTACTACACGTAAGGCACTTTACCTTCCAACTAAGAGATATGATAAATATTCACCACGCCCATAGCTTGGGGCTACACAACATATTACAATAAGGATCTAACACCTGACAACTCGTACATTATTAAGCTTCCATTTCCACAGTTAGGAACAATACCGATCGCATGAATTTCATAATACCGGCTCGCGAAATTAGCACCTCGATGCTCAAGCCATAGACAAGGATCCTGCCTCAAGTCCTCCAGACTAGCCTAACATGAACTCGCAGAGATTATACCTCGTCCCTCGATTGGGGAATCATAAGCCGTCAAGGCAAATTTATCACTAAGCACTCGAGTGCGCACATCAACGTGCAGAAGGAATTTCAAGAATCGTACCTCAAACTGAATCAAGTACGCACGATAAGAATTTCAAGAATTTGAAGCTTTCCTAAAAGGTTTGCAGCCTCCCGAGGATAAGTACAGGTGTCCCCGTACCGATCCACGAGACTCTACCAACCGGCTCATGACTCGCGAGACCTGTTAACCTAGGCTCTGATACCAACTTGTCACGACCCCAAACCCCGGTCGTGATGGCGCCCAACACATTGCTAGGCAAGCCCGACCATCTTATCCAATTAAACCAGCCAAGTATAATTAATACTGATTAATCGGCGTGATTAGCCCGTTTTCATAACAAATCAAGAAGTGTAGAACTGAAATACAAGAACACAGTCCCAACCAAATCGTGGCGTCACAAGTCTGAGCCTCTACAAATGAGATCTACTACAAAATCAAGTCTAACTAGAACGGAGACAACAAAATGATAAAAAGAAAGAGGTCAGGTACTGCGGACGTCGGCAGCTACCTCGAAGTCTCCACGGAATGATGATACTAAAAGCAATTGCAATAGCTCAACTGCCCTCCTGAACCTGTATATCTGCACAAAAAGTGCAGAGGAGTAGGGTGAGTATATTTCAACTCAGTGAGTAACAATAATAAACAATAACTGAAAATAAGAACTCCTGTACTATCACTAAACAGTTCTAAGGCAACCCCCATAGGTAAGTCATCACTACAGTGAGTACTCTGATCTCCAGTCCACATTTATCCCAACAAGGTCCCACACTGACCAAATCCTCACTCGTACCGCTACGGTGTACAACCAACTCAATGTATGTAGATATATATACATATGTCTATAATGTATAAGTATTTAAGTATGTATATGGATATGAATAAATATAATGCTGCGGCGTGCAGCCCGCTCCAATACATATACTGCTGCGGCGTGCAGCCCGCTCCATTTAACGTCGACGGCGCTCACTGGGGGTGTATACGGACTTCGGAGGGGCTCCCTAGGCCCAAGCGCTATGGTGCTATGGCGTGCAGCCAGGTCCACCATATATCACTGCGGCGTGCAGTCCGATCCAACATATATATATACATTTATAATTATACTGCTGCGGCGTGCAGCCCGATCCCATAATATATCAGCGCTCACTGGATAATTATACTGCTGCGCGCGTGCAACCCGATCCCATAATATACCAGCGCTCACTGGAATGTGTGCAGACTCAGACTCCGAAGGGGCTCCTACAGCCCAAGCGCAATAATACTGCGGCGTGCAGTCCATCCCACATGTATATTACATGTATATTACTACGGCGCGCAGTCCGATCCAATATATATACTGCTGCGGCGTGCAGCCCGATCCAATGTATATACTGTTGCGGCGTGCAGCCCGATCCAATATAGGTATATATATAATACCTCATACTAGGTCCTCGACCCTATCCCAGTCAGTATATGCTTGGCCTCTCAGGCCCAATATAATATGTCTCAGTGGGTCCTCGACCCTAACTCAGTCAATATAAACCTGGCCTCTGAGGCTCACTCAGCTAGAATAGGGAATTCCACTCTAGGTAGTATCTCTCAAAATACACATCTAGTACTGGCTCGTAATATGCTATACAGTTGTAATTACGGCTGAGTGTATGTTTCCAACATGATATAAGGGTCACCTAGCTTTACAGGTTCCCTAATGCTCTAAAGATCGGCCCAAGGCCCCAAACATGGCTATTAGCCCAATTGCACGGTAATAATCTCATTAACAGTCATAAAACACAGTATTCTATTAGCCGGGAAGGACAAAGTCCGAACCCACAATCACAATTTCACCACGCACGTCACAAGACGCGCATCTCATCTCAACATAGCACTGTAAAGTGCTAGTACGGGGTTTCAAACCCTTAGTACATTATTTACTACTACCACTCACCTCTAACCGGTAGAAGTCATAGTCCGCCTTGCGCTTGCCTCGCAATTCAATCACCTCGGATACCGAATCTGCTCAAAATGAAAGAGAATACATCAATATAGGCTAATTAGACAACCCATTCGAAATAACTCAATTTGCACCAAAACTCACAAAGTTGTCAAAACCCGACTTTCGGTACGCTTCTCGAAAAATTACGAAAGTCACATTTTCGGAACCCTCATCTCAATACGAGTCTATGCATATAAAATTTATCCAATTCCGACACCATTTGGTCCTTCAAATCTTTATTTTACATTTTGGGAGATTTCATCAATTTTCTTCCCAAATTCCATCCCAAATCACAAATTAAATGATGGATTCAATGATATATTCATGTAATCTAGCCAAATCTAAGTTAGAATCACTTACCCCAATGAATTTCTTGAAAAACCTTCGAAAAATCGCCAAAATCCGAGCTCTCTAGGTCCAAAAATCAAATAAAACATAAAATCTCGTATTTATAGAGTAGCCCTCGGATTCCAGCAGTGCTGACCGCACACAAATGGCCGCGGTCCGCGCCCAGTCCACGCGGCCGCACAAAAATGGTCGCGGCCGCGCCGTTTGCTCTGCAGTGACATGCTTTGGTATTTTGATCATAACTTTCGCTACAGATGTCCAAATGATGATTTCTTTAGTGTTTCGACAACTAGACACGAAGAGCTACAACTTTCGTTTTTTAATCACCTCAAAATTCCTTGTAGATAAAACGATATGAGATTCCGAAGTAGGACCAGTGATCTGAAGATTTTTCCACCTACGCGGACCGCACAGAAATGACCGCGGTCCGCGCCCAGCCAGCGCGGCCGCGCCAAAAGGACTGCGGTCCGCGTCCCAATGACTGCCCCTTCCATTTTCTATGTTCCGGGATGTTCATACTCACCCGAAATACACCCGAGACACCCGGGACCTCAACCAAAAGCACCAACAAGTCAGAAAACACATAACGGACTTAGTCGAGGCCTCAAATCACATCACATATCATCAAAATCATCGAATTACCACGGATTCAAGCCTAAATTTATCAAGTTCTTCCAAAACTCACATTCGATCCGAAACCCGACCAAATGACGTCCGAATGACCTGAAATTTTGCGGACAAGTCCAAATTCACTTAATGAAGCTACAGAAACTCTCAGAATTCTATTCCGACCCTCTGATCAAAATATCACCTATCGACCGGAATCCGCCAAAATATTAACTTCGCCAAAATAGGCTAACTTCTTCACCGGACCTCCAAAATTACTTCTGATTTCGCTCCTAAGCCTTAAATCATCACCTGAAACTAGTCGAATCATCAGAATTCAATTCCGGGTTATTTACCTCATCGGTCAACATTCGGTTGACTTTTCCAACCTATTCTCCTCATAAAGGGATTTATAGCCTCATTTCTATTCAAAATCTCCCCGATTTGCTTCTAACTTTCCAAACACATTTAAAATAGCATATTGAGGTATTAAATGAAGAAAACGGGGCGATAACTCCCGTATCGACAAGTTGGGTCGTTACAAAAAGAGTCCCTAGTATTAAAAGGAAGATAATGTTTTTAGGAAGGATATTTAAGGAAAAGTAAAGTTGTATGCAATGTCTTCAACTCTTACACGCGGGTTGGGAGAGTAAAACTACTGCCTTTGCCGGTAACGACCCGACCGGTCGTTTTAAGCTCCGACGCGTCATTCAGTAAATCGAGGCCATGAACAGCTTCATCTCAGGTATATTGACTTGTGTGTATGGTCAGAATTAAAATTCAGGAAGTTTGGAGTCAAATCTAAATGGACATTCTAATTTTGAAAGCTTAAAGTTGAAGAAATGAACTAGGATTGAAATTTTGAGTAAATGACCTCGGAATTGGGATCTAAAAGTTCCAGCATGCTCGTATGATGATTTTTAACTTGGGCGTATGTCCGGATTTAGTTTTTGATAACCCGTGAGCATTTCGGCGTATGTGGTGGAAGTTAGTATTTTAGAAGAATTTCATAAATTTGGGTTGGAAGGCATTTTAGAGTTATAGATGTCCATTTGGGATTCCGAGTCTGGGAATAGATCCATATGGTATTTTGGAGTTGGGATCGCGATCGGAAGTGAATTCGGATGTCCGGAGGTCATTTTGAAGTCATTTGGCTAAATATAGGAATTTGAAGGTTTATGAGAAAATTCGACCGAAAGTGAAAATTTTGATATCGGGGTCGGAATGCGATTCCGAAAGTTGGTGAAAGTCCGTAATGTTGAATGTGACTTGTGTCCAAACTTTGAGTCAATTCGGATCGATTTTGGTAGGAAATGGGACAATTAATCTCTTTAAGGAAAGCTTAAGTTGGAAAAGTCAACCCAACATTGACTTGTGAGTTAGAGGGCTCGGAACTGAATTCCGATGATTTGGTTAGTTTAGGGGGATGATTTAAGACTTAGGAGCTCAATTGGAAGTAATTTTGGAGGTCCGGTGAAGAAGTTAGCCTATTTTGGCGAAGTTGGAATTTTGGCGGAATCCGATCGATAGGTGATATTTTGATCCGGGAGTCGGAATGGAATTCCGATAGTTGCAGTAGCTTCGTTAGGTGATTTTGGATATGTCTGCAAATTTTGAGGTCATTCGGACATCGTTTGGTCGGGTTTTTGATCGAATGTGAATTTTGAAAGTTTAAGTTTAAGTTTGAATCGAATTCTAGGATTTTGGTGATTTTTGATGTTTAAGGTACCGTTTTTATGATCCGAGCAAGTTTGAATGAAGTATTAGGTTGAGTTTGTGTTTTTGGTTGAGGTCCCGAGGGCCTCGGGGTGATTTCGGATGCCTAACGGGCATTTTTGGTTTGGAAAAAGCTGCTGTTGCAGCAGATTTTCAGCAGCTTTTTGGCTACTTTGGGAGCTGATATCTTGTAATCTATAAGGAATCACAAAATGTGCAAAACACGAAAGTTGTAGACCTTCATTTCTAGTTTCCAGAAAGCTAAAGAACTCGTAATCGGGACATCTGTACTGTAAGTTATGATCGACGGAAAAGGACTGTTGGAGCAATAGGATGTACAACTTGTATAGCACAAGTGCAAGGTACAACTCGACGAAGCACGGGCAGATTCTTTTTACAGGAAATTGGTTTATTTCTTTCATTGATTTCATTTCGTTTGGATGATTTTGGAGAGCTTCAAGAGGGGATTTCACCGGGTAAACATTGGAGGTAAGTTCTATGGTCTAAATACATGATTTATCTTAGAATCTTCAATTATTTACTGTAAATGGGAGGATTAATGGGAGATTTTTGCCCTAAGCCTAGGTTATGATAAATCATCAATTTGAATGGGCAAACGGAGTCCGATTTTGATAAACTTTATATGTATGGACTCGTGTTGAGATAAGAAATCCGAATATGTAACTTTTGTAATTTTTCGAGAAGCGTACCGAAAGTCGGGTTTTGGCAACTTTGTGGTTTTTCATGTAATTTGATTGTGTTTGATTGGGTGTTGTTCCGTTAGCCTATTTTGATATATTTGTGCGTGGATGCTGGTTCGAGGAGCCAAGGCATCGCAGAGCTTGGGTTTTCGCTGGATCGAGGTGGGTAAAACTTGTAAATGATGTCATGAGGGTTAGTAAACCCCGGACTTGCACATCTTAGTGTTGTATTGAGGTGACTTGCACGCCGGATAACGGGCGTGGGGTAGAGCACCATTGGGGATTGTGACTTGG
Organism: Nicotiana noctiflora; assembly: GCA_032618575.1. NCBI lineage: Eukaryota > Viridiplantae > Streptophyta > Magnoliopsida > Solanales > Solanaceae > Nicotiana > Nicotiana noctiflora. Next base: position 120,639 of record JASVEL010008361.1, on the reverse strand, counting down.
TCCATCCCGCGTAATGAATAATAACACCTAATTGCTTGAAATTGAATTAACATTCTAATAAAAGATATTAATTATCATGAATTGGACTAATTATCATGCTTGGGCTTCATGCCGATTATTTGAATCCTTCAGGGATTGGTATCAGTGTCTTGATAACACTGTGCATATTTTTGTCTCGGTCTAAGGTTTTTAAATGTTATTTTGCTACTTAGCATTTTTATAAGGTTATGAAAAACTTGAACAAGGTCTTAATGACATTTCTAGCTGTGAGCTAATATGATACTGTTGCCCGAGGGGCTTTTCTTGATTATTTGTTAGACTGATTGGGGTCGAGGGCCATATGTTAGAGCATGACGATTTATGTGAGCATATGCATACACATGCATGGATCGGACTGCACGCCGCAGTGGTATTTGGATCGGGCTGCGCGCCGCAGCAGGTGTGATATTGATATTGCGCTTGGGCTGTAGGAGCCCCTCCGGAGTCTGAACCCCTACAGTGAGCGCGGGCGCCTTTGTATGGATCGGGTTGTACGCCACAGCGTCATATGCATTGCATGGCATACATACATTGGTTTAGGTGTACTACGTGGCATAACATTTAGCACTCATACATTACTGGCACACATGCATTATTTGCCTTATTGACCAGATCTCCTGGTGGAAATTATTAAGAAGTGCTGAGCCCGAGGGGCTGATTTGAGTGCAGACTTGCACTGCTTGAGATTGTACCCAGGTATTGGTATGTTATCATGAAAGAAAGAAATATAAAAATTGAGATTTCTAAATAATCTACTCACAAATGCTAGAAAGGAATAAAAAGATAGTTCTGTATTGTGGAGCAAGAGATAGTGCCTTGCGTGGTTTTCTTTCCTTCAACATTATTTACTTTTATCACCGCTGAGTTGGAAGTACTCACACCCAACTCCCTGCACCTTGTGTGCAGATCCAGGTACATCACAGCAGAGCTGATTCTATAGCTGCTCGGGAGTGCATTTGGACAATTGAGGTAGCTGCTAGCGTCCGCAGGACCTGACTTTACAACTTACTTTTATTCATGTTGATATCTATTTCTGCAGTTGAGCACCGTCGTAGACACTATCACACTTTATATACTCTGTAGAGGCTCATGAATCGTGACTCCTGGTCTTTGGGAGGTTTTGTTGGTTTGGGACGTGATCCCCGTATTAGAATATTTTCTTTGTGATTATTTGATCTTGATTATGCCTAAAAGTGGTCAAATGTGAGTTGCTGGCTCCGTGACTTTGTTGATTGGTCGGCTGGCCTAGCAGTGTGTTGGGCGCCATTACGATCGGGTTTGGGGTCGTGACAAGTTGGTATCAGAGCCTAGGTTACTAGGCCTCATGAGTCTTGAGCCGGTTGGTAGAGTCTTGTGGATCGGTACGGGGACGCCTGTACTTATCCTCGGGAGGCGGCAAACCTTTATGAAACACTTCACATTTCTTGGAATTCTTATCGTGCGTACTTGATTCAACTTGAGATATAATTCTTGGAAATTCCTTCCATACGCCTGTACGCGCACTCGAACACTCAGTAATATAATTGCCTTGATGGCTTGTGATTCCCTGATTGAGGGGCAAGATATGATCTCCGTGAGTTTATGTTGGGCCACTCGGGAGGACTTAAGGCCAGATCTTTGTCTGTGACTTGAGCACCACAGTGTTGATTTTATGAACTGGTATTATGAAGATTGTATGACGAGTATTGTTCCCAATTGTGGAAATGGAAGCTTGATAACGGATGAGTTGTTAGGTGTTAGACTCTTATTGTGATTCGTTGTGTAGCCCCTAGCTATGGACGTGGTGAATATGTTCATGTCTCTTAGTGGAAAGGTAAAATGCATTACGTGTGGTAATATGAGCTCAGGCTCATAAAGATCAAATGTGTTATGCTATGTGCATTATGATGTCTTGTCAAATTTCCGATGTATTGTTAGGATGGTTTTGGTGATTCTCTGGCAGGTGGATAGGCCATATTACAAAGGAAACTCTGCCGAAATTTTTGGAAAATTTGAGACTTAGAAAAGATTTTTTGTCACCTAAGGAATAGGCTTAGCTGTTGTGTGTGAATGAATACAAGAAGTGAAAAAGAATTAAGATTTCTGGTGATTCGAGTCTCCGCCAAAGCTTATAAATGACTCGAGCTTAATCTCATTGTAACATTTCGGCATCACTTGAGTAATAATGCTATGAGTGGTTAAAAGTGTTTTGATGAATGGCTTCGAGCCAAGTTGGGGAGGTTGCTATTAAATAACTAATTACAGGGTTGTGTGCTATGTGGGCACTGCCTTTAAGTATGTTGGGAAAATTCTGACAAGGTTGTGGTGCTTCGTAGATGTGAATAAATACTAGGATGTTTTGAACTACTGTTGGTAAGGAATGTTCGGTGTATAGAAAAGAAAGATAGCGAATTGTACATGTAAGTAATCATGTTCTGCGATGTCAGAGTTCTAACAAAACACGAGTTGTTTTGTTCAATAGGACAGTTGAATTACAGTTGAATAAGGGTGAATGACGCCCGAGAATGGTTTTGCAGTGTTCAAGATTTTGCTTGTAACAGTTAGGTGCCTTAAGATTGTGTATGTGGCTAAAGACGGCGGTTTCGTTAGAAAAGATCAAGGCTTGTGTTATATCATGTGAATGATGGGATTCTATGTATCCGTATTGGGAAGTAATGATAACACATTCAAAATCGCAGGAAGTTCTTCAAAATAAAGTGTTGTAGAATGTGGTACTTATGGGAAACATTGAGAGAGTATTCAATGGCCTATGGGTCTTAGACCGTGTGGTCTTATGTACGAGTCTCGTGGGGTAACATGAGTTGAGGTATTGTGGTGCTACAGTAAAGAGAATATTAAATTTAAGATGAATCAGAAAGGAAATTGGGTAAATGGAGCAACTTGTTAATAAACCGGAATGGTATGATAAGGATACGATTAACTCCTGGTATGTGTTTGAAGTAATGAGTCTTGCAGATATGGTGCAACAAAGCTCTTGAGTGCTGGCAGTTGCGTAGCTCGACGTGGGTAAAAGGACTCAGTCTTGGCAGTTAAACTTGTGCAATGAATTGGAAGAAAGATTTTGCGATGTGTTATGTATTCGTACGGGAATGTGTGGAATCAGGCATAGCGATTCATGTGCTATATACGTGCTGGAGACTAGAAGTTCTCGTAATCCGCCTACGCAGTGGTGGTATATCATGTGTATCGGCACCGTTTAGCGATTATTGAAAATTGGAAGCCCTAGCGGCTCTCTCTTTACTTGGTATGGTGAATTTGAATAATGATATACGATTGCAGACTGGTTGTCATAAGTCAGGGTTTGTCTAGACTAATGTGATATGGACTATGTTAGAAAATGCCACAAACTGCGTAGCAGAGTGTATCGGATTATGCTCCAGCAAGGTAGATGTACCCTAAGGCCAGAGGACGACTGGTAGGTATTGCTTTGTCAGTTGGGCCTTTGTGGCGGATGTCAGTGTAGAGGTATCTACCATTGATTCAGTTCCGGTATTGAGGAACGTTGTCGGATGCGTTTCATGTGGCCGAGCTTGAGGCTATATATATGTTTGTTGTAATGAGCAACTTGACTCGATGTGCATTTCCTCTTGCGAGATTTATGCGTGGATCGGGTGGCACGCCGCCACGAGTTATCTGGATCGGGTGGCACGCCGCCATAGGTATAGTATCTAGATCGGGTGGCACACCGCCACGGATATGTTATTGGAACGGGTTGCGTGCCGCAACAGTGTGATGTGGAAAATATAGTTTCCTATAAGTTACTTTGTATACAATACTTCCTAGCTTCTAAGGAATAGTCTGTATTGGGTACCACTCGGGGAATATCACATCGGTTGTGTCCATTCAGGATTTGATAGCATATATTAAATGTATCACCGCGGGTGTGATTGATTGCTTGAGTTCAGACCTAAATATGTGCGTGGCTGACCGTTTTGAGCATGGTGACTTGAGGTGCTCCATGAGTAATAATGCTTGGATAGAATCTTGAGTCGTGGCAAGGCCACGTGATGTTATGACATTTCGAGGAGGGTTCAGGTACTCTAATTCTATGATGTGAGACGAGATCTTAGTTATGTGTTGTGATGAAATTGAGGAATTTGAATTACAACTCTTTTGTGTGAGTCAGTTGTCATGATTCGAGTGTGTTCATATCATTTCTTATTGGAGCCTGTGTTTTGGTCGTCGTGGCTTAGGCCGATGAGGAGGTGTCATATTACCATTGTGGTGTGTTATAATCGAAATGATCGTTGGAGTCATTAATGAGTGCGAACATACATGATTTCAGCTAGGTAGAAAGGTAATATCGAGGTTTGGCTCCAAAATCTGTTGTAATATCAGTCAAAAGAGAAATGGTTTCATAAATGGTTGATCTGAGGAATTGTTACGATTTAGCCTGTGTTTTATTTATCGTTGGCAGTATATGAAAATGTTGGAATAAGACTTCAACTAATAAGAGGTTTCCATCGGTATTTGGGTATTGTAGGCAACTGCACTAAATAAAGAATGTTATTGTGGTCATATGAGTAAATTGATACGAAGTGTAAATTCAACAAAGTTATGCATTAATGTTTGGGTACAACGTGTGGAGATTGATATGCTGGTCGAATGATGGAAACAGACTTGGCAGGAAATTCAGGGTGTTGGAATTTGGCCTAATGGCTTATTCGCTTGAATAAAAATTATATCTATAGAATTATATAGCTAATGTGCTCAACTAAGTAGTGGTAGCACGGGAAGGTGCATGATATGTTAAACAAGTTATTTGAGACTACATCATTGTAGTTCTCAGCACGTTCGAGGACGAACGTATGTTTAAGTGGGGGAGATTGTAATGACCCGACCGGTCATTTTGAGCTCCGACGCATCATTCAGCAGATTGAGGCGATGAACAGCTTCATCTCAGGTATATTGACTTGTGTGTATGGTCAGAATTAAAATTCAGGAAGTTTGGAGTCAAATCTAAATGGAAATTCTCATTTTGAAAGCTTAAAGTTGAACAAATGAACAAGATTAGAATTTTGAGTAAATGACCTCGGAATTGGGATCTAAAAGTTCCAGCATGCTTGTATGATGATTTTGAACTTGGGCGTATGTCCGGATTTGGTTTTTGATAACCCGTGAGCATTTCGGCGTATATGCTGGAAGTTAGTATTTTAGAAGAATTTCATAAATTTGGGTTGGAAGACATTTTAGAGTTATAGATGTCCATTTGGGATTCCAAGTCTGGGAATAGATATGTATGGTGATTTTGGAGTTGGGATCGGGATCGGAAGTGAATTCGGATGTACGGAGGTCATTTTGAAGTCATTTGGCTAAATATAGGAATTTGAAGGTTTATGACAAAATTCGACCGGAAGTAAAAATTTTGATATCGGGGTGGGAATGAGATTCCGAAAGTTGGTGCAAGTCCGTAATGTCGAATGTGACTTGTGTGCAAACTTTGAGTCAATTTGGATCGATTTTGGTAGGAAATGGGACAATTAATCTCTTTAAGGAAAGCTTAAGTTGGAAAAGTCAACCCAACATTGACTTATGAGTTAGAGGGCTCGGAACTTAATTTCGATAATTAGGTTAGTTTCGGGGGATGATTTAAGACTTAGGAGCGCAATCGGAAGTAATTTTGGAGGTCCGGTGAAGAAGTTAGCCTATTTTGGCGAAGTTGGAATTTTGGCGGAATCCGATCGATAGGTGATATTTTGATCCGGGAGTCGGAATGGAATTTCGACAGTTGCAGTAGCTTCGTTAGGTGATTTTGGATATGTCTGCAAATTTTCAGGTCATTCGGACATCGTTTGGTCGGGTTTTTGATCGAATGTGAATTTTGAAAGTTTAAGTTTAAGTTTGAATTGAATTCTAGGATTTTGCTGATTTTTATGTTTAAGGTACCGTTTTTATGATCAGAGCAAGTTTGAATGAAGTATTAGGTTGAGTTTGTGTTTTTGGTTGAGGTCCCGAGGGCCTCGGGGTGATTTCGGATGCCTAATGGACATTTTTGGTTTGGAAAAAGCTGCTGTTGCAGCAGATTTTCAGCAGCTTTTTGGCTACTTTGGGAGCTGATATCTTGTAATCTATAAGAAATCACAAACTGTGCAAAACACGAAAGTTATAGACCTTTGTATCTAGTTTCCCGAAAGCTAAAGAACTAGTAATTTAGACATTTGTACTGGAAGTTATGATCGACGAAAAAGGACTGTTGGAGCAATAGGATGTACAACTTGTATAGCACAGGTGCAAGGTACAACTCGATGAAGCACAGGCAGATTCTTTTTACACGAAATTGGCTTATTTCTTTCATTGATTTCATTTCGTTTGGATGATTTTGGAGAGCTTCAAGAGGGAATTTCACCGGGTAAACATTGGAGGTAAGTTCTATGGTCTAAATACGCGATTTTATCTTAGAATCTTCAATTATTTCAATGTAAATGGGAGGATTAATGGGGGATTTTTGCCCTAAGCCTGAGTTATGGTAAATCATCAATTTGAATGGGCAAACGGAGTCTGATTTTGATAAACTTTATATGTATGGACTCGTGTTGAGATAAGGAATCCGAATATGTAACTTTTGTAATTTTTCGAGAAGCGTGCCGAAAGTCGGGTTTTTGCAACTTTGTGGTTTTTCATGTAATTTGATTGTGTTCGATTGGGTGTTGTTCCGTTAGCCTATTTTGATATATTTGTACTGAATTTGTCTAGTTTTGGCATGCGTGGATGCTGGTTCGAGAAGTTAAGGCGTCGCGGAGCTTGGGTTTTCGCCGGATCGAGGTGGGTAATACTTGTAAATAATGTCCTGAGGGTTAGTAAACCCCGGACTTGCACATCTTAGTGTTGTATTGAGGTGTCTTGCACGCCGGATAACGGGCGTGAGATAGAGAACCATTGGGGATTGTGACTTGGTCCGTCCCGCGTAATGAATAATAACACCTAATTGCTTGAAATTGAATTGACATCCTAATAAAAGATATTAATTATCATGAATTGGACTAATTATCATGCTTGGGCTTCGTACCGATTATTTGAATCCTTCAGGGATTGGTATCAGTGTCTTGATAACACTGTGCATATTTTTGTCTCGGTCTATGGTTTTTAAATGGTATTTTGCTACTCAGTATTTTTATAAAGTTATGAGAAACTTGAACAAGTTCTTAATGACATTTCTAGCTGTGAGCTAATATCATACTGTTGCCCGATGGGCTTTTCTTTATTATTCGTTAGACTGATTGGGGCCGAGGGCCATATGTTAGAGCATGACGATTTATGTGAGCATATGCATACACATGCATGGATCCAGGTACATCACAACAGAGCTGATTCTATAGCTGCTCGGGAGTGCATTTGGATAGTCGAGGTAGCTGCAGCATCCGCAGGACCTGACTTTCCAGCTTACTTTTATTCATGTTGATATCTATTTCTGCACTTGAGCATCGTCGTAGACACTATCACACTTTATATACTCTGTAGAGGCTCATGACTCGTGACTCCTGGTCTTTGGGAGGTTTTGTTGGTTTGGGACGTGATCCCCGTATTAGAATATTTTCTTTGTGATTATTTGATCCTGATTATGCCTAAAAGTGGTTAAATGTGAGCTGTTGGCTCCGTGACTTTGTTGATTGGTCGGCTGGCCTAGCAATGCGTTGGGCGCCATCACGACCGGGTTTGGAGTCGTGACATTGCCACGCTACCATTTAGGGTGGTATAAAATTCACCTCAAACAAAAATAGGGGGGACATAGATCGCCCGTAAAGTTAAGGTGTGTAAATGATGTTTTCGAACAAGTTTAATGGGGTATTTATGCATTATCTCTTTTAAAAATACTAAAAATGCATGAAATGCAACTAAATAAGAAAAACACCTAAAAATCAATTAAAATTATTTTGATCTCTTTTTAGGAGTTATTTTCATGTAGGAGAAAAATTACGTGCTCACGGTTACAAGTATTAGAGTGAATTTTTATTGGTTTGCCTGTTGTTTGAATAGTTTTGGAGCGTTGTACATCAATTGGAGTCGTTTGAAGGGCTTGGAAGCTGGTTATGAAAATTTTGGTGCAAGGAGAGTCTCCTTTCTAGCCTTGTAAGAGGGAACTGTCTCATAGGTAATATAATTGGTTATGTGATCCTATTAGTGGGGGCTACGTACGCACGAAGTGACAAGAGTCCGTGCGTATCATGCCCCAAACTAGAGGAGGCATGACTGCACTCGATACAGTATTCGATTGAGTCACTAAATATACTAGCTAACTAAACTGGGGGCCTAATATATTGGGCAACACAACATCTGAAACACTAAGCCTGGATCATTAAGGTCATAACCTGAATAACAATAAGCCATATAAACAAAGGTAGACGAGCTAAAATAATAAAGAAGTAGTTGGCCGACGAGGGCGCAATTCGAGGCAAACATGCCTATACACATATGTATATATGCCAAGTCTATGGGCTGGAGACTGAAAGCTGGAAAAAAAAGAAGAAGAGAAACACAGAATATTGTGTCCACAATGTCATAAGCCCCTTTTATTCGTACTAATGTCATAAGCACTATCGGGATAAGACCCCGAATATACCCGAACTGTACAACAAAAGTAACCATTCTATGATAGTTCCAGGAAGAGGTGGAGCTTACCAACTCACAGCTGAACGCCAAAATCCTAACTGGGGGGTTGATCAGAGTCCCTACCTGGACTTGCACGCATGAAACAAAAATACAGTGTCCCCAGGCAACGAGACATTAGTACGAATAAAATAAACCGGTATGTAAGGTAGAAAGTAGAATGATATTTAGCTAATGTAAAATATATTAATAGTGATACCACCTGACATTAAAACTCTATAAGCCTCTATAGCCGACATCCGATCTCATTGTAATAAAATATGCATGGTATGCTCGTGTAATCGTATGTCACGAATACATATATATTAATAAAAATGCATGACATACCCAACCAAAAGCTAGCAATAGCGGTCTCTTCCGGTAGCTAACTGGTATCATATTGCCAACCTATGGCCATTTGTACAATATATATAGTTTTCGGGAAAATAGGCCCCTTACCTCCGATTATAGCTCAAAGTCCATGCATAATATGCCATGTATGATATGAACTTTGAATGCACAAATAGGCCATAACAAGAGCTTAGCCAATCTTGGCTCATAGGTACGCATGCAATTATTCTCGTGGAACCTCATATGTTTTCTTTTTCTTTTGAATAAGCTCGAAAACTTAACTTGACTTTTAGAAAGATAACTTAACTCTGAAGATGTTCATAAAAACTTAAGGTGCTTCACTTAATCCTTATACATGATTTCTTGATATTTAATAAAAGAAAGTATTTCAAAAATCAAGTGTTTTAGTAGTTTAAACACAAAAATTATATTTAAGATTTTTGAAAATCGACGTGTCACTTTAGAGATTTTAAGATACACTTTAACAAGGAAGAAGGACTTATCGCAAATACTAAATGTCTTTATTTTTTAGTCACAAAACGCAAAGACGAATATGTACGAGTGAAATATCAACCTAATAGCATCATGAAAATACTTCAGCTACGATCCAAATGCCTTTCACATAAGGTCTTTCTAGCAATAAGATAGTAAAATATCACATTTGACGTTTTAGAAATTTTTCAGAATTCGTGCTAAAAGGAAGGACAAAGTTTAGCCGTCCCTGCGAAATTCTTGAACGGAACTTATATTTGGATTTGAAATTGAAACGAATTCTTGACAGAATAATATGTAATCAGAAGAAGTTCTTGACTCTGTTCCAACGTAACTTGGATGAAATTGTTTTGTTGAAGCTTTTAATATGCTTCGGCTTCTTTGAATATTGAACGAAATGTTTCTTAATTTGTGGAACCTTGGACGAAAATTGCTCCTTTTGAATTGAGATGAGGTGATTCTGTTTCTTGAGAGTTGAGAGAATAATGTTTCTATTCGTTAAATTGAAAAGAATCACATTTATTTGATTCATAATAGACTTTGTGGCAGATACTTGGTTTAGTCATCATTGTGACTTCTTAGTCACATTCCTGATATAGAGGATTCTTGCCACTTGGGGTGGGGGTGGGATTTTAATAATTTTTTATTCGCTTATTAGTTAATCGGGTGATGCCCTTTTACCCAGTAATTAATCAATTGCCATAAATTACTTAAAAATTTATTTATTTTTAAAATACATCATATATACTTCATATATTATACTACCGTGGTCATATGGTATTTTGCATGGTACTAGTTCATAATTATCGTGTCACGACCCGGATTCCCCCACCATCGGGATCATGATGACGCCTACTCGTGGTAGCTAGGCAAGCCAATTCACTCATCATCTTCCTGTTTATACAACCATTTTGTTCTCATATTTAATAGCAAGAATAAATACTCATCTTTAAATGCGGAAGTCTTTCGAATAAAAGATGAATAATAGTGTAAAGTAACTGACATAAATCCTCTACCCAAAATGTGGAGTCACAAACTCACGAACCACTAAGGAATAACTACACATAATGGTCTGAAAGAAATTAAATAATAACCGTCTGTCTCGGAACAATGAGATCACATCAATAATAAAAGTAAATAGAGGAGACGCTAGGCCTGCGGACGCCTGCAAGCTACCTCGGTCCCGGAAGCACGGTAATCCCGCTAGTGTACTACTGCTGCTGCTCCTGCTCAAAACCTGGACCTGTGCAAAAATGCACAAAAGTGTAGTATCGGCACAATCCGACCCCATGTGCTGGTAAGTGCCTCGCCTATCCCGGCGAAGTAGTGACAAGCCTAGGACCAGACACTCACATAAACCTGTGCAGTTCTATATATGTATGTACCACAAAATAACAGAGGTATTGAGTAACACAACTAAAAAAGGAGGTAACATGCTAGGGGAGCACAATCAACAACACATAATAAATCAGTAAGATAAAAACAGAGTGTAGCAAAAACAGTTATTGCAAAGCAAGAAGTTTAAATGGTTGCACGGCATCACCCTTCGTTCTTTTACTCTCATCCTCACCAAATAATCAAATAAAAGTGTACGACATCACCCTTCGTGCTTTTACTCACATCCTCACATCCATGGCATGGCATGATCCTTCATGCATGGTTTAAGTAACAACGACACGAAATGTCCCTTCGTACATAATTAATAAACATGGCACGGAATGATCCTTCGTGCATAAATTAAGTAACAACAACACGGAATGTTCCTTCGTGCATAAACAGTAAAACAAGGTACGGAATGATCCTTCGTGCGAACATAAGTAAAAAAAATGGCACGGCATCACCCTTCGTGCATTATCACACTTTCTCACCCAAATAACAATCACAGTCAAGGGCAAAAGAATGAAACAAGTAATATGTACCGTCCAGGCAAGGAAAACCATAATCATAACAATATCCCGGCAAGGGAACAACATCAACAACACAACAAGGTCCCGGCAAGGGAAACAATAATCAACCTTCACAACCCGGCAAGGGCTCAAGAACATAACTTAAGAACATTCCACATTAACTCACAACATGTGTCAACAAACGACTCACGGTCATGCTAGACACCGGTGTATAGATGCTCGTCACTACGCCTATACACCGCACTCGATCACATAGCAATTAGCAATTATCACACTCAATCCTATTCCCTCAAGCTAGGATAGATCAAACACTTACCTTAAAGCCTTGAAGTCCAATTAACCTTCAACTATCGCTTTACCTCGAAATTCAACCTTCAACTCGCTCGAATCTAATCACAATTGATTCAATTACTTTAATAAATTCTATGTAAATTGGTTTGGATGCATAAAAATGTTTTTCTCAAAGTTTTACCCAAAATTTTCCAAAATGCCCCCGGTCCCACGTGGTTGAAACTCGGGGTTCGGACCAAAATCCGGTTACCTATTCCCTCACGAGTTCAATTATATGATTTGTTTTGAAATCGGGCCTCAAATCGAGGTCCAATTCCCCAATTTATGAAAAACCTAGGTTCTACCCAAAAACAACAATTTCAACCATAAAGACCTTTGATTTCTCATAGGAAACATGTTTAATGATGTTAAGAATTGAAAGAGTTGAGTAAAAATTGACTTACAAGTGATTTGAAGTGATATTGCTCTTGAAAAATCGTTTGTGGTGTTTTGGGTTTTGAAAGAATGGTGAAAAAGGGGTTTAAAATCGTTTAAGTATAAGATTGCACAGCTGCGGATATGGGAAGTGCGAACATAGCAGGTCCTGACTGCGGACATCGCATTTGCGAGGGAATTGTTCGCATTTGCGAACATAGGCCAATACAGGGCCACTTCGCATTTGCGAAGTTCTGTTCGCATTTGCGACCTGTGCCTTTCCTGGGCAGCATCGCATTTGCGAGGTTCTTTTCGCATTTGCGAACCAAGGCCTTTCCTGGCCAACTTCGCATTTGCGAAGGTTGGTTCGCATTTGCGAACCAAGGCCAGTTCTGGGTCATCTCGCAATTGCGGGTAATTCTTCGCAATTGCGAAGATATCAGCTGGGAAAAAATACGGGCGTGTGAGCGTGCACCATAGGGATTGTGACTTGGTCTGTTCCGTGAGACTATGGAATCAATTAGCCTACTAATTAATACATGTTCCCTCTGTTTTCATGGAAATTGACTTTACTTCATTTTAGAAATCATGTTTAGGCCTTATGTTATCGTTGTTGAGACTTGTGAGGTCGTGTACTTTCTGAATTAACTGTTATTTGTTGTTCTGTTATCAGTCGTGATATTACTTGCATATTTTACCTCCATCCCCTCCTATTTATCTTTGATACATGTTATTATCTCTGTTTGGGCTGAATTATATTTTTTTCGAGAGCCCGAGGGACTGGTGAGGTTGGTGATTGAGATAGGTCCTGAGCGCAAAGCTGTGAGCTATACGAGTGTATATAGATCCGGTTTCACGCCGCAATGAGTCTTATGGTTGTTTATATATTGGATCGGGCTGCACGTCGCAGCGGTATATCACTTGTATTGAAGGAGATCCTCCGAAGTCTGCACACCCCCAGTGAGCGCATATACTTATTGACTATGATTATTGAGGGCTGAGAGCCGAGTGAATGAGCTGTTGAGATGAGCGGAGTGACTGTTGCCTTGAGGGGCTGTACTTGCTTTCAGTTAATTGTTGCATTTAGTTGTTAATTGTCCTTGTTGTACATGATCAAATGTTTCTGAATTGCTATCCCATGGATTAAGGTTTAGGGGCCCGGTAGAGAAAGACAGAAAGGTGATCGAGTTCATTGAGCAAGTCAAACTCGATCTTGCAGCACGCGGGCGCGAGTCTCCCGATATTCAAAAAATTCTTGGGTCGGGGTGAAATCCGGAGATCTACGAAGGAAGGGGTCTTCGACTGGGGTGAAGTCGTAACAAGGTAGCACTTGCTGAATACCCTCCTAGCCAGGGGATCCCCCTTGCCCTTGCAAGATGAGGCCGAGTAGGTGATGCACCATTATCCGGGGCATGGTCTCATTAGCTCTATTACGAAACTGCTAATTTTTGGAAAACCATATATAATACTTTGAGGGAGCGAAATGCCCGGATTTTCAAGCAATCTTATAAAGCGACGTACACTTGATAAATATAGTTTTATTAAGAAGATCCAGGATAGACTCTTTCAATTGTGTGTTGTTTGTTTTTCATTTAATCATGTGCAGATCAGGAGGACTAAGGAAAAAAATCTTGTCGACATACAGCTTTTTTGTATGTCATGTTGAGACGTTAAGCATGAACATGCAATTTTTTTTTTTTTTATATTTGCACAAAAACAAAGTTTTTCTCTTTCTATAATTGATTTTCTGAATGTACTAATGTTCTTCCACTATCTATCAATATATATCTCAGATTGAGGGGCCCGTATGTGATTGGTTTGCAATGTATTCTCTATTGTAATTGTATGGTTTTATGCAGAAATATTGACCTGGAGTGGTGCATACAAGAATGCAAATTGTTGCACTGGTACTCTTGGACTAATTGAAGGATCTAGCTCCTTGGTAAGAATTCTCTTGACCACCAAAATTTTCCAAGAAATTTCTTGCAGAAGTAGAATATGTAGAATGAAATCTAAGTGATGTAACTGCCTGAGACGTGGTCTTTCACTTATTTTCACATTAATAAGGTGCTTGCAAGTCCTATTTCTTTGATTATATTTGCTCGAAACCTTATTGGATTTGGATAGAAGAATCTTTGATCTATCGAACTATTGAACACTGTACTGTCATCAAGACGTATATCTCTCACCGCAAAGAAATGTTGCCATCCTAAACTCCCTTTCAAAATGTCGTTCTTTATGCTAAGAATGATACACTCTAGACTTCCTACAGATGATAAGTCCCAAACATTTGGAATTCATGGACCTTCTAAATGCTGCTACTGCCCCTTCCTCTTTGCAACCTTTTCAGAATATTTGCCTGCAAAACACATTATTATGAAAGTTGTTACAACATCTGCCAGGGAGCCCCATTACAATGTGTTCAATAGGACAACTTTACTTATTTTATATAATCTCAAACGATAACAAACATGCAAATACCTTTTATATTACTATTTGTGAGAATAGTAACACAATTATGATAAATGTTACACAGAAACCATAAAACTGAAGGGGCTTATAATTCATAGTTATCTTATAAGTGACATAGTTATGTAAATATTTTTTCATACAGCCAGAGCATAAAACTTAAACTCGATAAAAATATATTAGAACTTGAAGGATACTTACAATGGAAGTGCGCAATAGGTTTTTCTCCATTCTTGATGAGTTCAAACTTGTAAACATCTCCTACTTGGAGACCATTTGCTTTTCTGAATTTTGACCATCCATTTAAAATTCCAAAATCACGTGAATCTCTCCCTAGCCACACCGACCAAGATCTATGTTCTTCATTTTTCAGAATCATCTCACACTTTCTATCCATCAATCCATTTGACTTTAAAAAATCCTGTGGAAGATACTACCATAGAATTTATTCCAATATGTAGAACAAGTTTGATCAGTTGTCATCACAAAACAAAATGGGCAAAGAAAAGGAATATAACTAAAATAAGTTCCAATCACTTACCAAAAATGACTTCTTGGTGCAATAAGGTTTAATGGTTGAAATAAAACAAGGAAGATCATGACCATCACCAGAAGTTGAAGTAGATACTTGTGCATTGAGAGGACTCATGTTTGAAGGCTTTTTCCTAATGTCTGATGTTCCAAATTAATCATGTTGAAATGAAATGATTAATTAGAATAGAATATGATATGAAAATAAAGTTCAATAGTTTGAATTAAAACTTGACTAGATTCTAATTAATTTAAGCAGAATCATAATTTTAAAATAACAAACCTCCTGCCCTAGAGCTTTGGTCTATAGTGGTAATAACACAACATGCGATGTGCTGGTTAAAAGCATGATACATAGTAGTGCATATAAACAGTGGCGTATGCAGGATTTTTCATAAGTGGTGTCACAATTTGAAGAAATGAACAAATAAATAAATCATTGTAGCTTTAAGAAGTGCTATTAGTGTGTTCCGTTGCTAGAGTAGTCTTGTAGGGTTTTGTCTAGGTAACGGGTGGGAGTGTCGTGTCTTACTATTTCTTTTTTAGTGTCGGACCTATTTACTAGTTATCGCTTTTGTTTTGCAGATTTCTTTTGAATTTTATGTTGTTCCTGTTTTTCTTATATTTTCTTAAGTTTTCTGTGATAATATTGATATTGTTTTTGTCTTTTTGTCTTCTTGAGCCGAACATCTTTCGGGAACAACCTCTCTACCCCTTCGGGTAGGATAAGGTCTGCGTACATACAACGCTCCCCAGACCTCAAAGTGTATACGCCCCTACATATAACACCAACAACAACAACAAGCCAAGTGTAATTCCACACAATTAAATCTAGGAGGATAAAGTACTATGCAAACCTTACCCATAACATAGAGCACGACATATGATAATGAGAAAGATCATCAAAACAAGAAGCTGATTATTATCAAAGTTGTTACAACATCTGCTAGGGAGCCCCATTATAATGTGTTCAATATGACATCTTTAGTAATGTTTTATCATATCAAACTATATATATAACAAACATGTACATACCTTTTAAATTAACTATTTGCGAGAATAATAACACAGTTATGAGAAATGTTATACAGAAACCGTAAAATTGAAACGGCTTATTCATAGTTATCTTGTAAGTGACATAATTATGTAAATATTTTTTCATACCGCTAGAGCATAAAACTTAAACTCGATTAAAATATATTAGAACTAGAAGGATACTTACAATGGAAGTGCGCAATAGGTTTTTCTCCATTCTTGGTGAGTTCAAACTTGTAAACATCTCCTACTTGGAGACCATTTGCTTTTCTGAATTTTGACCATCCACTTATAATTCCAAATTGACATGAATCTCTCCCTAGCCACACCGACCAAGATCTATGTTCTTCATTTTTTAGAATCATCTCACACTTTCTATCCATCAATCCATTCGACTTTACAAAATCCCGTGGAAGATACTACCATAGAATTTATTCCAATATGTAGAACAAGTTTGATCAGTTGTCACCACAAAAACAAAAAGGGCAAAGAAAAGGAATATAACTAAAATAAGTTCCAATCACTTACCAAAAATGACTTCTTGGCGCAATAAGGTTTAATGGTTGAAATAAAATAAGGAAGATCATGACCATCACCAGAAGTTGAAGTAGATACTTTTGCATTGAGAGGACTCATGTGTGAAGGCTTTTTCCTAATGTCTGTTCCAAATTAATCATGTTGAAATGAAATGATTAATTAGAATAGAATATGATATGAAAATAATGTTCAATTAATAGTTTGAATTAAAACTTGACTAGATACTAATTAAATTACACAGATAGATAATATTAAAATAATAAGCCTTCTGCCCTAGAGTTTTGATCTAGTGGTAAGAGCGCAACTTGTCATATGCAGGTTAAGACGCACCATACATAGTGGTGCATATGACAATGAGAAAGATCATCAAAATAAGAGGCTGATTATAAGATGAGAAAACTTTACCTTGAGACTTCTCCATTGGAGTTTCTGCATCACTAACAACTTGAAATTTCCATATTGATGTCCCTCCATCAGTAACAATCTCAAACATAATACGATCTCCTTCCTTTAAACGATTATCAGCAATGAATTTACGCCAGCCTCCTCCAATATAAACCCTCTTTCGGCAATTAGAACTTAGCTTTAAATTCCACGACCTTTGTCTTTCATCTCTTAGAATCAAATAGCACTTCTTGTTGGTGAGACTATTTGCAAATTGTTTTTTTTTTTTTTTGATGAAGTAATTCGCTTTCATTGATGGCATCAAGAAGATGCAAAATAGATACAAAAGAAATGAAAATTGCTAGCTCCAATACAAAAAGGCAAAAAAGTCAGCTTAGTACTAGGGAGCTAACAAAGTTCAGATAGCTATCGGGAGAATCTACCGGGGCTAGATGAGCCCAACTAAATAAATACACTAGGCAAAAAGCTTTGAGAGACTGGACAACAGTTGATATCCCATCGAAACACCTTCTATTCCTTTCATTCCAGATAGTCCAAGAAATGGCTGCAGGTATCATCTTCCAAATTTTCCTAATGGAGCTATCAACTTTCCAAAGGCTCCAGCTCTTAAAAGCTTCCCTGAAATTTTGTGGCATGACCCATCTGAGCCCAAAAAGAGATAAAAACATATTCCAAAGGCTTGCTGCGACTGTGCAATGTAGAAAGAGGTGATTGTGTGACTCTGTATTCCTTTGGCACATAAAGCATCTATTAGCCATAGAGAAGTTCCTTCTGGCCAAATTGTGTGACTATTTGCAAATTGTTGAGGAAGTATCTGCCGTGGTGTATAACAATTTCCATACATAATTAAACAGTTCATATTCTTCATACATTAACTTAACAAAGATAAAGAATAACAAAAAAACAGTGCACATGCTTATTTTATCCCAGTAGTTGCACTGGGGCGGCCCAGCCAATTTCGTGGCCTAAAGACAAACTTTATGAGGGGCCTTAACGTTTTTATTAATAAAAAATATTTTACTTTTATTTAAAGTCTATTTTTCTAACTTTTTTAGATGCAAAGCTATTATTCTTATTTTTTATAATCAATTTCTCCTAATAAGTCTTTCTCAATTGACAATATAGCTAATTCATTTAATATCTTTGAGACACGGTTGATCTTAGGTAAAATCTATCAATTTTAATTTTGAAATACTTCTTTCCACTGAAGCAACGGTGATAGGAGTTATTAACATTATTCTATAAGTAATATAGCTATTTGGAAAATAATCAAATCTTTTTATTTGATGGAGTATATCAATATAATCAAATCTTTTTAATATAGAACTCTCATGTTCAAAGAGTGAAGGGTGCGAAGATGAGGATGCTCAGGTGGATGTGCGGGTACACCAAAATCAGATAAGATTAAGAATGAAGTTATTCGGGAGAAGGTTGGGGTGGCCCCAGTGGATGACAAGATGCGGGAAGCGAGGCTCGGGTGGTTCGGGCATGTACGGAGGAGAAGCCCTGATATCTCGGTGAGGAGTTATGAGCGGCTTGCGGTGGTTGGCACGGGGCGAGGCAGAGGGAGGCCTTAGAAGTATTGGGGAGTGGTGATTAGGCAGGATATGACAATAATGCAGATTTCCGAGGACATGGCCCTTCATAGGAAAGTTTGGAGGTCTAGAATTAGGGTTGTAGGATAGGGGCTTCTAGAGCTTTTCGTACTTCTTTCCTGAGGCTAGGTGTGGTTTGGTAGGGCCCTCCAGAGATGTCTTGCGTTTCGTATCGTGCTCCCTATGGTAGTTACTGTTAGGTGCTGTTACATGCCTTTTAATTTACGATTTTATGTGTAGTTATCTATTTATGCATTTTCTGCTGGAGGCACTAATGCTCTTTTGTTTTTCCTTTTTCTTTCTCTTCTTTCTCTTCCCTTTCGCTTGAGCCAAGGGTCGACTGGAAACAGCCTTTCTGCCCTTTCGGGTAGGGGTAAGGCTTGTGTACGTATGACCCTACCCAGACCCCACTTTGTGAGAATACACTAGGTAGTTATTGTTGTTGGAGTATATCAATCAAATTGTTATCTTCTAATTCTACTATTTTCTTTGATCTTTTTAATTCAAAAAATAAATATAAATTATCAATACCGGGTTGACTATTGTGATTTAAGGATCATTCAACATGAATGCAATATTTTTTCAAATTTTCATCTAGTGATCTCAGTTTTTACCACTAAATAGAAAACAAAAATATTTTCACATGCTTCTAAATGTTCAGACCTATTTCAAAGTGAAAAAATAACAGTGTCTACTACTCTCTCCGGTCCACAATAAGTGACTTTTTGAACTTTTATTTTGGTCCAAAATAAGTGTCCTTTTATATAATCGAGAAGGATTATCTTATTTTTCCAAAACTTGCCCTTATTTACATATAAATTTTAGTTAAGGATAATTCACTCAAAATATATTTTTGTTCTAAGAGTCAAGGTTAAAAAGTCATTTATTATAAGCCAAAGGGAGTATATATATAAAAAGTAATCAACTCTAAAGGATTACTCGAGAGATTTTGAGATTTCACTATTAACATTCTTCTCAGATTGTTTCTTGTTATATATTTCTTATGAAATTCAGATTCGATATTAATTTCAAATGCAATTTTCTTGGCACAAATCAAAGCAGTTGCAAATCCTTCATCTCTTTATTTGTTAAATAAAGAAATCAAATTTTTTCACTTCACATATCTTTTTTTAAAAATTTAAATATAGCTTATTAGGTGGGAAAAAAATGGGGCCTCCATAAATGCGGAGCCTAAAGCAGTTGCTTTACCTGCTTTATGGACGGGCCGCCCCTGTATCATCCATCACAAGGAAAATTTTAATTAAATTTAAATAACACACCTGAAAAATAATACAAAGTAAACAAATTTGGGTAAGGAAGAAAAGCTAATAACTCTATCGCCCCAGAACTAAACCAGTATAGTATACAAAGTCGAATTTGACAATAAGTCGACACTACTTATATGAAATCATGTTCATGTCATTGTTTTAGCCTAAGATTCTTGAATAGCTTGAAATTAATGTGTTTTGAGACATACCAAAAAACTTCTTGAAAGGCAATATGGGGTAATAGTGCATTCAAAACAAGTAGCTGCTTCTGCATGGGAAGAAACCTTGTTTGACGACTTGATGCCGGGTCTTGGCTTTTCTGTCACATTGTCAAAGAATTTTAAAAATGGAATTAAATTACATTTAAAAAAAATTATCAGCATTTTAAATATTCACTCCATACACAACTAAAAAGAAGGCAGCCTAGTGCATCCCACATTCACGCAGGGTTAAGAGAAGCGTCGCACCAGCATACCGCAATGCAAGCATAATAGGATTCCATAAAGAATACAAGAATACAATTTTCATAAAGAGCTTCACCTTCAAATTTAAAATCCTTGGAAGTCTCTCCAAAAGTATGTGCTGCTTCTTCTTCCTTTTCTTCTTGCAAATACTCTGCATATTCTCTGACACTTCCACTCGAATCAAAGATGGTAACCTCAAACTCCATGTTTCCTTCATGTTTGAAAATCAACACATCTCCTAACTGCAAATCATGCTGTTGTGCAAAATCAGCCCAACCCGCTTCAAATCGACAGCCGCTCACCTTCACCCCCCACTGCTTACTACCCCTTCTAAGTATTGCATGTTCAATATGGTCATATCCTTTCAGATACTTCAAGAAACCAGTAGGAATTTTCTGCAGCACATTATATACTTAGATTAGCTTTGTTCCAAATATTAGGAGAGGAAATCGTACTAACTATCTAACCAGTTAAAGAATTAAAAAAATGTTCATATGGACTATGGTTTTTCTAGGATAAATTCTTCCACCCATATATGATACATGCATATAGTAGACAAAGGAAAGAAGAAATACATATCACACTCACAAGACGATTCTTGATACTTGCCTGAATAGGTTTGAAAAAATGAGGTTTCTTTGGAGGGACTCTCATGGCAAGCAGTCACAGTGAACAAAGTATATATCTCTTGTTTAACTTTGTTTTTTTAGGTTGATATACTGACAAAGACACTTTATTTTTATCAATGTTTAACAAAACTTTAAGGATATTTTGGTCATTATCAGTACTAATTTTCCCCCAAACATGTAAGTTTCACCAATTCTATCAAAACACACTCAGCTTTAACTTTATGCTTATCAGCTATTTATAGGGGTGGAGCCCGTGTTGTGCTTACAGATTCGTTGCAACCCAATAGCTTTGGCTCCAATTCTTTATTTGTATTAAAAAAATCAATATATATACATGTTACTGGTGCCTTTTTTTTTCTTAGCCGAGGGTCTTCCGAAAATTGCCTCTCTGATTTTTCGGGTAGGTATAAGGTGTGGGTATATCAAATACTGTAGCATTTTACTGGGTAGTTATTGTTATATATTACTCGCCAGGAAGGCACATTTTTTTTATTCCAAAATCCCATAAACTCAAAATTTTAGTTCCGCCTTCGGCTCTTTACAATAAGCTAGCCCAAATGGGCACTTACAATCAGCTAGCCCAGATGGTTAATTCAGAATATTAGTGTTTTTTTTTTCTGAGATAAATTCTTCACCTCAATATCATACATACAATGCATACATATAATAGACAAATGAAAAATGAAAATAACTAAAAGGGTTAATTTTACTAACCAGAGCGTGCTTGAAACCAGGCTGAATTGGCTTGAAAAAGTGAGGTTTCACTGGACGGACTTTCTCTTTCATAGCCAGCACTAAAAATTTATATAATTGAAAGATTGAAGCTTCAATTCAGTTCAGGGGATGCAATTACAGATTAAATGGAATTACAGCTTTTCGGTGGACTGTTCAAAACAGGAGAAGTTTTCCAGCATCCCAAAGTATAATTTGAAGAGAAATGAGAATTTTATTATTTTGTGATTAACATAACAAATACTCTCTGTGTGAGGCTTTTTCAACACTTGACAAGTGGGAAGCTAGGTCCCACTTTGAATCAGAAAAGGATAAAAGTAGCTTTGTATTTTTCATTTCATTTGTGGAAGATATTTTTGACAAATTTTGCAAGTACCCGCCGGAGCCCAATTGACGTAGGCCTTAGCATTTGACTAGTGAGGCTAGGCTGGCTCATTATTTTCAGAATTTTTAACATTGTAACAACTATATTTCACTCCTGAAAAATAATAATCAAGACAAGAAAAATAGCAACAAATATTATATTTAAATTCAAGTGATGGGGTTACAATCTCTAAAATATCTCTAAATCAAAAGAGATGTAGTCCTCTGATTCTTCTCATCACGGATGATGGTTCAAGAGCTTGAAAGCTTGATCTTGAACTTGACGGATTTCAGATTTGTAGTACGTCACGAACGATTTGAAGCTCGTCACGAACCAGGATTTGATGTTGCAGTTATCACGAACGGAAGATTTGAAGCCGCCCGCCTATGACTTGAGTTCGCCTTTGGAATTTGACCACAGACGATGATTGCAGATATGGATGGAGACCTTGATGCTATCCTTCAGAGCTTCTTTAGCCTTTCCTTCAGCTTACTTGCTTGTCTTAGCCTTCTCCTTTGACCCCTTTATATAGGTGTGGGGTGGAGTAGTCTTCAAGAAAACCCTAGTGGATCATTGGGCTTGAGACTTATGGGCCGGTCCATTTGATAGAAGGCTAATTGACGGGATAGCCCAATAATATAATAATGGACATTTATTTAAATCAATTTAATTGGATTTAAATAACAAACCCAATTATACCAGTCCATGTTGCTTAATTGGACCAATATATATTTAATTTGTGGTAAAATCCAAATTTTTTTATGGATTTAAATTTGATAAAATTTTAATTGTCAACAAATGCCCCCTACTTCAAAGCTTGGCGGGATGTAAGCTTACGAAAATATAAGATGATAATAGGTGACTTTGACTATATTAATGCCCTAAATAATCATGCTTTATTGTTGTTTTGATATTGTTTATGATGACAAAAATGCTTTTATTAGTGTTCTTAGTGTGTTATAGGTACACTTGAGCTAATGAAGACTAAAAGAGCAAGTTTTGGAGTCAAAAGATGGTGAAAAAAGGCCAAAAAGTGGTACAAGTCAAGAACTTATGTTGAAAGTAGCCGGAAAGGTGTGATTCCGAGTTATATGGATGTTATGGAATGAATCTAAGTGATTTGGAGCTTTGAAGTCTGAGTAAAAGCTCAAGGAATTAAGCCGGGATCGAATTCGGGGGTCAAATTTGATAAGTGTAGAACAAGCGAAGAATGGATGAGGCATATTGTGCACTGTTTAGTAAATTGAACATAACGTTTCGCTCCGATCTCCAATTTGGCTCCATAATATATGGTTGGAAATATAATTCAAAGGGCTACAACTTTCATGTTTTGAGGTTTTCCAAATTCGCAACGGAACAGGGTGAAAAACCGCGGTTTCTCCGCGACCGCGGATGAACCGCGGAAAAACTGGCTCTCTGAAGTTTTACTGTTCGCGGTCCATCCGCGGCCGTGAACGAACCGCGGAAGTCACCGCTGCAGCAAATCCCAATTGGACTCAAACTTAGTTTTTAAGCCCTAAAACCTCTATATAAACTCCTAGTTTGCCCCATAGAGGCATGTACTTTATTTCTTCAATACTTTTGCAAGGTTTTAGTATGAGAGATTCCTCTCAAACTCTTTCTTTATTTTTATATCAAGCAATTCTTTATGATTTCAATTATTATCTTTGTTTCTTCAAGCATGAGTAGCTAAATTCTTTTCTAAGGTTTTGATGGAACTTATTGATAGATGAACTTATCGTTTATGTGATTACAAATTGTGACTTAGATTTCTATTTGTTCAACTTCATTCTTATTGTAGTTAATTGGTAGACGTCCCGATTAGCGGTGCCTATTTAGTGTGCATAACTTGGAAAAGAGTGCATATTTAGGTTTATTGTTGAACAACACCACACCTAGGTTATTAGAGGAATCTATAATTTTAGGCGTAAAGACGGGGTTAGGAATAACGAAGTTTTGGGTGCAATCTAAAGTGAACTATTCAAATTAAAGCTAGCTAGGGTAGCTCGGGAGAGTGCACTAGTAAATTATTGTAATTGCTCGGGAGAGGGTTACGATACATATAGCGTTCATGATTGATAGAATATATTAACAATTTGTATGAGCATAACGATAAGGGATTCCGTCAATAGGGGAAATCAATACCTTAGTCTTTCTCTATATTATTTCATTCAACATTCAATTCTTTCTTTTAAAGCATTCTTTAATTCTTGCAAAGTAGTTGTTCGAATCCACACATACATATATTCAAAGTTTGGGAACTTGATTCGTAAGTACTTTTGGGGTTGTGAAAGTTGCAATTGGTAGGTTAATTCTCTGTGGGATCGATCTTGGACTTATTAAACCAAGTTATATTGACTACGACCGTTGCTTGGACGTGAACCAATTTTGGCGCCGTTGCCGGGGAATTAACGGAATTATCAATTGCCATTGCCGAACTTCAAGATTCTTGTGTATTCAGGTTCTTTCTACACTCTACATTGAATATTTTGACGTTTGTTGATTTGGGTATTCAGGTGCATGCCTAGAAAATCTGCAAGGATTGGAGAACTAATTGAAGGACTCTCAGACCCCGAGCAAACCTTCCGGGCGCGCAACAAAGCCATCAAACAAATTCAACAATCTCAACAACCAATCAAACTAGACTTCGACATGGGTGACAGGAACGCTCAAAACCAGCAAGCCGGGCTAAACATGCAAGAGGCACAGGAGGCACAGGAAGGTGCATTGTTCGACTGGGCACAACCCACAGCGGATAATTTGGCAACTGCCATCGTTGTGCCAACAATTCAAGCCGAGTCTTTCCGGATTACCAACAACATGCTTCACTTGTTGCAAAACAAGGGATTATTCTCTGGGTCTCGGGTTGAAGATCCACAGCAGCACCTCAAGAACTTTCTATCAATATGCAAGACACAAAGGCAACCGAATGTAACTCCGGAAGCTATCAGATTACTACTCTTTCCGTTCTCAGTTACAGGAGCAACACAGATATGGCTAAACTCACTCCCAATAAACTCCATTGCAACTTGGGATGAGTTATAAAACAATTCCACAACAAGTTTCATCCACCTAACAAGACAGATCAACAAATTGATGAGATTGTGAGCTTCAAGAAGAAACCAATGGAGACAATACATGAAACTTGGGGCAGATTCAATGGTATGCTTGTTATGTGTCCTCATCATGGGATTCCTGAGCAGATGTTGGGTCAAAGGTTTTACATGGGGCTTTCAGACAGTATGAAGAATATTGTAGATGCTTCAGCAGGTGGGGCTTTTCCGAGCAAGACTTGGAGAGAGGGCCAAAATTTGCTAGACAAGATGGCTCAAAATTCCGGGTGGACGTCCAGGAATGCTCCTATCACACCAGTAGTACACTCTGTACCTCTGGATCCATCCAACACTCTAGAGGAGAACGTGGCAACTATATTGACACAGATGAGCATCCTGACAAAGAAGATGGAAGAATTAGGGGTTAAGCAGCAAGTTCACATTGTGGATACTACCAATGGTGGTTTATGCACATCTTGCATTAGCCAACCCATTGGTAATCCATGGGCTGCAGACCAAGAACATCATCATCAGCATGAAGATATGAACTATGTAGCAAATTATGGAGGGCATCGACAAGGTAATCCGAGTTGGGGTCAGCAAGCTCCACAGCAATACATGCCTCCACAACTACAGTATAATGCAGTCGGTATGAGGCCATCACACAACATGGCTCCATATCCTAGACCTCAGAATTTTGGCAATTGCCGGGGATATCATCCACCCCCACCACAACATGGGGGCAGGCATGACGATGGGTTTGCAAGGTTGGAAGCTATGATGCAGCAGGTAATTGGGTCAAATGCTAAGACCAATGAAAGAATAGATGCACATGATGCAGCGATCAAAAATATGGAAGTGCAGATGGGGCAGATTGCTATGTCTCTCAACAACCGTCCTCAAGGGACATTACCTACAGATACACAAACGAACCCAAAGGACCAAATCCCAAAGCAGATAATGGCAGTAACTCTGAGAAGCGGTAGAGATCTTGATGCTGAGAATGAAAGTGAAAATATTGACAGACAGGCTGAGACACCTACGCCATTACCCATTGAACTAGATGAATCCACAGGATTGACAAAAGCCACAGTCCAGCCAATTGCTGAAAATAAAGAAGCACAACAGGGAGCGGAAAAAGTAGCTGAACAGGTAGAGCAGCAGGTTGAAGAAAAATTGATAGAAAAAGAAAAATCCCAAGTCACTGGGAAGAAGAGGCCTCCACCACCATTCCCCCAAAGGTTGGCCAAACACCAGAAAGAGGAGCAATACAAAAAGTTCTTCGAGATGCTCAAGCAAATCCAGGTAAACATTCCATTAATTGAAGCTTTAAAAGAAATGCCTGGTTATGCTAAGATGATGAAGGATTTGATGTCGCGGAAATTTGATTTCCAAGACTTGGCCACAGTTACACTCACCCAGACTTGTAGTGCAGTAGTCTCCAGACCCATTGCTGAGAAGCTATCTGATCCGGGTAGCTTCACCATCCCATGCACTATAGGGAATTATGCCTTTACTAAGGCTTTATGTGATTTGGGGGCAAGCATTAATCTCATGCCCTTAGTTATCTATAAGAGGTTAGGTAGTGGGCGAGCCAGACCCACCTCTATGCTTTTACAGCTTGCTGACAGGGACGGTTAAGCGTCCATTTGGCATTATAGATGATGTGCTAATCCAGGTCGGGAAGTTCGTGTTTCCCGCCGATTTTGTTATTCTTGATTGCAAGGTCGACGAAGAAATTCCCCTAATCCTGGGAAGACCATTCCTAGCCACTGGGAGAGCCATAATTGATTGTGAAACTCGGGAACTCAAGATGAGGTTGAATGATGAGGAGATCATCTTCAATGTGCAAAAATCCATGAGGTGGCGCCCTAGCGAGTTTGCAAATTGCTCTCTAGTTGATGCGGTCGATGTAATAGTGGAAACCGACGATGCAGAATTGACTATTGAAGACCCACTGCAAGCATGCCCGATGAACATGGAAGAAGTAAATGGTGAAAGTCTAGCCGAATGGGTATTATCCTTGGAAGGCAAGGGATTTTGGAAGCGAGAGATCGAATTCGAACCCCTACACCTAGAAAAGAGAGAAAACCCACCAGCAAAGCCATCCATAGAAGAGCCACCGAAGCTTGAACTTAAACCACTACCATCACATCTCGGATATGAGTATTTAGGCCCTAACTCCACATTACCTGTTATTATCTCATCTAGTTTGTTAGATGTGCAGGCTCAAAAGCTTATACAGGTACTAAAAGAATGCAAGACGGCCATTGGGTGGACCATAGCAGACATAAAGGGGATCAGCCTTGCATACTGCATGCACAAGATTCTCCGAGAAGAGAGGCACAAACCTTCCAGGAAACGCAAAAGAAGGCTGAACCCGAATATGAAGGATAGGGTGAAAAAGAAAGTGATAAAGTGGCTAGACACGGGGTAGATCCCGGGTAAGTTGTCTCACCCTTCTGTGCTATACGTGTATTATTATGCCATGAGGACATGGCATATTTTTAAGTGTGGGGTGGGAAACTTATCTTGTACATGATGTATATATTAGTGTAGTAAGTAATATAAAATAATAAAAATACAAAAAAAATCAGAAAATTTTAAAAATCCAAAAATATGAGTAGAGGACTCTTCCTGATGACGGACTATTTAGGACAAGTACTCTTGAGGGAAGTAGTCCACGTAGGAATTTTTCTTTCTTTTATTTTCTTTTTCTAGGTAGGGTATCATCTCACCCTTGGTTTTTCTTTTGACCACGGTTCTTTTCCAAGGGTTTTTATTTGAACCGGGTTAGGTAGATTTTTTCTCTTTTCTTCCTTTCTTTTCTTAGGATTAGAGGTAAAAGGGCAATATGTAACCCCGAATATGCACATTAGCAAAAGCATAAATTGAACTTGAGAATGTATTTTCTAAGCTTGACTGTAGAATCTCAATATGCCTTAAATTACACAATAATGCTTGCTTGAACATCGATAGGACTTTGTAGATCAACTGGATTCCAAATGAGTTGCATGCCATGTGTGTGTGAGGTTTTACTTACATTGTATGTTGTACATGATGCCTAGAACTTGCCTTGTGTGTTTGCAAAGCGAAATAGAAGTTGTTTGGTTGTAGAAAGGATAGAGGCATTTCTTTGTGTAACCCCATATGCCAATAAACATGAATTCACCCATACATTCTATCTTAGTTAACCCCTTTGAGCTTAAAGCCTATTCTTTGATAACCCTTGAATGTTCTTCAAAATTATTATATTTTGTTCTAATTTACCTCTTAGAAGCACTTGTATTGTAATGAATATGCAAAAGTTTAAGTGTGGGGTGAAGGGAAATTGAAAAGGGAAAATCAAGAATGAATGGTAGAAAATAGTGAACTGGCCAAAATAATGCAAATGTGTGCAAAGCAATGAGAAAAAGAGCTATATCAATGTATATATGAAAAAAGACTAAAAAGGCCGGTTACACCAACAAAGGAAAATGGGGATTAAAAGCAAATAAAGGCGAATAAATGTTTATGGGAGACATAAGGAAGAAAGAAAACTAAAAGGGAAAGTTGTGAAAAAGAAAAGAAAAGTGCTTAGGGAGGCTAGTCACTATACCCAAAAGTATCCTACACGTCCCGTAGCCTACATTACAACCCTTAAAGACCTCTTGATTTATGATTGAATAACTCGATTAGTGGAGTATTACACTAGGGGCAAGCCTATGGTGTGTCTATATGCATATGAATGTTCTTTGTTGAGAGTGAGTGAATTTTTCGATATTTATAAGTTCCATGTTCTTCATTGTTTATGTGTGGGAACTTCTCTCAATAAATTTGGTGAGAGCATGTAACTCAAGAGGAAGAAGGTAAATTTGCAAGTTTTTGGTAATAATTAGAGTAAGCAATAATGTGTTGGCATGAGAGTTTACGGTTAGGTAAGGATTGTGCATATCTTAGGTTAATCATGAAAAATAGCTTTTTGTGACATAATTGGGGGAGACATAAATAAAATTCGCCTAAAGTGTGATTAAGGTTGCTCGAGGACGAGCAAAGGTTTAAGTGTGGGGTATTGATAATAGGTGACTTTGACTATATTAATGCCCTAAATAATCATGCTTTATTGTTGTTTTGATATTGTTTATGATGACAAAAATGCTTTTATTAGTGTTCTTAGTGTGTTATAGGTACACTTGAGCTAATGAAGACTAAAAGAGCAAGTTTTGGAGTCAAAAGATGGTGAAAAAAGGCCAAAAAGTGGTACAAGTCAAGAACTTATGTTGAAAGTAGCCGGAAAGGTGTGATTCCGAGTTATATGGATGTTATGGAATGAATCTAAGTGATTTGGAGCTTTGAAGTCTGAGTAAAAGCTCAAGGAATTAAGCCGGGATCGAATTCGGGGGTCAAATTTGATAAGTGTAGAACAAGCGAAGAATGGATGAGGCATATTGTGCACAGTTTAGTAAATTGGACATAACGTTTCGCTCTGATCTCCAATTTGGCTCCATAATATATGGTTGGAAAGATAATTCAAAGGGCTACAACTTTCATGTTTTGAGTTTTTCCAAATGCGCAACGGAACAGGGTGAAAAACCGCGGTTACTCCGCGACCGCGGATGAACCGCGGAAAAACTGGCTCTCTGAAGTTTTACTGTTCGCGGTCCGTCCGCGGCCGCGAACGAACCGCGGAAGTCACCGCTGCAGCAAATCCCAATTGGACTCAAACTTAGTTTTTAAGCCCTAAAACCTCTATATAAACTCCTAGTTTGCCCCATAGAGGCATGTACTTTATTTCTTCAATACTTTTGCAAGGTTTTAGTAGGAGAGATTCCTCTCAAACTCTTTCTTTATTTTTATATCAAGCAATTCTTTATGATTTCAATTATTATCTTTGTTTCTTCAAGCATGAGTAGCTAAATTCTTTTCTAAGGTTTTGATGGAACTTATTGATAGATGAACTTATCGTTTATGTGATTACAAATTGTGACTTAGATTTCTATTTGTTCAACTTCATTCTTATTGTAGTTAATTGGTAGACGTCCCAATTAGCGGTGCCTATTTAGTGTGCATAACTTGGAAAAGAGTGCATATTTAGGTTTATTGTTGAACAACACCACACCTAGGTTATTAGAGGAATCTATAATTTTAGGCGTAAAGACGGGGTTAGGAATAACGAAGTTTTGGGTGCAATCTAAAGTGAACTATTCAAATTAAAGCTAGCTAGGGTAGCTCGGGAGAGTGCACTAGTAAATTATTGTAATTGCTCGGGAGAGGGTTACGATACACATAGCGTTCATGATTGATAGAATATATTAACAATTTGTATGAGCATAACGATAAGGGATTCCGTCAGTAGGGGAAATCAATACCTTAGTCTTTCTCTATATTATTTCATTCAACATTCAATTCTTTCTTTTAAAGCATTCTTTAATTCTTGTAAAGTAGTTGTTCGAATCCACACATACATATATTCAAAGTTTGGGAACTTGATTCGTAAGTACTTTTGGGGTTGTGAAAGTTGCAATTGGTACGTTAATTCTCTGTGGGATCGATCTTGGACTTATTAAACCAAGTTATATTGACTACGACCGTTGCTTGGACGTGAATCATAAGACAAGACTTGAAGTATATGTGAGAAGAACAGTTCCACACGTTATACTATTTACTATCCTTTTCTGATGTGGAGTCTGATCGCAATTTTCCATTTTCGGGAGCGCAACTTACATGCGTGTCTATTTGTCCATAGAATGATTTCTTATTTTCCAAAGTCTTATGGACTTATTAAGTCAATATTTCCAAGTACAAAGTCATGCAAATCTTGAAAGTAATAGACGTATAGGAAGCATAAACCAATCACTTGAATCACTTTCCTCTTTTGATGTCATGCATTAAAGAGAGATTTCCAAACATGGCACTTTCTTGGTTAATTGCAAGACCTTCTTTTTTCTTTCTTGTACGAACATATATGGATCCAAAAAATCTTTCCTTTAATTTTCTGTTTCCATCTTTCAAGTTTGACCAACTCCAATTTGGACGTGATATTTTCCTTGTTTACACATATTGTGACTTGAGCGCTAAGAATTTCCTTAAATTCTATCAATTTCCTTTCTATAAATTCACTGTTTTCTCCTGTGATTATTTCCATAGCAGCAGTTCTCCACTCTTTGATGAAAGCAACAGTGGTTTTGAAGGTACTCGTCAATAGTTGGCAACGCAATCCCGTCGCTCGATTCTCCTAACGTTTTTTTGTGCAGTTGCTGCCAAGAATTTCAGCTTTGTGCATCTTAACCAAAAAAATTATATCTTAGTGTAGGAGTATCGAAATCACGAGTGGTTTGCGGATATGGAAACTAGACTCGGAGTACTACAACATATCAAAAATTTGGATCTAGATTCGCGTCGTAGCATCCCAGGTGAGCTTTGTAATCTTGGTTTAAGTTCTGTCACTGCTCGATATTCCAGTTTTGTGCGTCCTGACTAAAAAAATCATATCTTGGTGTAGGAATGCCGAAATTACGAGTGGTTTGTGGCTACGGACACTAGACTCGGAGTACTACAACATATCAAAAATTTGGATCTAGATTTGCGTCATAAAATCTCATGTGAGCTTCGTAATCTTGGTTTAATTTCTATCACTGCTCGATATTCCAGTTTTGTGCGCTCTTGCTAAAAAAATATATATCTCAAGATAGGAGCATCCGAACTACGAGCTGTTTATATCGTTGGTAAGAAGACTCGGTGATAGACAACATCTATAAAGGTTGAAGCTCCAGCCCTTTTAATCCATATGCAACCAATCTTTGATCGATCAAGCGCCGAAATCGCGAGGATTGTTCGGGCAGTATACTTCTTTTTCTCCCTTGTCTTTTGTTGCAGGCTCGGAGGTGCTCCCCTCTTCTTTTTGTAGGTTCATGAAGGGTATGATCCCTCGAGATTTGACGAAGAAGTGCACGTCAAAATATTGACCATCCGCATTGAAGCGTCGTGTCATTGACACCGATTCTTGTTGCTAAGTGAAAGCTTCACGTCGTTGTCTTTATTGCTTGTATGTGGCCAGAGATTAGCGAGGCTCCCAAATTTTAACTTCCCTTTTGCATGCCGATTTGGAAAATCCTTGATGTCCATCATATCAAATTGAAGCGTATCAGTATAAGCAGAAACGTCGTGATATGGCACCGATATTCATTAATCGAGCTTTTCGTCGTGCTACTTGCACCGTATCTGCAAAAAAATCATCTTGTTGGCACCGAGGGCTCAAAAATCTTTTCTTATTTTTGTAGGTTTTCGAGCGAGTACAACAACTTGGCACATCCCTTCAGCAACATGATGCATCTTGGTGAGAAAGAGGCTTGGAGCTCGAGCGACCATATTTCATCCTTGCCGAGCGAGTGCGACATGTACCATATCTCATTGGTGCGCGCTGGCGAGGAAGGCCACTGGAGTAGGCCTTTCGAACATCGGCGAGCAAGTATTTGGCGTGTTTCTGCTATTTTGACTTCATAGCATTTCATGCTCGCATTGAAAAAATCGTATCTGCACCTGAGAATATCCAAACTGAAATCTGCTTGGTCCTGCAGAATCCAAACTTGCACCACAGCGACATATCCAAAATTTGGGGCCAAATTCCATAAGGACAAGTCGGAATGAACTTTTGAAGGCGATGCACAAGTTTGTCATTTTGCCTTCACAGTACTGCATGCTATTATTGGAACGCGCATATCTCAAGCTAGGAGCATCCAAATCACGAGCCGTCTGCGCCATTGGAAATAAGACTCATAGCTAATGAAGTCTTCAAAGTATCATAGAAGAATTCCAAGCCGATTGTCTGGAGCAACTTTCTGAACTTGACCTATCTGTTCGCGGAATTGCTTTTCAGCTTTGCGCGCTATGGTGGAAAAATTCATATCTCGAGCTAGGAGACTCCAAATTGTGCTCCGCTTGCGCCTTTCGAAAGTACACTCATAGATCTTCAGCGAGAATAATTATATCTTGAGCTAGGAGTATCGAAATTACAATCCGTTTGTCTCGTTGGAAAGAAAACTCCTAGAGCTATAACACATAAAAAAAGTTCCATCCCGGAACTCTTCTCGGCCTAGAAACAGAAAAATACTGAAAATCAAACTGACTGCAGGGAACTTTCAGGTTTGCGTGCTTTTGGCCGGAAGAACTGTATCTTGAACTAGGAGCGTCGACATCACCAATAGTTTGAACCTACGATATTCGGACGTCGAGAACTATAGTCTCATTAAAGATGAAGCTCCATTCATTCTTGGTTAACCTAACAAATATTTTTGAAGTTGATTTTACAGCCTTGTAATGGGTTCAGTTATCATCATGAATCTTATCTCTTTGTTTATTTCTTTTGCAGACTTGCGAACGAGTTCGATGAGTGCAGATATCGGTCCGAAATGTCACACAAGATGCGGAGTCACCCTTTCACCAACTTTTTGCTCTTGATTTGGTGATGGTCTTGAAATTTATCAATGTCGGCTCCCGTGGTGATTGAAGGTTTTTTTTTCAAGAGAGATGACTTCTTATATACGAGGCATTGAGGATAGTGTATTAGAATGTGGAGACGTCATATGGACTTGAAAGAAGCATTCAAGACGAGTCGGCCACAAAGCCTAGTTTACGATTATTTTCATGACTTAGGCTTTTGTATAGGAAAACGTCTAATTCCCTTTGTCTCTACATTTTTTTGATGTATCAACTTTTGTACTATTGAAGCAATAAAAAAATCTTTTATACTTCCAAGCAAATCGTCTCTTTTCCTCATAGATATATGCCTCTACACTTGGAAGAATTGACATAATGACCCGATGGTGGCAAACTTTTATTTTTTTTGAAACTCACACGACTGAACTTAGAATGAAAGTCTAAGCTGCCTACGTACCTCGGTGAAGAGGATCAAGTCATAACGTAGTTCAAAATGGGTGATTTTTTTTTTTTGGGTGCCGTTCGCGGTTTAGGCTCATGCGGGCTAGGAGCATTGCAGCATGCAGTTTAAGCTCGTGCATCAAGGAGTACCATGACTTGCAGTTTAGGCTCGTGCGTTGAGGAGCATCATGACTTGCAGTTTAGGCTCGTGCATTGAGGAGCATCATGACTTGCAGTTTAGGCTCGTGCGTCGAGGAGCATCATGACTTGCAGTTTAGGCTCGTGCGTCAAGGAGCATCATGACTTGCAGTTTAGGCTCGTGCGTCAAGGAGCATCATGACTTGCAGTTTAGGCTCGTGCGTCAAGGAGCATCATGACTTGCGGTTTAGGCTCGTGCGTTGAGGAGCATCATGACTTGCAGTTTAGGCTCGTGTGTTGGGGAGCATCATGACTTGCAGTTTAGGCTCGTGCGTTGAGGAGCATCATGACTTGCAGTTTAGGCTCGTGCGTTGAGAAGCATCATGACTTGTAGTTTAGGCTCGTGCGTTGAGGAGCATCATATTTGTTTTAAGGATAGTGCCTCTTCAAAAATTTCCCGTTGATGGGGCCAATCCTCATGCCATCTGCATCAACTAACTTGTAAGCTCCGGTTGAATAGGCTTCTTGCACGACATATGGGCAATCCCACTTTGAAGTGAATTTGCCCCCAGATTTGCGAGAGGTGATAATAGGTCTTCTTACTGTAAGAACTTGATCGCCAACTTGGAAGGACCTCAAGCAAACCTTTTTATTGAAAGCACGAGAAAGATGAGCTTGATAACATTCAAGACTTTGTTGAGCTTCTAGCCTTTTTTCATCAAGGGACTCAAGTTCTTCAAGGCGTAGACGAGCATTTTCTTCTTCAGTAAGACCTTCTTGGACAGCAAGTTGCAAGGACGGTATTTGACGCTCAAGAGGAAGAACTGCTTCGACTCCATAAACAAGAGAATAAGGAGTTGCCTGTGTCGGCGTGCGATGAGTCGTACGATATGCCCACAAAGCTTCTTCCATTCTGTCATGCC
This sequence comes from Nicotiana noctiflora, assembly GCA_032618575.1. NCBI lineage: Eukaryota > Viridiplantae > Streptophyta > Magnoliopsida > Solanales > Solanaceae > Nicotiana > Nicotiana noctiflora. The sequence continues at coordinate 85,563 of JASVEL010008361.1, read as the reverse complement.
AATCTCTTTTAGATTTGGAGACGACCTTTTTTAACAAGTTGCAAAGCATCTTGTTAAATGCTTCGGCTAATCCATTTGCAGCAGCATAATACATTGACGAATTACGTTGCTTGAAGCCAAAAAGTTCACAGATCTTGGTCATCAATTTGTTATCGAACGGTTTGCCATTATCTGTTATTATATAACTAGTAATGCCGAAATGATATATGATGTTCACTCGAATGAAGTTTGCAACATTCTCCTTCTTCACTTCCTTGAGAGCGACGGCCTCGGCCCATTTTGAGAAATAATCAGTTGCGGCCAAGATGTATAGATGTCCTCCAGAAGATTTTGGAAGTGGTCCAACAATATCTAATCCCCAAGCATCAAATGTCCAAGATGCAACAGTAGGATGTAACACTTCAGGGGGTTGGTGTATGAAATTTGCATGAAACTGGCAAGCCTTGCATCTTAGAGCATAATCAAAGCAATCTTTCACCATTGTTGGCCAGTAGTAACCCATCCTCTTAATGTGGAAGTGAGCTTTGGCCCTGATTGATGTAATCCACAAACTCCAGAGTGTGCCTCTTGCATAGCTTGTGTTGCTTCATCTTCCCCTAAACAACGCAAGAGAACTCCCTCGAATGATCTTCGATACAAAGTGTCTTTGTGGTAAATAAAGCGAGGGGCACGCCGACGAATTTCTGTCTTTCTTCTTGGATCTTCTGGAAGTATCCCATAACATAAGTAATCGATCATAGTTTGTCGCCAGTCAACCTTCACAGCTTTAGCGACGGCTACCAAACGATCGAGCTTGCTTTCTTCATCCTCGTTCTCATCCGGTGGCACTATCCATTTTTGGCAGACAGTGATTTGTGTCTGGCAGGGCAGAGTCAATGTCGAAGCTAGAGCAGCTAAGGCACCGGCTTTCTTATTTTCCTTCCTTGGCACATGCTGAAGAGTTACGTTGTCAAGCCATGCAATCAATTTTTGTGCATAATCATGATAAGGATGCAATTCTGGCTTTTTGACTTCGTAGCTACCTAGCAATTGATTGATCACTAACTCAGAGTCTCCAAAAATATGTAATCGGAGTTGTCTCATCTCAACGGCCATCTCAAGCCCAAGTATGAGTGCTTGACATTCCGCAACATTGTTAGTGCAATGTTGTGTTAAGGTGAATGAATATGGCAAGACTTCCCCTTGAGAAGTGACAAACACAACACCTGCACCCGCTCCCTCACAATGTGCGGCACCATCAAAATACATTTTCCATGGTGGTTGCACTTCGATGACCATCGCATCTTCATCAGGTAGTTCATCAGTCAACTCCCAATCATCAGGAATTGGATGATCTGTCAAGAAATCTGCCAAAGCTTGTCCTTTCACAGCTTTTTGTGGGATATACACAATCTCAAATTGTTGAAACTGGAGATACCACCTTGCTAATCGATCATTGAGGACGGGTTTTGACATAACAAACTTGATCGGGTTCGCCCTTGAGACGAGATGGATGACATGAGCTTGAAAATAGTGCTTTAGCTTTTGAATTGCGAAAACCAATGCCAGACACAACTTTTCGGTTGGAGAATACTTTATCTCATTTGGGGTCATCATTCTACTCAAGTAGTAGAGGGAATTTTCTTTATTTTCACCATTTTCTTGGGCTAAAAGGGCTCCCACTGACCTTTCTTGGGCTGCAATATATAAAATCAATGGCTTTCCTGGTATAGGGGCTGCCAGAACTGGAGATCTCATCAAGTAGGATTTGATGCTTTGGAATGCATTGCTACAAGCTTGGTCCCATTCAAACGGTACACCCTTCTTCATGAGACGGCTAAAAGGTTGGCACTTCCCTGCTAGATTTGAGATGAATCTTCTAAGGTACGCCAATTTTCCTTGTAGACTTTTCAGTTCATGTATGTTTCTGGGCTCTGGCATCTTCAAAATTGCATCAACTTTGGCTTGATCTATCTCAATCCCTCGATGTCGAACAATGAAGCCAAGGAATTTTCCAGAAGTAACTCCAAAGGCGCATTTCAACGGGTTCATTCTAAGTTGATATCTCCGGAGTCGTTCGAACACCATTCTTAAGTCTTGCAAGTGGTCTCCTCTCTTTCTTGATTTCACCACTAAATCATCTACATAGCATTCCACATTCTTGTGGAGGATGTCATCAAAGATATTCTGCATTGCCCTTTGATATGTGGCGCCATCATTCTTCAAGCCAAAAGGTATTACTTTGTAGCAATAAATGCCTTTAGAAGTTCGAAATGCAGTAAGCTCTTCATCTTTTGGTGCCATATGTATTTGATTGTAGCCAGATGATCCATCCATGAAAGACATCGCCTCGTATCCGGTGGTGGTATCAATCATAAGCTCTGGAATGGGGAGCGGAAATTCGTCTTTAGGGCATGCATTATTGAGGTCTCTAAAATCGACACAAACTCAAATTTGGCCATTCTTCTTCTTCACAGGAACAATGCTTGAAATTCATGAAGGATATTTAACCTCCCGAATGAAACCGGCTTCGATGAGTTTATTGACCTCTGCTTCAATTAATGGGATCAATTCTAGCCTGAAGCGTCTTTGGGCTTGTTTAACAGGACGAGCTCCTTTCTTGACTGCGAGATGATGAACTGCTACTTTAGGATCTAAACCAGGCATCTCTTTGTAGTTCCAATCGAAGACATCTCTATATTCTTTGAGTAGCTCCACATAAGTGTTTTCTTCATCTGTGGTTAATAGGGCACTTACATAGGTGGGCTTGGAGTCTTCTGCAGTTCCAAGGTTGACTTCTTTCAATGTATCAACAGTCATTTTAATTCCTTCTTCTAGTTCCGTAGGAGCATCCTCAACATCTTCGTCTTCTTGAGGATCACAATCATTAAAAGATATATGGCCACACCAGGAGGCATCTCCCAAATATTCGTCAACTTTCCTTAGGGATGAAGTGTATTGATTCTCATTCGCAATAATGTGGTATGAAGATCCTACACTTTCTTCATCTTCATCACGCTCTCTAGTCTGGACCACTGTGCGAGTCTTCACCTTGAGTACCTCCTCGCATGAAATCAAAAGTTTTGATTGTCGCCTCATTCTGGAAGGGATCAAGCTTCGACACTCCTTGGAGATACTTTGGACTTTAGATGGCAAAGGTCTTCTTATCTCTTCATAATTTCTTTGGGACTTGTTCTTCTTCCTTTTCCATGGCCCCAACCTCTCAAATACAGAAGTTCTTGTAGTTGGTTCTCCAAGTCGATCAAAGACAGAAAGCCTTTTATTAGGATCAGCGAGTTCATCTTCCGTCGTGATATAGTTAATATTTGCTCTTCTAATGGAGATGCGAACTGGTGGGGGTTGTATGTAACCTAGACCCTCACGTGATTGTTTCACCACATGCTCATTATCCTTCATCGTGTTTGCTTTCCTAGTAGCTTCAGGTGGGAGCTTTCCTAGCTTAGATGGTTCATTGGGGTCATATCCAGCCTTTGCGAATAACCTATAAGCATTCAGATCAAAACCTTCATTTGTGCGTTTCGTGGGAGTGCCTTATTTTGAGGCATGCTAGGGGCCACAAACTTTTCCCGTAGCTTTGAAGATAACTTTATGGTATCAATCTGCTTGATAGGAAGGGTTAATTCCCTTAGTGCATCCTTTTGGAGGCTTGATGATCCTCCTTCATCTTTCTTCACTTTTGGGATGTAAAGAGATAAAGGAGCTACTTTCTTGCCTTTGGCCTTCGTGGAGTCATCAACTTTTACTCCATTCATGATGTGGTTCTTTAAGTAGAACTTTGCATCGGCGAAGTATGCCTCGGCTTCAGCGAATGGCTTGTCGTCAGCAACTATCTTCTTCTCGACTCCATTTTTATTATATTTCAAACATTGGTAGTAAATTGACGGGACAACTTTGTTCTCGTGTATCCACGGCTTGCCAAGCAACAAATTGTATGAAGTCTTTGCATCAATCACATGCATCCATGCGGTTGATTGCATATCTCCCATGGCGATCTCCAACTTGATAGATCCTATGGCCCTTTGTCCACCTTGATTGAATCCTTGAATCATCAGTCGGCTTTCAGAAAGGTCTTCAGTTGAGATGCCAAGTTCCTTCATTATGCGAATCGAAAGAATGTTAACTGCAGATCCGTCATCTATCAAGATTCTGTTTATTCTCAGCTTCAGCACATAACCGACCATAAACAAAGGGCGATTGTGTGGTGTCTCACCAAGTAGGAGATCGTCTTCAGTGAAGGTGATTTTTGCATTACAAACATCTACTTCTTGAAATGAGGACTCAACAAGACTATTAGACTGTGATGGAGAGAGTGTTGACTTGACTTCGTTCTTTTCCTCTTCTTCCTTATCAACATTGCAACACAAGGCTTTGTCATCATCGTCAGAAATCCTCATGCGAAACCAACTCGGAAAAAATTCTCCCACAGTTACCGGGTGACGTGGCTTTTGGTGATGGTGTGCCTCTATCTCCACCTTCTTTGGGTTCTTAACCATTTGTGGCTTCTTTAGTCTTACCACTATCTCATTCCTTGCAAGTTGCTTCGTTGATCCTTTTCGCAGACTCGATTTGCGGCGTCTTCATCGAGTCACCACGGTCCATCCTTCTTCATCAGGTTGATCAATTTGGACTTTGTCATTCTCCAGTAATTCTTTATCTTTATTCCCTTCACAGGTGAATATCTCTATCGGATCGAATAAGCCAAAGGTAATGGACACATGGTTTGTGCTTTCCTTTTCGTCTTCGAGCTCGATCTTCTTTTGACGAGCCAAATCCATAACTTTGTCCTTGAAAACAAAGCACTTCTCGAGGGGGTGACCTACAAGACGATGGTATTTGCAGTAATTCGGGTCATTACTTTTTCCAGCTTCATCTGGCCGCTTCATTTCTGGCAGCTCAATAAGCTTTAACTCGAGGTGTTCTTCAAATATTGCAGGCACATCAGAATCCAGAAATGGGTACTCCTTTTCTTGCATCTTTTTGAGAGTCAACTTCCGATTTGCATTGTCTTGAGAGGAAGTAGTTTTCATACTATGTTTCTTGCTCACCTTGGTAGTAAACTTCAAAGGAGAGGCATTGACGTTCATTGATTCTTTGCTTTCATTCTTGGACACGAACTTGCTCCATTTCATGACTTCTTGCTTATCCCTTCCCTTGCGAGGTTCGTATATGGGCAGCCCTTCATTTCCCGCAGAAGCCATGCTCAGCTCCATATCATGAGCACGGGTGGCAACTTCTTCAAATGTCCTAGGCTTAATTCCTTGCAAGATGTAACGAAGTCCCCAATGCATTCCTTGGATGCACATCTCTATGCAGAAGCTTCGCTTAGCCTATCTTTGCAGTTAAGGCTTGCATTCCTCCATCGATTGATAAAGTCAATAACTAGTTCGTCTTTTCGTTGACGAGTATTCGTAAGTTCCACCATACTCACAGTACGCCTCGTGCTGTAAAAGTGATTGAGAAACTCTTGCTCCAATTGGTCCCGACTATCGATGGATCCTGCCTCGAGGTCGGTGTACCAATCAAAAGCATTCCCCTTTAGTGAGCGGACGAACTGCTTGACAAGGTAATCTTCATAAGTCCCTGCATTGTTGCATGTTTCAACGAAGTGCGCGACATGTTGCTTTGGATTTCCTTTGCCGTCGAACTGTTGAAATTTAGGAGGTTGATAGCCGGCAGGCATCTTCAAGCTATCGATTCTCGCAGTATACGGCTTTGCGTATGTGAGAGAGGACTTTGAAGCAACCTCATACTTATTCTTGATAGTTCCCATAATGAATTTCTTCAATTGTTCTATGGGAATTGATCCTTCGGAGGAGACATGAAGTTCTTTGGCGGATGTCACTTGTTTTGCTGGAGGATCCGCCTTCTCGTGGACTTCATGAAGCTTTCCAGGTGCATGACTTGATTCTCCATCCATCATGCTTTCGACTATGCCTGTTAATTTTGCGATACGGACATCTTGATCTTGAGCATACTTTGTTAAACCATTAATCGCCTTTGTCAGGTTTGCAAGTTGCTCCTCCATTGTCGAAGTGTTAGTCATCATTGCCTCCATGACTATCGCAGACGATGAAGAATAACCGAGACCTTCACATGGATTGAACTCAGTTTGGAACATGTCATGTGGCGAGATTGGCGCAGAAAGAACACTTAAGACTTCATCATCAGGTTGGGTAAGCTGACTCTTGGTGTTGTATAAAGTAAGTTGAGCAAGAGCTTTCTCCACCACTTCTGCAATATTATCTCCTCTCTCTGACTTGCTAGCAGAGGACCTTTCGTCTTTGAATGATGAAGATCTCAATGTGTGCATTGGTGCAGACGACACCCGGAGTGCTTGTTGTCCCAAGACGCTCGCTTTTTTCCGGGTGATTGGCCCAAGACTCCCCATAGTAACGTTCAGGATACTTTCCACGTCAGAAGAAAACTTGGAGTCAGCAACTTTTGTGTTGATCTTCTTCGAAGCCATCTTAGTGATCTTGAATGTCGAGAGTTGAGAAGAGATGAGAGGTAGAGCTTGTCCCACTGGGCGTGCCAAAATTTGTAACAACTAAATTTCACTCCTGAAAAATAATAATCAAGACAAGAAAAATAGCGACAAATATTATATTTAAATTCAAGTGATGGGGTTACAATCTCTAAAATATCTCTAAATTAAAAGAGATGTAGTCCTCTGATTCTTCTCGTCACGGATGATGGTTCAAGAGCTTGAAAGCTTGATCTTGAACTTGACGGATTTCAGATTTATAGTACTTCACGAACCATTTGAAGCTCGTCACGAACCAGGATTTGATGTTGCGGTTATCACGAACGGAAGATTTGAAGCCGCCCGCCTATGACTTGAGTTCGCCTTTGGAATTTGACCACAGACGATGATTGCAGATATGGATGGAGACCTTGATGCTATCCTTCAGAGCTTCTTTAGCCTTTCCTTCTGCTTCCTTGCTTGTCTTAGCCTTCTCCTTTGACCCCTTTATATAGGTGTGGGGTGGAGTAGTCTTCAAGAAAACCCTAGTGGATCATTGGGCTAGAGGCTTGTGGGCCGGTCCATTTGATAGAAGACTAATTGACGGGCTAGCCCAATAATATATTAATGGACATTTATTTAAATCAATTTAATTGGATTTAAATAACAAACCCAATTATACCAGTCCATGTTGCTTAATTGGACCAATATATATTAAATTTGTGGTAAAATCCAAATTTTTTTATGGATTTAAATTTGATAAAATTTTAATTGTCTACAAACACCTTATTTATTTTAAATAAATATCATTTAAAAAAATTATATTCTATACATATCTTGTAAGATTTATAGCAAAATATTAAATTTTGGTTACCTCCTAGTACTAAGTCACTAAATACGCTAATTAATTACACTATTTTTCTTTCTCTCTCTACTTTGATACATCCCGTTCTCTTCCCCCATCCCATTAATATTTTCGATCTCCTCCTCTTTCCACCGAATTTGTGCAAATCCCACTTCAGATATTACTGTATGTATTTTGATTTATAAAAAATACCCTCGGCTTCAGCAATATGAATAGTGCATAATCGGAATCGATGGCGGAGTAAGTCGGTGGCTGCTTCTTCCTCTTCTCTGTCTAGTTCGCTTTCCATTTCTCCTCCGTGGATATCCTCCATTGTAGTAGGAGAATAGTTAGAGTATAGTTGCACTCGCAAATTAGGTGCCGATTGCAAAGGATGCGCGGGAAATAGGAGGGCGGGTCGAAGGAGTTGCTCAAGTATATTTATCTCTGCCAACTTCGTTTTGTTAATGGAGACAAAGGTGTCTCCAGAGATGGTAAGCCTGGAGATATGGATGTTGTAGGATTATTTTCTATTAATATTTTCATGTAGTTCATTATATTCATTGTCTTTTTTTTCATTGTAATTTAATGTATCTTGTTGTATTCCATGTATTTGATTGTATTCACTATCTTTTTTTCTCATTGTATTTCAATATATCCCGCTGTGTTCTATGTATTTCATTGTATGCACTGTCTCGCTATATGCAATGAATGTATTCATAAGTTTTTTTTACTTAATATAATTTATGTATTCAGATGTATTATATAATTTCTCTAAAGATTGCTATATTTTTTAGGTACTTTTCGGTTAAGAATCTTTTTTATAACTGAAAATAAAATATTTTGTGTTATAATTGAGTTTGTTAAGTTATATTAGGAGTCTATTAAGTTAATTGATTCACTTTCTATTTTAAAAATAATGTAATCCCTTATTTCACGCCGTAAATACAATCGAATACAATAATATGTCAAGCTATAATCCCATTATTTTACTCCATGAATATAGTCAAATACACTCGAATACAACAACTGATTTGCGAAACTTTCCTGATTCACACCTATTTTTGTTACTGTATTCATGAATACAATAGCTTAAAAACATCAAACACATCTTATAACCACATAAAAGGTATTTATAATCCGTAATATAGCAGATGGTATCTATAGATGGCTAATTACGACTAAAAGATAGTGCTTTATGAAAATTTACTTAATTTGATGAGCCTTAAAAGGATTTTTGTATCTATGCTCGATTTTGGCGTCACAATTGAATCTATATCTATTTGCAAAAAAATTACAAAGGGAATCATTTTACAAGCAACTTCAGACTTATCGAGTCTTGTAACGATCCGACCGGTTGTTTTGAGCTCTAGCGTGTCGTTCAGTAGTTTGGGGCCATAAGCAGCTTCACTTCAGGTATTATGACTTGTATGCAAGGTCGTAATTGAATTTCAGGAAATTCAGAGTTGATTTTGAAAGAGAATTCTAATTTGAGGAGCTTTAAGTTGAAAAAATTGATTAAGATTGGATTTTAGAGTAAACGACCTCAAAATCATAATCTGAAAGTTCCAGTAGGTTCGTATGATAATTTTGGACTTGGGGCATATGCCCGTATAGAGTTTCGGATAACCTGGGAGTGTTTTGATGCCTATTGTGGAAGTTAGCATTTTGAAAGAAATTTAATAAGTTTGGGTTGAAGTGAATTTCAATATTATCGAGGTGCGTTTGAGATTTCAAGTGTGAGAGTAGCTCTGTATGGTGATTTTGGAGTTCGGAGCGCGACCGGAAGTGAATTCGGAGGTCCGCAAGTCATTTTGAAATAGCTAAAGATAAAAATTTGAAGGTTTTTGAGAAGTTTGACCGAGAGTTTGACTTTTTTATATCGGGGTCAGATTGCAATTTCAAAAGTTGGAGCATGTCCGTAATATTGAATATAACTTGTGTGCAAAATTTAAGGTCAATCGGACGTGATTTAACGAGTTTCAGCATCGAATGTAGAAGTTTGAAAATTCAAAGTTCATAAAGTTAGGATTGGAGTACGATTCATGATTTTGATATTATTTTATGTGATTTGAGGCCTCGAGCAAGTTTATCATATTTTGGGATATATTGTATAATTGGTTAAGGTCCGAAGGCCTCAGGTGGATTTCGAAAGTTTACGGAATGAATTTCGGACCAAAGAGTTGCTGAAAGTTTCTGCAGAAAGCTATTTTGACAGCAACTAGTGCAATCGTGGAGTTGATTTGGAAGCTTATATCTCGAAATCTATAAAGAGTCTAAAAATTTGCAAAACATAAAAGTTGTTGCCTTTGCATTCTAGTTTCCAGAAAGTTAAATCATTCATGATTTGGACATTTTATCAAAAAGTTATGATCGATTGAAGATGGCTGATGGAGTAGTTTCGATAGAACTTTCTGATGCATGGAGCTGACTTTAGAAGCTTGTATCTCGGAATATACAAAGATTTATATGATGTGCAACTTATAAAATGAAAGGTCCTCGAGTCTACTAAATCTTCAAACCGTTTATCATTAGGGTATTTCCACAAAGAGTTATGGGCATTTTAACAGAAGGTGTACAGCAGGAGAAAATTGTAATATGATGTACAACCTGCACTGCGCAAGGTACAACTCGATGAAGCCTGGGCAGATTATTTTAAACACGAGTTTTGGCCCATTTCTTTCATTTCTTTCATTTGTCTTGGATGATTTTGGAGAGATCAAGGAGGGATTTCCACCAAGAAACACTAGGTAAGTGATTCCTTCCTATTTTTGAGTTAAATATGTGATCTTACATGGATTTAGATAAGAAAAATTAGTATAAATTTGGGATTTTTGGGGAAGACCTAGAATTTGGAATTTTTGACTTTTACCTTGAGTTTGAGCATGAAATCAGAGCAAATTGTTTATTTGATTTAGTAAAGTTATGGGTAGAATTTATCTTCGAGAAATTTCAGAATTCAGGCACGTGGGCTCGAAGGCATTTTGGTCAACTTTTCAAGCGGAGTTGGGATTTTATATAATTTGAATAGTTACAAGTATTAGAGTGAATTTTTATTGATTTTCCCATTGTTTGAATATTTTTGGGACGTTGTGCATCAATTGGAGTCGTTGGAAGGGCTTGGAAGCAGGTTATGAAAATTTCGGAGAAAGGTGAGTCTCTTTTCTAACCTAGTAAGAGGAAATTGTCCCCATAGGTGAAATAATCTTGGAAGAGGAAGCAAGAGTTAGAAGGATAAGATACATGCAAGCATTCGCGAACAATTGCTCATTGAGAAGTCTTTGCTTCTGGTTCTCCACCTGTTTCCTTAGTTTGACTTTCTCCTTTGTTAGGCGTGCAACCTATGTGCTATGAGAACCACTAGAACCAGGTACCTCTTGCAACTGACTATGCTGATTCTTAAAAGTCGCGTTGCTAGCCTTCAACTTCAGGATCTCCTTTGTGGTACTATTCTAAACATTTTTCAGCTGAGAGATTGTGGAAGTTCTTCCAACTCCTCCGACTTTTCCAATACACTCACACTCCTGCAGAGTAGTTTTGAAAAAGATTGCTTTTTGGTCTCCACCTTGGCCCGACCCAGAGGTACTTTGAAAAACGCAAAGACTTTTGGGAGAAGGAACCCATAAGGCAGTCCAGGATTTCTATCTTTAAAATTCTCTACCTTCTGTATATGCTCAATCATTATGGAAGGCAAATTTATGGAGGAGATATCGTCCAAATTCTTCATAAGGAATAAGTCAGCTTTGGATGCAACAGACCTTCTTTCGGCGCGGGGAAGCAAAACTTTATTGACAATCTCAAAGAGCAATTGATAAACTGGAAGGAGTTCATTCTTATACACATGTTCCTCATGTATTGCCTTGTCCTTGATAGTGGAATTTTTGAAGTTTGGTGTGCAAGCACCCTAAACAGATAACACTTCTTCGGTAGGAACACCCAGAATTTGCCCCAATAAGGTAGAATCCATCTCTATGTCCGCCCCATATACTAACACATAGATTTGATCACCATCTACTATGAAGAGACTGGTGTAGAAACTCTGCACCTCATCCTTATACACTATAGGAGCTTTACTTGTAAATAAATGGGTTCACTGTTGAGCATCACACATAGACTCTAATTGTCTCATCCCAACACTCTCTAGAATGTCAGGGGAATCTGCAGCCCTATGAAACTTTTTGATTTCCCAACTTCATTTTCTCAAATCTCAGAGTTTCACTCACTTTTCCTTTCTTGACGGATTCAGGTTCATCATCCTCATCATCATCATCCCTCTTTCTTTTTGCTGACTTGCTAACAGACCTTTCCTTTTCCAATGACTTGCTCTGTCTATGTTCACGAAATTGCTCCACTTCTTCGTCATCAGACTTGTCACTGTGCTTCTTCACTGTCTTGTCACTAGAACTTTTTTACACCTTTTTACTGGAACCATCAACACCACTCTTGGAAGAACTCTTAGCACCCTTAGATGTGTGCTTTTCAGAAAGAGAGTACTTCTTCCTAGAAGACTTTCAGGATAGGGAACTAGGTTCCTCTTTGGTTTCCTCATCAATATTCACTACAAGTACATCCTCTGCTTGTACCATTTTTCCATCTTTGAACAATCTTCTCCTTATTTTACTCATGTTACTCTTCTTAAGGGTAGACTCTAGAGCCTCATTTTGCTGCAACCTAGTGGCGGGTCGCTTAGGAGGTGGCTTTAAAGCTACCCGTGGCTTAGTCCTAGCCACAATGAAACTAGCATACGCCAAATTATTTGTGTCTTCTTCACTATTAAGAATTGTTTTAGGCACCACCATTTTCAAGGGCTCGACATCAAAGTGGGGAGAGTGAGCATGATCAAAACTGACCTAGTCAGATGACTCTTGATGTGGATTCGCCATGGAGGGATCGGGTTCATCATTTAGAACCCCATTACTATCATCTTATGCCGGCTATTTAAATGGCACAATTTCTCCCTCTTCTTCTGTTCCTTCCCCCTGTGGCCCAGACCCTTCTTCACATTTTTTTATAATGACCCCTTCTGACGGAATGGACAGCATATTCTCTATTTTCTCATTTTCTTGTGGTTCTATGGTGATTTCAATAGACAAAGAAGTGATGCCTCCAGACTCATCATTTGTAGAGGAGATCTTAAACTCTTCATTATTAGTCACCGGTTCTTCACTTAAAGTCTCAGCCATGGATAAAATGGAAGGTTCCTGAAAAAGGTTCCCTTATTCACCCTGATGATTCTATTTGTTTTGTGTTACTGGAGGAGGAAAAACATCTCCTGAATTTCTTAAAGGAGGAGTGGACGTAGAGAGGGTAGGAATGGTAGTGGAGTGTGGAGAAGAGTCTTCTTTAGGGTTTGGAGAGAGGTTCACCTCTGAATTTCTCACTAGTGTGGACTCAATCACCATGTTAATGGGTGCTTGATTTTCAGACATGATGAGATTTTTTTCGAGGGACTGTGAATTTGATGAGAGAGAAGAAAAATAGGGAATTTTTGAATTTGGAAGATAAAGGGTTGTGATGTTGGTTTAACTATGATGAGGGACCCGTTCTGAAATGACGGTACCCTTTTTGCTTGGGAGATGTATTGATTAGTGAAAGGAGTAATGTTTGGGTTGTGACGAATTGGATAAAAAGACATGACTTTAAAGAGAATGTCATAATGATGATGATGTATCATTATTTTTTGTTCATTTAAAATTGGGTATGAAAGAACAAAGAAACCACTAACCCGCTCTAGAGAACTAGGTTCCCTGATATGTTTGGCAAGTGAATTTTATCCCCTTTTTCATCATGTACTGCAACATCTTCTTCTGTAGTCATCTTGCGTGTCTACCTATAATGGTATATAGGTGAGTTAGACTTAGCCAGAAAACACTTTAGCTAGATTTTACCTGACTATGACTTTTATAACCAATAATGAGGAACCAAGTTCTCAGTTTTGTTTCATTATTCCCAGTACAAAGTGATCTTTCTCAGAATGCTTTCTTCCCATGTCTTTTGGTGAAAATGTCTGCAACGTGATCTTCAACAATCACTGTATTTGCCCCTCTTGAGTTGGACTCAAGCTCTTCCAATTTGTTGTTTGGCCCATAGAACTTTGTTGCTTGATTATACATATTTTGCTTTATCTGTTGAGAGTGCCATTAAATTTTATTTCCTTGAGCCTTATGGGAAAAGATTGGAAGTGAGGGACTATCCTTCCTTGTCCCAGTTCAAAGGAGCTTTCCTATCTATTTACTTGGAAGGACAGTAGAGAACCAGGTTATGTGTTCTACTAGGATACCTCAAGATACTTACGCCATCCGTTAGATCAGAATAACTTGGATTTGACTTAGATCCTGCACAGAACTCAACTCTAACCCCGATATCTAGTCTACTTGCAGTGAGATACATGAGTGATTCATGGATGTCTTTAAGCAGAAGCCTTCTTTCTAACAACTTGTTTTTCATCTTCTGTTGTTGTATATGCGGGATCTGGTTCCGTGCTGGAGTCAATGGACATTCTCTACCTTGATTAATATTTCGGTTTTCTTTTGAGACGAGTATGTCAGAAGGATTCCTCTATCTCTTTTACCATCTCATTTTAAAGGTTGACCCTTCCCATTGTTGAGAGCATGACAGTTATACCTAGATATACTCACTTGAGTCACCAGCTTTGGTCAAGATGTTTGATAACCCTTAATCAATCAATATGACCGTGCCCAGATTTTTAAGAGTACTTTTCTTCTCTTAGACATACCATTCATCCACTTATGGCATTTTCCAAACTCGTTCCATGATTTAGTTAAATAAAAGTCACTTTTGTTTCTCTTGGTACCTGAATCTTCTTGACAAAAGCCAAAGTTTCTTGAAAGATCTCATCATTGGTTCTAGAGTGTTGCTGCCCCCTTTTGGCTTGAATGAATATCTGACCTGCTTTTCTTTTGGACAAACAGTGCACACTTCATGATACTTGTTCCTCAACTTGATCAGACCAGTAATTAGGTTTTTCAGATCCATTTTATTTAGAGATAGACAACATGCATGCTCCATACTTTTGTCCCATGATTTAGTATTGTTTTCAATTGCTTCTAACCAACTTATGTTTTCACTCTGCGGAGGTTTAATCACAACAACATATGTATACTTGTGTCTTTTTGGCAATAGCAACACTTCACAGTTACATGCTTTGAGATTGTTAATAACCCGAACAAACATTCCACCTTATTTCCTTTAGCACAAATTTTCCAACTCCTAGAGCATACCCCCTTTTTAACCTTTTTTTAAATAAAAAAAAAGTTACACTCTCTCCTTGTAGGGCATTTTAGTAAAGGAAGATTAATCGTATTTCCAGTCCTGTTCTTTGAGCAACCACTGTTCATGTGTCATTGTTGGCTGATTTCCTTCACTGCTCTCTACACAAGTAAATCAAGGGATTGATTTAGGAACCCAAACAAGTTTGGATCCCTTGTTAAGAGAAAAAGGATGAATGAGTGCTCTCTTAGTCCAAGCCGGCAAAGTGCATTTCCTATTTAGTGGTTTCCTGTTTGACGGACCATGTCCTCTTGCAATAGTTGCTCTCTCAGCAAAGACTTTATTTCTCTGATGAGACTGAGGGCATGTAATTTTTCTTAAGGTGCCCATTTTTGCAACAGTGGGTACATAGCCAATTAGTGGGTACAATAACATACTTGCTATATTGTAGGAAATATTTTCCATTTGAAACCCAATCCCCTGCCTGCTTCCCCCAGAGTTGGTGTACATGGCAGTGATAGCATCCGAGAACCATGTCCACTTAAGAGATTTTTCAAGATCACTCTTTACTTTTCCCTAGTTCTTCCTGAAGTTGTTTGTTTTTCTCAAGTTCAACACATAGACTAGTCTTTACCAGGTTGAACTCATTTTCAAGCTTAACGTTTACTTCACTTGCAACATACTTTCCTTTTTAGTGTTTCCAGGCCTATTTGCTATTATAAAACCCTCAATTGTTTCTTCCAAATCTACTACTACCACTACTAGGTCATATCTTTCTTGCTCAATGATAGCAACTCTATTAGTCAAGGTTTCCTTTTCTTTACTTGCACACTCAAGGGTTTCCTTTAAGTCCACCACAATCACCATTAAATCATCTCGTTCATTGTTATTTTTGATTTTTCAATTGTTTGTTCCGCAATAACATTACGCATAATCACAGGTACATTGCATTAACTTTATGATTTTTATTTTAGTATTTATTTTTACGATTTAATTTCTGATTTTGATTTTGATAGTCATGTATTTATGACAATATAGTTTTCTATGGTTTACTTTGATTAGTGCATTAGTTTTACTTTTAAGATTGTGTTTTTTGTTTTTTTAAATGTGTGTTTGTGTTTTTGATGAAAATTCTTTAGTGTTTTTTGGGGGCGGCAAAATTTTTACAAATTGAGAGTTAAATAGATGTTACTATTAAAGTGTGAAGTTTATAATACTTCAATGATACCTTAGTTTTAGGAGCTGAAGTTTTGTTTCGTGTTTTGTGTTTTTTTTTTTTTTTTGTTATATTTTTTATAAACTTCAGCATTATTTTGGAGTTGAATTTGTGTTTTGTTTTTTGTAAAACTACAACATGTTTTTGCTGAATGTTTTGTTTTATTACTGCTGAATTTTAGCTCTAGGAGCTGAAGATTTTATTTTATAACTGGTGAGTTTTAGCTCTAGAAGCTGAAGTTCTTATTTTGTAACTAGTGAATTTCAGCCTTTTTAAATCTGAAGTTTTAACTGATTTTTTATTAATGTTCATGTTATTTTTTTGTATCTTTTTCTCTTTTTTTGAATAGATGGCATCTGGAAAATCCAAATCATCTATAAACCATAAAGCACATAATAATTCTAAAGCAGCTAAAGCACGTAAAGTAGCTAATGCACCTAAAGATCCTAAAGCACCTAAACAAGTCATGAATTTTGTCAATGGCAAAGGGGCCGTGGAGCTGTGAAGATATAGTAATGAACACAACTTTGAGGATCTGATAACATAATTGCATTCACAACTGAAAGATATGCAAAGCGAGCTCGAGTTATGTGTGGTCCTGGTGCCAGGGCTAAAGTGACACCCGGTAGAGAGCTTCTGTCACATCTCGCGACTTGCTTCATATCTTGTTGCTCTATCATAAATGAGTCATTTTAATTAAGGCAAGTCGGCATTCTATTTTTTTTGGGTACCAAGTTTTAGATTTTGACTCTGTTGTATCTTATTATGTAGGTAAACAACCTCAAACTGCATTGCTAATGCTGAATTTTATGCCCGGGTATCAGAACACTTGATTGTTAGGGGTTGTTTGGTTTGCAGATAGGGAGAATTAATCCATGTATAAAACTATATACTATAAGTTATTACGTTGCTTAGTTAGTATTTTAAGAAAAGTTAATCTTGGTATAGAATCTACTATAGCTTATACAACGTTTGGTTAGATTTTCTTTTTTAATACCCGTATAAATAATA
The DNA here is from genome assembly GCA_032618575.1 of Nicotiana noctiflora. Classification (NCBI taxonomy): domain Eukaryota; kingdom Viridiplantae; phylum Streptophyta; class Magnoliopsida; order Solanales; family Solanaceae; genus Nicotiana; species Nicotiana noctiflora. Next base: position 68,799 of record JASVEL010008361.1, on the reverse strand, counting down.
CATGTATAAAATAATGAGGGAATCTCTGTATTATTTTACGTGGGATGGAACGTAAAATAAGAATACGTGTATTAAACAATACACGTATTCGAGCAAAATGTCAGAAGTGAGGCTTAGATAGCTCGAGCACGTGCAAAAGAGAAGCCTAGATGCCTCGGTTAGGAGGTGCAAGCGGTTGGCTCTAACGGGCATGAGGAGAGACAAAGGACGGCCAAAGAAGCATTGGGGGGAGGTGATCAGGACATGACGCAATTTCAGCTCACCGAGGACATGTCCCTTGATAGGAAGGTATGGAGGGAGAGTATTAGGATTGAAGGTTAGTATCTAGTTGAGCGATTTTTTACTCTGTTATGTGTGTAAGTCTAGTCGGTTAGTATCGTATTTTAGTGTGCCAGTGGTACATGTTGTGCTCGTACTATTTTCTAGGACCTTGTCATTGCACTGATTATTTATGGTTCTAATTGATACTACTTTTTCAGGCATATTTTTTGAACTCTTGGCTCACTGGTACTATCTTTATGATTATTTTGTTGTTACTATTCTATTGCCGCATTTTATCTTCTTATGTCGAGTATCTATTAAGAAACAACCTCTCTACCGTATGGTAGAGATAAGGTCTGCGTACACACTACTCTTCTCACTAGGTTTTTGTATTAAACAATACATGGATCAAACTAACAAATGACAAAAATACCCTTTTATGTTAATGCTTCTACTGGATCCTTTTCTCTTGTTCTTTGGGTTCTACTATTGCTAGACATATGCTTGTTTGCTTAATGTTTTTTTGCTTTTTCGTATACAAATATTTTATAAGCAAAAGAAAATATATATTCTAAATCATATAATTAATGTGGGATTATTTTAATACAACAAATCGAGCATTCAATAAATAATCAAAACAAAATGTACAAAATGATGTGCTGGATTCTTACAGAAGAACAATCATAATTTGGTGACGTGATATTAAGTATTTGATAATTATTTTCTTTTCGTAGAGAACAGACCAGACAAGGTGCATGTTGCAGAATTACTCGTTGGAGATAGCAGAATGCAAGAGACATGAGTTGATCAAGATGATAGTTTAGCTTAGGGAAAATGTCATTTTATACAAGAAAATTCATCGTGATATGTCCTATCTATCATACATCAAGAACATGTCATTAATCAATCGATCTATGTTCCTCATTAACTCATTGGTTTAAATTTGCATGAAAAAAGAAAAAAATTAAACCTACTACGTTAAAAGATGAAATTTAGCACATTGAACTAATGAGAACATAATTTAACAAATGACCTTAGAAAAGGCCATGCAGTTGCCTGCAAAGATTGGTTGAGTTGTTTGGGTGATTGGTTTTCACTTTTCGCGCCTAGAAGACTTGGAACTTATTCCCTTTACTAGCAGCTTCCTTGGTTAGAGCTTGTCAAATCAGACTTGCTTCGTGTGATTTACATCTCGGGAATAATTTGCGATTTATTTACAAAATAAGCTAGTTACTTAGTGCGCATTCGAAGAATAGAGACTACGGGATTTCCTGGGAATTTTCCACAATAAAAAGCCATATGGTACAAATAATTAGGGTCTAGACAGAAGCTGGGTAGGTCAGTCATTACTTCCAAGTGTTCTCAGAGATTTGTAGAAGAAAATTTTGAAGTTACAAACATATATTGCATTAACAAAATTTTGACCCAAGAAAAGACCCAAAAGTCAAGTTGCTTCACTAACGCCCCTTCCTCTTTGTAGCCTTTTCAGAATACTTGCCTGCAAAATACATAATTATGAAAGTTGTTACAACATCTACTAGGGAGCCCCATTATAACGTGTTCTATATGACATCCTTAACTAGTAATTTTAAAGTATAACAAAATATGTAAATACCTTTTAAATTAACTGTTTGCGAGAATAATAACACAATTATGAGAAATGTTATATCGAAACCGTAAAACTAAAGGGGCTTATTCATAGTTTATCTTATAAGTGACATAGTTATGTAAATATTTTTTCATACCGCTAGAGCATAAAACTTAAACTCGATAAAAATATATTAGAACGAAGCTAAGGATACTTACAATGGAAGTGCGCAATAGGTTTTTCTCCATTCTTGATGATTATTTTTGTTCAATGGTTTATAGTTAAAATTACTATAATTTTTATGCCATCTTTTTTTATATGTTCTATAGTTAAAATTACTAATTATTATGCTAGCTCAAGCTGCTCGTATTTGTACGAAAAAATTAATTTGATTATGTCTTTTACTTTAATATATTATAATTTCAAATTTGCGTTTTTCAAGAGTAGCCTTACACTTCTATTGCAAGATTATTTGTCCTGTATTCAAATTTTTACGGATACCATACAAAGACTTGGAACCAAAGGGGGTGTTTAATTTGGGGCGAATCAAAATTTTAGATTGGATAGGTTCATGGGTCCAACCTCTAAAAAGTTACCACTGCGTTCGTTGAGATTCTTGGTTTAGAATTTAATATTTCTTAAAATTTTACTCTCCCTGTCAATTTAACTATCGCTTTAGCTCTTTAAACGATAATTAAAAAAATAATAAATACAAGATATAATTTACTAAGCTACTCGTATTAAATAATTTTTGAGAATTGAGCAATATTAAAAAGAATTACCACTTCTTTAATATTAGGGGTATAGTTGATAACTATTAACCAATTAGTCTTAAATTTTTAAAATAATTAATAATTTTTGACAAAAATTCTTGAGCTAATAAGTAAAATGGGACGCACGGAGTAGTAATCATTCACGTAGATTTATTTTCCGTGTTAATATTATTGATCACAGTAGAAAGCGCGCTGCTAATGGAACGAAAATTAAAAGTCGGGCATGTTTGAACATAAAATATAAACGTTTGGTTAAACTAATTAAATAAAAAAATAAAGGATTAATCATATTTAAAAATAATGATATTAGATCTAAAATCGATTTATGCAGATAATGTTGGACTACATCGGAGTGGATTTAATGCAATACACATTAAATGTCACAGTTAATAGTAGGATGAGAATAATGATAAACAATAAATGACAATAAATGTAAATAAGAAGAAAGATTCACCTAATATTGAATGGGGTAAATGATTCTTCTTTCTCACAATGATGAATGACACGAATGTGAGAAAATATTGAGCACTTTTTCGGATCTTGTGAAAATGACAATAGACAATCTCAAAGGGTTGAATCTCTCTAGAAAGTTGTTCTTTGTATTTATCTTGAGAGCTTACTTTTCAAAAGTGTTTCTATCATCTACGAGATTACATGCTCTTTGCCTTATCTTTCATTCTATTTATACGGGATATTCCTAAAGAACCCTAAAAGTACAAACAGAGAGAATATTTAAGAGAACATTACTTCTAAAGATCCCAATGCAAAACTAGTCGTTACTACTATCAGCTCTACTCAACCTCGTTCGTGGTTGATTTCTTGGTAACTCGTTATGTTGATCACTGGTCGACTTAGGCCAAATTGCCTATGACAAGTTACAAATTACTCACGATAATCACCTCTTCATGCTGAAATTCCTTCGGTCGAATTTTTACTCATAGAGTCACTCCCTCCACTTATCGAGGTTGTTTTTTAGTCGACCTTGCTGATCGGACTTCATTAGTCATAGTCGAGAAATTCAGGTGTGATGACCCGGTAGGCCATCTTATGATTTAAAATCAAATTCTATGTCCCGAGGCCTTTAAAACCTCATATCATCCCTCCTCAATTTGCGTGTGCAGTCCGAGCGTATTTTTGAGAAAGCTTTTGACTTGAAAGTTGATAAAAATAAAGATTTTTTTAAAAAAAATTCATTTGAGTTGACTTTGGTTAATTTTTTTGTTAAACGGATTTGAATTTGAGTTTTGACAATCCTTGTGGGCCCGTATCGAAATGTGGGACATGGGCGTATTGTCACGATCCCAAACCCAGTCGTGATGGCGCCCAACACACTACTAGGCTAGCCCGACCAATCAACAGAAATCACGGAGCTATCAGCTCACATTTAACCACTTTTAGGCCATAACAAAGGTAGAACGATAATAATGAAAATATCCAAATACGGGGGTTACACATCCCAAACCAATAAAACCTCCTAATAGACCAGGAGTCACAAGTCATGAGGCTCTACCAGAATATATGAAGTGTAAAAGTGTATACAACTGTGCTCAAGTGCGGAAATAGATAAAACGGGAATACAGATAAGCTGGAGAGAGTCAGGTCCTGCGGACGCAGGCAGCTACCTTGACTATCCAGAAACAACTCCAAGCGGCTAAGGAATCAAGTATGATGCGACGTACCTGGATCTGCACACAAAGTGCAGGGAGTAAAGTGAGTACTTCCAGACTTAGTGGTAATAAGCAGGGGTAAGACAGCGAAGGTAAGAATACCCAATATAACACTAAGTAAAGCTATACAGAAATACCCTGCAACAGTATCAACATGAACAATATCCGAACCAGCATTATCAGCTTACAACATAATAGCTAACAACATAATAGCTAACAACTAATATGTATAGCTAAATGCAATGCAATGCATGAATATGACCGCTACGGCGCGTAGCCCGATCCATTTGGGTACCCGTGCTCACTGTGGGGGTTCAGACTCCGGAGAGGCTCCTACAGCCCAAGCACAATATCATGACACGCTGCGGCGCGCAGCACGATCCACTACTAGTCAGCTATAATGCAATGCACCCTCGCAGGCTTAAAATAGTATTTGAAAACTCTTTTTATCATTTTTCAGTAGAAAACAGTATATCAGAAATTCCAAAGTTTGGAAAAACCATTATGACAATAATAGCTCAGGACTGGTAGTGAAATAGCTTTTTAATATCACAAAAACAATAATATCGATCCTCACAGGATCCCAATATCTGGCTCACAGCCCAAAAATGTACACAACCATCCAAGTAGGAGGTTCACCGGCTCAATAATAGCCAAAAATACAGTATAGTATCAACAGGTCGGACTAAGCCATAGTCCACAATCACATTCGACCCCGCACTCATAGGAGGTACGTATCTCACCTCAATACGGCGTCACAAAGTGATATACCGGGGTTTCGAACCTGCTGGTCATCACCCACACCCATTACTCACCTCTACTCGGCTCGACGACTAGTCTGCGGTGCCCTTGCCACGAGAATCGGCCTCCACAGGTGTAGAATCTGATCAAATTCAATAGAAATACATCAAAATAGGCCAATGGGATATTACCTAGTCAAAACAACTCAAATTACACCAAAAACTACAAAGTTGCCAAAATCCGACTTTCTGTACGCTTCTCAAAAAATTACAAAATTCACATATTCGGAATCCTCGTCTCAACACGAGTCCGTGCATATAAAGTTTATCAAAATCGGACTCCGTTTGCCCATTCAAATCAATGATTTTTCATAACCCAGGCTTAGAGCTAAAATCCCCCATTAATCTCCCATTAACAGTGAAATACTCGAAGATTCTATCATAAAATAACGTATTTAGGCAATAAAACTTACCTACGATGTTTACCCGGTGAAATTCCCTTCAATTCCCGTCAATATGCTCTCTTAGAACTCAAAAATGGAGGTTATGGGTATATGGTTCGCGAATACACTGTTCTGGTCTTTTAATATTCTGACAGTCAGTTATACCTATGCGATCGTAGCCACTGGCTCGCGACCGCGATGCACAAATATGTGATCGGCCAATTTCCTTCTACGCGATCGCGACACTACCTCCGCAATCGCATAGCTTCCGACCTCGACCCTACGCGATCGCATGAGCTTACCCGTGATCGCATTGCCTTCGATCCTAGACTTACGTGATCGCATACAAACCATCGCGATCGCGACGCACCCAAACACAACCTTACGCGATCACATGGGACCCTCCGCGATCACGAAGAACAAAAATTCTCTATATTTATTGCAGTAGAAACAGCACTGCCTCTTGGCACAAAATGGTCCGTTTGGACCCCTGGATTCATCCCGAGGCCCACGGGACCCCAACGAAAACCACCAGCCTACTCCAAAACAAAATGCAAACTTGTTCCAATCATGAAAACACGTCCTTAAATATGGAAATCATCGAATCAAAGTGGATTCAAGCCTAAGTTTCATCTAAAACTTCCGAAACCAACATTTAATCAAAAACCCGACCAAACGACGTCTAAATGACCTGAAAATTTGTAGACATATCCAAAATCACCTAACAAAGCTACAGCAATTTTCGGAATTCCATTCTGACTCCCGAATCAAAATCTCACCTACCATTCAGATTTCGCCAAAATTCAACCTTAGCCAATTCAAGCCTATTTCTACACCGGACCTCCAAATTCAATTTCAATCGCTCCCTAAAGTCACAAATCTTCTCCCGGAACTAACCGTATCATCAGAATTCGATTCCGAGCCCTCTAACTACATAGCCAATCCAGGTTGACTTTTCATAATCAGGCTTCATTTCAAAAGGCTATTTGCCCCATTTTCAAACAGAATGACTCCTAACTCACCCGATAGACTCTAACACCGATATAGAAACATGAAACATATAAATGAAAGGTAACGGGGTGGTAAATTCCCGTGATGACGGGCCGGGTCGTCACATTCTCCCCCACTTAAGCAAACGCTCATCCTCGAGCGGGTCAAGAAACATACCTGAAGACTCAAATAAGTGAGGATATCTGCTCCGCATCTCCCGCTCGATCTCCCAAGTGGCCTCCTCCACAGGTCGACCTCTCCACTGAACCTTAACTGATACAATGTCCTTGGACCTCAATCTCCTCACCTAACGACCCAATATAGCTATATGCTCTACATTATAGGTCAAGTCATCATCAAGCTGAATAGTGCTAAAGTCCAACACATGCGATGGGTCGCCAACATATTTCCGGAGCATGGATAGGTGAAACACTGGATGAACTCCCGATAGAATGGGTGGCAAAGCAAGCATATATGCCACCTCTCCAATCCTCTTGAGGATCTCAAAAGGGCCACTGAATCTCGGACTGAGCTTTCCTTTCTTTCCAAATCTCATGACGCCTTTCATCGGCGAAACCTTCAGTAAGACTTTCTCACCCACGGAATAAGACACATCCCGAACCTTCCGGTCCGCATAACTCTTCTGGCGCGACTGAGCTGTGCGAAGTGTCTCCTAAATCACCTTCACCCTATCCAAAGCATCCTGGACTAACTCTGTCCCCAATAACCTCGCCTCACCGGGCTCAAACCAACCAACTAGAGATCTACACCGTCTCCCATATAAAGCTTCATACGGCGCCATCTGAATACTGGATTGGTAGCTGTTTTTATAGGCAAACTCTACGAGAGTCATCCCATGAACCACCAAAGTCAATAACACAAGCTCTCAACATATTCTCCAAGATCTGAATAGTACGCTCGGATTGTCCGCCCGTCTGAGGATGGAATGCAGTACTCAACTCAACCTGCGAGCCCAACTCACGCTAAAATGTCCTCCAGAACTGCGAGATAAACTGAGTACCTCTATCTGATATGATAGAAACTAGGACTCCATGCAATCTAACGATCTCTCGAATGAATATCTCAGCTAACCGCTTGTACGTAGTACACACAGGAATGAAGTGAGATGACTTGGGCATCCTATCCACAATCACCCAAATAGAATCAAACTTCCTCGTTGTCCGAGAGAGTCCAGTAACAAAGTCCATAGTGATCCTTTCCCACTTCCACTCGGGAATATCAAAATACTGAAACACGCCACCGGGCCTCTGATGCTCATACTTAACTTGCTGACAATTGAGGCACCGTGCTACATATCTAACAATGTCCATCTTCAACTTTCTCCACCAATAATGTTGTTTCAAGTCTTGGTACATCTTCGCGGCACTTGGATGAATAGAATACCGCGAGCTATGGGCCTCCTCCAATATCAACTCACGAAGGCCATCTACATTGGGCATGCATATCCGGCCCTGCATCCTCAATAGACCATCACTATCAAGAGTGACATATCTAGCATCATCATGCTGAACTCTGTTCTTAATGACAAGCAAGTGTGGATCATCATACTGGCGCTCACGAATACGATCATATAAAGAAGACCGAGATACAACACAAGCCAACACCCTGCTGGGCTCTGAAATGTCTAACCTCACTAGCTGATTGGCTAGCGCCTGAACATCATAAGCAAATGTTCTCTCCTTAGCTGGAATATATGCCAACCTGCCCATATTGACCGCTTTCCGGCTCAAAGCATCGGTCACCATATTGGCCTTCCCCGAATGATATAGAATAGTAATGTCATAATCCTTGAGCAACTCAAGCCATCTCCGCTGCCTCAAATTAAGATCCCTCTGTTTGAAAAAATGCTGAAGACTACGATGATCGGTATACACCTCACAGGACACGCCATGCAAATAGTGCCTCCAAATCTTCAAGGCATGAACTATGGCAGCTAGCTCTAAATCATGAACATGGTAGTTGTTCTCATGAGGCTTCAACTGCCGAAAAGCATAAGCAATCACTCTACCCCTCCTGCATCAATACACAACCTATCCCCACTCTCGAGGCATCACAATATACAATATATGAACCTGAAGCTGATGGAAACACTAATATTGGAGATGTGGTCGAAGCTGTCTTGAGCTTCTGAAAGCTCTCCTCGCACTCATCCGACCACACGAATGGTGCACCCTTCTGAGTCAACTTAGTCAAAGAAGAAGCAATAGATGAAAATCCCTGAACAAACCGGCGATAATACCCTGCCACCCCAAGAAAACTCCTGATCTCTATAGTTGAGGACGGTCTAGGCCAACTCTGCACCTCCTCTATCTTCTTCGGATCAACCTGAATACCATCATGTGACACCACATGACCTAGAAATGCTACTGACTCGAGCCAAAACTCGCACTTGGAGAATTTAGCATACAGCTTCTCCTCCCTCAATCTCTGTAACATAATGCTCAAATGTTGAGCATGCTCCTCCTGACTACGGGAGTAGACTAGAATGTCATCAATGCATACGATCACGAATGAATCCAAATACGGCCTGAACACGCTGTTCATCAGATGGATGAATGTTGCTGGGGCGTTGGTCAGCCCAAAAGACATCACAAGGAACTCATAGTGACCATATCTAGTCTAGAATGCAGTCTTCATAATATCAGAGTCCCTGGTCTTCTGCTGATGATAGCCTTAATGAAGATCAATCTTACAAAACACTCTCGCACCCTATAACTGATCAAATAAATCATCAATGCGCAGTAGAGGGTATTTGTTCTTCACTGTTACCTTGTTCAATTGTCTATAATCAATACACATCCACATGGAACCATATTTCTTCTTAACAAATAACACCGGTGCACCCCACGGGGACACACTAGGACGAATGAATCCCTTATCCAAAAGCTCCTGAAGTTGTTCTTTCAATTCCTCTAGCTCAGATGGTGCCATCCGATAAGGAGGAATAGAAATGGGCTGAGTGCCCGACACCAAGTCAATGCCAAAATCAATGTCCCCGTCGGGTGGCATACCCGGCAGGTCTGAGGGGAAAACATCGGCAAAGTCCCTCACAACATGTACATAATCAATGATAGGAGACTCAGCTCCCACATCCCTCATAAATGCTAAATACAACAAACACCCCTTTTCAACCATTCTCTGAGCCTTTAAGAACGACTAGGGACGAAACTAATCGAACCCCACCACTCATTCTGAGGAATACCAGGAATAGTCAACGTAACTGTCTTAGCATGACAGTCCAATATAGCATGGCACGGAGACAACCAGTCCATGCCCAATATCACATCAAAGTCCACCATCCCTAACAATAACAGATCCACTTGGGTCTCCAGACCCCCAATAGAAATAACACAGGATCTATAGACATGATCCATAATAATCGTATCACCCACTGGGGTGGATACATGAACAGGCAAATCAAGACTACCATGGGTCGCATCCAAGTAATGTGCAAAATAAGAAGACACGTACGAATATGTGGACCCGGGATACCTGTAATCACTGCATCGGAGGCAATTGCATCACGCCTGTCAGGGAGTGCATAGAATCGTGCATGGCCTCCACTGGATTGCTCCTCACCTCTGGGGCGACTATGAGTAGACTGACCTCCACCTCTACTAGCCTGAGATGGTGCTGAAGAGGATGACTGATCCCTCTACTGAGCCATGTCCCTATGAAGTCGAGGGCACTGCCTCCTCATGTGGCCAAATGCGCCACACTCAAAATAGCTACTTGGTGCTGGAGAAGGGGACTGAAGGGAACCCCTCGCTGCAGATGAATCCTGGGCTAAAGAAGTAGTAGGTGCTGCACTTTGAGCTGGGAGGGCACTAAATAAAGACTAGCCCTACCGGAATCCCTGGCGGCCATGACCAGAAGAAGCTCCCCTCTGCTCAGGGCGACCTGAATGAGAAGGTCTAGATGAGCGACCTCTGCCCTGCTAAAAATACCCTCTAAATGGAGCACTGCTGAAGATACCAGAACCTCGAGGCCTCTTGGCCTCCCTCTCCTCCCGCTCCCGGTGATGATCCGCCTCAATGGAGCGTGCCATATCCACAACCTTCTCAAAAGATCATGATAAGACTCTCACCGATCATCATAATGCGAATGGAGTAGTTGAGGCCATCAATGAACCTCCTGATCCTCCCCCGATCATTCGGTATCATCCACGTGGCACGCTTAGCCAACTGGGTATATCTCAGCTCATACTGTGTCACTGACATAACGCCATGTACCAACCACTCAAACTGGCGATGAAGCTCCTCACGACGGGACCGAGGTACATACTTCTCCAAGAAGAGAGTAGAAAACTGCTGCTAGGTAAGAGGTGCTGCTCCTGTAGGCCTACGCCTCTCAAACTCGTCCCACCAATTGAATGCTGGACCAGTAAACTGAAAAGTTGTAAATGAAACCCCGCTGGACTCAAGAATACCAGCTGTACGTAGCATCCTCTGCCACTTACCAAGAAACCCTAGGCATCCTCGCCCTCAGTACCATTAAAATAGGGTAGTTGGAGTCTACCAAATCTCTCTAGACGACGCTGCTCGTCATCAGGCATAACCTGAACCACATGCTCTGGGGCTGGTCCAACTGGAATAACTGTAGCAACTGCCTGACCGGGGACTGCCTCCGACGTCTGAAGTCCCTGAACCACCTGCTCAGATGTACGAGCTGCAGAGGTCTGCTGACTACCCCCTGTCTGGGATGTTGCTGTTGTAGAGGTAGCTGATACTACCTGAGCCAATCCAGAACACACCGATAATATCTAGGCCAGAGTCTCCTGAAGACCAGGAATAGCAATAGACACCATCTGGGCCTGAGCTGGGGCTGCTGGAGCATCAACCACAGGGGGTTGCTGCTGAATAGGTACAACGGGCGGCTCAGCTGGCACTGCCTCAGCTGCCCTACCTCTACCTCGGCCACGCCCACGGCCTCTAGTAGGTGGCAGTGGTGGTCGTCCACCTCATCTTGAAGCTCGAGTTCTCGCCATCTACGAGAGAATAGAAAACAGAAGTTCAGTTCTCAGAACAACAAGATCACATGATAGAGTTCAAGAAATGTGAAGTTTTTCCTAAAGGTTCGCAGCCTCCCGAGGATAAGTACATGCGTCCCCGTACCAATCCACAAGACTCAACTAACCGGCTCAAGGCTCATGAGGCCTAGTAACCTGGCTCTGATACCAACTTGTCACGACCCCAAACCCGGTCGTGATGGCGCCCAGCAGACTGCTAGGCCAGCCCGACCAATCAACAGAAATCACGGAGCTATCAGCTCACATTTAACCAATTTTAGGCTTAAACAAAGGTAGAATGATAGTAATGAAAATATCCAAGTACGAGGGTTACACATCCCAAACCAATAAAACCTCCCAATAGACCAAGAGTCACAAGTCATGAGCCTCAATCAGAATATATGAAGTGTAATAGTGTATACAACTGTGCTCAATTGCAGAAATAGATAAAACATGAATAAAGATAAGCTGGAGAGAGTCAGGTCCTATGGACGCGGGCAGCTACCTTGACTATCCAGAGACCACTCCAAGCAGCTACGGAATCAAGTCTGCTGCGACGTACCTGGATCTGCACACAAGGTGCAGGGAGTAAAGTGAGTACTTCCAGACTCAGTGGTAATAAGCAGGGGTAAGACAGCGAAGGTAAGAATACCCAATATAACACTAAGTAAAGCTATGCACAAATACCCTGCAAAAGTATCAACATGAACAATATCCGAACCAGCATTATCAGCTAACAATATAATAGCTAATAACATAACAGCTAACAACTAACAGGTATAGCTAAATGCAATGCAATGCATGAATATGACTGCTACGGCGAGTAGCCCGATCCATTTGGGTACCCGTGCTCACTGTGGGGGTTCAGACTCCAGAGGGGCTCCTACGGCCCAAGCGCAATATCATGATACGCTGCGGCGCACAGCATGATCCACTACTAGTCAGCTATAATGCAATGCAGCCTCGCAGGCTCAAAATAGTATTTGAAAACTCTTTTTCTCATTCTTCAGTAGAAAATAGTATATCAAAAATTCCAGAGTTTGGAAAAACCATTATGACAGTAATAGCTCAAGACTGGTAGTAAAATAGCATTTCAATATCACAGAAACAAAAATAACGATCCTCGCATGATCTCAATATCTGGCTCACATCCCAAAACTGTACACAACCATTCAAGTAGGAGGTTCACCGACTCAATAGTAGCCAAAAACACAGCATTGTATCAACAGGTCGGACTAAGCCATAGTCCCCAATCACATTCGACCCCGCACTCACAGGAGAGTACGTGTCTTACCTCAATACAGCATCACAAAGTGATATACCGGGGTTTCGAACCCGCTGGTCATCACCCACACCCATTACGCACCTCTACTCGGCTCGACGACTAGTCCGCGATGCCCTTGCCACGATAATCGGCCTCCACAGGTATAAAATCTGATCAAATTCAATAGAAATACATCAAATTAGGCCAATGGGACATTACCCAGTCAAAAACAACTCAAATTACACCAAAAACTACAAAGTTGCCAAAATTCGACTTTCGGTACGCTTCTCGAAAAACTACAAAATTCACATATACGGAATCCTCATCTCAACACGAGTCCATGCAAATAAAGTTTATCAAATCGGACTCCGTGTGACCATTCAAATCAATGATTTTTCATAACCCAGGCTTAGGGCTAAAATCCCCCATTAATCTCTCATTAACAGTGAAATACTCGAAGATTCTATGATAAAATAACGGATTTAGGCCATAAAACTTACCTCTGATGTTTACCCGGTGAAATTCTTTTCAATTCCCGTCAATATGCTTTCTAAGGACTCAAAAATGGAGGTTATGGGTATATGGTTCGTGAATACACTCTTCTGGTCTTTTAATATTCTGACAGTCAGTTATCCCTATGCGATCGCAGCCACTGGATCGCGATCGCGATGCACAAATATCTGATCGGCCAATTTCCTTCTACGCGATCGCGACACTACCTCTTGCGATCGCACAGCTTTCGACCTCGACCCTACACGATCGCATGAGCTTACCCGCAATCGCATTGCCTTTGATTCTAGACTTACGCGATCGCATACAAACCATCGCGATCGTGATGCACCCTAACAAAACCTTACGCGATCGCATGGGACCCTCCGTGATCACGAAGAACAAAATTCTCGGCATTTATTGCAGCAGAAACAGCAGTGCCCCTTGGCACAAAATGGTCCGTTTGGACCTCCGGATTCATCCCGAGGCCCCCGGGACCCCAAGGAAAACCACCAACCTACTCCAAAACAAGATACAAACTTGTTCCAATCATAAAAACACGTCCTTAAATACGTAAATCATCGAATCAAAGTGGATTCAAGCCTAAGTTTTATCTAAAACTTGCGAAACCAACATTCAATCAAAAACCCGACCAAACGACGTCCGAATGACCTGAAAATTTGCAGACACATCCAAAATCACCTAACGAAGCTACAGCAATTTTCGGAAATCCATTCCAACTCCCAGATCAAAATCTCACATGTCGTTCAGATTTCGCCAAAATTCAACCTTAGCCAATTCAAGCATATTTCTACACCGGACCTCCAAATTCAATTTTGATCACTCCCCTATGTCACAAATCACCTCCCAGAACTAAACGAATCATCATAATTCTATTCCAAGCCCTCTAACTACATAGTCAACTCTAGGTTGAATTTTCATAATCAAGCTTCATTTCAAAAGGCTATTTGCCCAATTTTCAATCAGAATCACTCCTAACTCACCCGATAGACTCTAACACTGATATAGAAACATGAAACATATAAATGAAAGGTAATGGGGTGGTAAATTCCCTTGATGACGGGCCGGTTCATCACACGTATGCCCGAAATCGAATTCGGAGGTCCCTAGCTCGAGTAATGAATTTTTGATGAAAACTAAAAATCTGAAAATTTAATGATTTTTAAGAAATTATTAATATTTGATCTTGTTGGTATCAGATCTGTATTTTGGTTCCGGGCCGAGTACATGTTCAATATAATATTTAAGACATGTTTGTGAAATTTGGCGAGAAACGAAATTGGTTTGACGTGATTCAGACATCTAGTTGTGAAAATAGGAACTTCAAATTGTTCTTGAGAATTTCATTTGATTTGGTACTAAATTTTTCTGGAAACAACCTCTTTGTCCCACGGGGTAAGGGTAAGGTGTACGTATACATTACCCTCCCTAGACCACACTTGTGGTTGTTGTTGTTGGTACTAAATTCGTAGTTCTAGGTGTTATTGAGTTTCATATAGGCTACAAAGTGTTTTGAACTTAGAAATTTGTTGGTGTGCTTCAACTCTTGTTGCAGAGCCTCTGATCTCAAAATTATGAGATCAAGCCTCGTATTTCCTACCACTGTTGGGTTCACAATTGTGACCTACCCATGGCATTTGTGAAGAGTAGCTGTGGAGGCCAATGTTCGCAATTGTAAACTACTCCTTGCAATTGCGATGGGAACTATGGAGAAGTGTTATTCGCATTTTCTATCACATGGTCACAAATGCGGTCTTGCCCATGTTTGCATTGCGAATAATGCATAGGTGAGAAGGGGTTCGCGTTTGTGATGCCTCCTTCGGATTTGCGAAGCCCAGTTCGCATTTGCGATATCTATAGCTAGGTATAAATAAGTCTTGGACGATATTTTTCATTCATTATTCAAATCTTCAAATCCTAGAACCTTAGAGGGCATTCTTACAAGACCAATTATTTCCCAAAACTTTGGTAAGTGATTCTAACCTACTTACTTTCAATTTCCCATCACATTTCATGATTTTCCAAACTATATTCTAAGATTTCCATGTTAGGATTTGGGGTTTTTGGGTAGAGACTAGGGATTTGGAAAATTGGTGATTTAGACCTTGAATTGAGTTTGCATTCCAAAACCAATTATATATCCAAGATCGGGGGTGAATAGGTAATTAATTTTGGTCTGAACCTCATATTTTGACCAAGCAAGCACGTGATCAATTTTTGACTTTTTGGGTAAAAGTTTGGAAATTTTAAATTTATACATTGTAGTTGATTTCTTTAGCAATAATTGATATTATTGAGTTAATTATGTCTATATACGAGTGGTTTGGAGGTGGATACTAGAGGAAAAATAATAATCGAGCATTGAGTGACCCGCAGAGTGAGATAATGTCGTGTGTAACTTTGACTCAAGGTGTTTGGAACCCTTGACTTATTTTCTATGTGAAATCCATGTGTGCGGCGTATAGGTGAAGTGGCAAGTACCTATGCGCCGCCAATTTATCTGTTTTGCGTATTTCATTCCCGTTCTTTGTAAATTTTCTTTTTCTGCCTTAACACCACATGTTTTACTTGTATTTTATGCCTAATTGCGACTTGTTAGAAATTGTTTCTCTTTGTTGAAAGCATTCATTCTTTCGTAGCTTCGTCGTCTTCTATTATTTGCTTAAGTTTTTATTGGTACTTTTAGGGCATACTTTCTGGATTGGTCTCACCACATAGTATTATTCGTGCAGGTTCTATATTGAATGAGGTTTCCTTTTTCTTGGTTCATTTTGGTAGTTATTCATGATAAAGGACTTATGATTCAACCTATTGATTTGACTGTGTGCATTGAGTGTTCGCTTTTGATATGGTAGAAATCCTCTACCCAAGACGTGGAGTCACCAATTCACGAACTACTACTGAATACTACACATAATGGTCTGAAAGAAAATAACATAATATGTTTGTCTCGGAACAAAGAGACTACAGCTAGTAACAAAAATAAAAGGAAGAGACGTCAGGCCTGCGGACGCCTGCAAGCTACCTCGGTCTCAATATGCTCAACTCCCACGCAAAGATCTACTGCTGCTGCTCCTGATCGAAACCTGGACCTGTGCAAAAACGCACAGAAGTGCAGTATCGGCACAACCGACCCCATGTGCTGGTAAGTGCCTGGCCTATCCCGGCGAAGTAGTGACAAGCCTAGGACCAGACACCCACATAAACCTGTGCAGTTCTATATAATATGTACACCACAAGATAACGAGAAATAATCAAGTAACAACTCAACAAGGAATAACACAGAGGAACTCAACAGTTAACAACAATTATTAAATCAACAAGGAAACCAAAGTATAATGGAAAACAGGTAATATCAAGTCAAGGAATAGCAAATAGTTGCACGGCATCACCCTTCGTACTTTTACTCTCATCCTAACCAAATAAACAAATAAAGTGCACGGCATCACCCTTCGTGCTTTTACTCTCATCCTTACCAAATAAGCAAATAAAGTGCACGGCATCACCCTTCGTGTTTTACTCTCATCCTCACCAAATAAGCAAATAAAGTGCACGTCATCACCCTCCGTGCTTTTACTCTCATCCTCACATCCATGGCACGGCATGATCCTTCGTGCATGGTTCAATAACAAGGCACAGCATTACCCTTCGTGCATAATCAATATCACAAGGCACGGCATGATCCTTCATGCATAATCAATAACATGGCACGGCATTAACCTTCGTGCATAATCAATAACAAGGCACGACATTAACCTTCGTGCATAATCAATAAATCAAGGCACGACATTAGCCTTCGTGCATAATCAATAAATCAAGGCACGGCATCACCCTTCATGCATTATCACTCTTGCTCTCCCAAATAACAATCACAGTTAAGGGCAGAGAATGAAAATAATAAATCATGAACCGTCCCGGCAAGGGACACAATAATCATCACAATAAAGTCCCGGCAAGGGCAATCAATATCTCACTTCACAACAAGTCCCGGCAAGGGCAATCAATATCTCACTTCACAACAAGTCCTGACAAGGGAGAACAATAACAATTCTACGACCCGACAAGGGTTCAACAATTTATCTTTAAAAATTTCTCACAACAAGTATTAACAATGACTCACGGTCATGCAAGACGCTAGCGTATAGATGCTCGTCACCACAGCCCATACATCGCACTCGATCACATAGCACATAGCACATAATCTTATTCCCTCAAGCTAGGATAGAACAAACACTTACCTCTAGCCTTGAAGTCCAAATTACTCTTCAATTATAGCTTTTCCCCGAATTTCCTCTTTCAACTAGCTCGAATCTAATCAAAATTGATTCCATCATATTAATAAATACTAATTAACTTGGTTTGAAAAATTAGAAATGATTTTCTCAAAGTTTACCCCAAAATTTTCCAAAATGCCCCTAGCCCACGTGGTCGGAACTCGGGGTTCGGACCAAAATCCGGTTACCCATTCCCCCACGAGTTTAAATATACGATTTATTTCAAAATCGTACCTCAATTCGAGGTCCAATTGCTCAATTCATGAAAACCCTAGGTTTTACCCAAAAACATGAATTTCTACCATGAAAACCTTTGATTTCTATTGAAAAACATGTTTAATGTTGTTAGGAATTGAAAGAATTAAGTAAAAAATGACTTACAATTGCTTTGGAGTGAAATTGCTCTTGAGAGGTCGTGTGTGGTGTGTGGGTTTTTGAAAGAATGAAGAATGAGCTTTAAAATTCGTTTAAGTATAAAATTGCACTGCTGCGGATATCGCAATTGCGAACCTTTGTTCGCAATTGCGAACACTACAGGGTTGGGGACTGCCATGGTCGCATTTGCGACATAATGTTCGCATTTGCGAACATGCTAGGCTTCTGGATTTTCTCGCATTTGCGAAGCCAGGCGAAATGTTGAAGGCCTCGCATTTGCAAGGTTAAGTTCGCATTTGCGAACAGCTGCCCAACCCTAACTACTTCGCATTTGCGAAGTATGGTTCACATTTGCAAACCAAGGCCAGCCTGGGACTTCTCGCAATTGCAAGGAAATCCTCGCATTTGCGAAGACAACAGCTGGGTGAAAAACCAGCAGTGATAAAAATTCAGAATTTGAACCAACTGCCTATCAAATCCTTACCCGAGCCCCCCGGGCTCCAAACCAACATGTACACAACATCAAAAACACATTACAAACTTGCTCGTGCGATCACATCGCCAATATAATATCGTTTTCA
This sequence comes from Nicotiana noctiflora, assembly GCA_032618575.1. Lineage (NCBI taxonomy): Eukaryota > Viridiplantae > Streptophyta > Magnoliopsida > Solanales > Solanaceae > Nicotiana > Nicotiana noctiflora. The sequence continues at coordinate 50,304 of JASVEL010008361.1, read as the reverse complement.
TCAAATCAAGCCCCAAGTTCATGATTTCCATACTTTTGGTTTTCAAAACTTTCAAACTTGGAACTCAAGGTCCAAAACATATCAAACGACATCCAAATGTCACCAAACTTTGCAGAAAGCACATATATAATATTTAAGACTTGTACCGGGCGTCGGAACCAAAATATGAACCCGATACCAAGGTCATTTAATTTATTTTCCTTTAATAATTACAGCAAAAATAATTTCACAGAAAAATTCATAACTTGGGCTCTAGGCATCAAAATTCGACTCCGAATGCATGTCCAAGTCCCATATTTTCCTACGGACCTTTCGGGACCGTCCGATCTTGGGTCCGGGTCCGTTTACCATAAATGTTGACCGAAGTCAACTATATCAATATTAATATCATTTTTCTTCAAATTTCTCATAGAATTCATATATTCTATCACCAAATCTTTCCGGCTACATGCCCAGATCGTGAACGTAAATCGAGGCAACATAGAATAAGGTTTTCAAGGTCTCGGAAGTGCGGAACAAGTGAGGAAAACAAGTGATGACCCTTTGGGTCGTCACAACGCAATAGGTGTAATAAGGGTGGATTGATATGATGAAATTATGAAATTGATATTCATATATGGTGAGATCGGATAGCGCGATAATAAATATATTACTTACTATTATTTATATTCTTATGGTAGAATAAGGGAGGAATATGTGAATTAGAGGGAGTAGTAAGGAACACCCAGTTGTGCACAACTCTTAGAATCTGATATATTCACAACTGAAAGATAGGCAAAGCAAGGTCGAGTAGTGTGCGGTCCTAATGCTGAGGCTAAAGTATAGGTGTTAAATGGGTCAGGTCAGCTCGATTCCGGACCGGTCCATACCGATTAAAATTGGAATCGGCCCAGATCGATTAAAACGAAATCGGCCCGGACTGGTTAAAGGGGCTGGGTTGGGCTGGGTTAGGGGAGACATGCAGGTTACACCGTTCACATTCTAAATACCAATTATCTAGACCGGTATAACTCGTTAGATGAACCATGCCATTAAACCGGTTAATCGGCCCGGCCCGGATCGGCCTGACCCGGTTTAACGATAATTGTTTTTAACTAGGTCAACCGTTAGAAACATTCTATTTCAGAAAATGGTCGTTGCCCAACGACTAGATTGCACAATTAGCCCAATTTTGGGTTTTTTTAAACTTAACCCCATTTGAAAACTATAAATACCCCCTCCCCTCTTCCTCATTTCTTCACTCATCTCTCAATTCTCATTTCTCAATCTCAAATCTCAATTTAGGTTAAATCATGCCTCCTATTTCTAGAGCGCGCTCATATACGTTTGGCAACACTTTGAGGTGGTTGAAGAAAATGAAGAAGGTTAGAAAGTAAAGTGCAAGAACTGTGGTCAAGTCTTAAATCTTCGTTTAGAATCTGACACAGGCAGTTTAAGGAGGCATATAAAGTATTGTCTTGAGCGTCCTCCGAAAATTCGTATTTAATATCTTAAAACAATTTGTATTATTTTAAAATTATTAGACGTATTTATGCTTAATATATTAGTTTGTTACATTAATTTGAAGTATTATCAATTTATTATGCATGAAAATTTAGGTTTACTATTTTTGTTAATTTACTTTTTAATTGCAAACTTTAATTTTGTAATTTTTAATAAATGTAGCACTTGCAATTTATAAGTGCAATTTTTTCCTATCTTTCTTGTATTCTTTATATTAATACAAAAAGTATTAATATAACATACAATAATTATAAAAAAAATAATACACTAAACCTGGCCAGACCCGGCCCCCTCAACCCGTAACCCTTAAGGTACAATTTTCACTCGAATGAATCCGAACCTGTTAAACCGAGTAAGTCCCAACCCGTAACTAGCCCAGATAATAACTCGTACGGGTACAACAAATCCTAATTCAACCTAGCCCACCCGTTTAACACCCTTAGGGTAAAGTGAGAGCCGATGGAGATTCTGTGACATTTGGCCACTTGCATCATATCTTGGTGCTTCATCATAAGTGAGTCATACGTCGGGTATCAAACACTTTGAATTATTTATATTGGGATTAGTTATCGTGATATTATTGGTTGTATTAAATGGGGATTGTCAATATTACTATTTTATCCATAGATTACTATTTCAGGCTCCGGCACGTATAACTCCCAATATCCATAATCCTAAGATAATTTGCCTCAAGAACCAAACAATGGATGGGCGATATATAGTAAATTTTTATCCCGTGATTATTTTTACTTGTCCATCATACGAGACAACTCTTATATTGTTAATGTTAAATTTTATGCATTATCATGCCTAATTTATGAAATCAAACGGCCCCTAAGTATAGCATTGATCATTAATTCAAAAGGTTGTGACCCAAATTGAAACGGAAATATACAAAAATAAAAGAATGAAAAAGAAGAGGACATCATCCAACATTCAGCAAATACGAGAGTTTTTTGCAGCAATCTCAAAGAAAAGTTGAAGAGAAATTATTAGCAATTAAAAGAACATAGAACTGAAACAACCTAATTTTATGATACTAATTCAAAAATGCCTCAAAACCGTAGCTTAGAGTACTAGTTAAGTGAAATTAATATGCTAAATAACTATATCATGCATCAAGAACATGTCATTAATCAAATAATGGATAGGCGATCGCAATATATAGTAAATTTGTATCCCATGATTATTTTTAGTTATCCATTATACCAAACGACTCTTAAATTATTAATGTTAAATTTTACGCTGGTATTATCATGCCTACTTTATGAAATCAAACTGCCCCTAAGTATATCATTGATCATTTATTCAAAATGTTGCGACCCAAATTCGATTTGAAATCCTCGTATTTGCGAAGACAACAGCTGGGTGAAAAACCAGCAGTGATAAAAATTCAGAATTTGAACCAACGGCCTATCAAATCCTTACCCGAGCCCCCCGGGCTCCAAAACAACATGTACACAATATCAAAAACACATTACAAACTTGCTCGTGCGATCACATCGCCAATATAACATCGTTTTCATCAAATCAAGCCTCAAGTTCATGATTTTCATACTTTTGGTTTTCAAAACTTTCAAACTTGGAACTCAAGGTCCAAAACATATCAAACGACATCCAAATGTCACCAAACTTTGCAGAAAGCACATATATAATATTTAAGACTTGTACCGGGCGTCGGAACCAAAATATGAGCCCGATACCAAGGTCATTTAATTTATTTTCCGTTAATAGTTACAGCAAAAATAATTTCACAGAAATATTCATAACTTGGGCTCTAGGCCTCAAAATTCGACTCCGAACGCATGTCCAAGTCCCATATTTTCCTACGGACCGTCCGATCTCGGGTTCGGGTCCGTTTACCATAAATGTTGACCGAAGTCAACTATATCAATATTAATATCATTTTTCTTCAAATTTCTCATAGAATTCATATATTCTATCACCAAATCTTTCCGGCTACATGGCCGGATCGTGAACGTAAATTGAGGCAACATAGAATGAGGTTTTCAAAGCCTTGGAAGTGCGTAACAAGTGAGGAAAACAAGTGATGACCCTTTGGGTCGTCACAGCGCAATAGGTGTAATAAGGGTGGATTGATATGATGAAATTATGAAATTGATATTCATATATGGTGAGATCGGATAGCGCGATAATAAATATATTACTTACTATTATTGATATTCTTATGGTAGAATAAGGGAGGAATATGTGAATTAGAGGGAGTAGTAAGGAACACCCAGTTGTGCACAACTCTTAGAATCTGATATATTCACAACTAAAAGATAGGCAAAGCAAGGTCGAGTAGTGTGCGGTCCTAATGCTGGGGCTAAAGTATAGGTGTTAAATGGGTCAGGTCAGCCCGATTCCGAACCGGTCCATACCGATTAAAATTGGAATCGGCCCAGATCGATTAAAATGAAATCGGCCCGGACCGGTTAAAGGGACTGGGTTGGGCTGGGTTAGGGGAGACATGCAGGTTGCACCGTTCACATTCTAAATACCAATTATCTAGACTGGTATAACTCGTTAGATGAACCGTGCCATTAAACCGGTTAATCGGCCCGGCCCGGATCGGCCTGACCCGTTTAACGATAATTGTTTTTAACTAGGTCAACCGTTAGAAACAGTCTATTTCAAAAAGTGGTCGTTGCCCAACGACTAGATTGCACAATTAGCCCAATTTTGGGTTTTTTTCAAACTTAACCCCCATTTGAAAACTATAAATACTCCCTCCCCTCTTCCTCATTTCTTCACTCATCTCTCAATTCTCATTTCTCAATCTCAAATCTCAATTTAGGTTAAATCATGCCTCGTATTTCTAGAGTGCGCTCATATACGTTTGGCAACACTTTGAGGTGGTAGAAGAAAATGAAGAAGGTTAGAAGTAAAGTGCAAGAACTGTGGTCAAATCTTAAATCTTCGTTTAGGATCTGACACAGGCAGTTTAATGAGGCATATAAAGTATTGTCTTGAGCATCCTCCGAAAATTCGTATTTAATATCTTAAGACAATTTGTATTATTTTAAAATTATTAGACGTATTTATGCTTAATATATTAGTTTGTTACATTAATTTGAAGTATTATCAATTTATTATGCATGAAAATTTTAGGTTTACTATTTTTGTTAATTTACTTTTTAATTGCAAACTTTAATTTTGTAATTTTTAATAAATGTAGTACTTGCAATTTATAAGTACAATTTTTCCTATTTTCCTTGTATTCTTTATATTAATACAAAAAAGTATTAATATAACATACAATAATTATAAAAACAATAATACACTAAACCTGGCCAGACCCGATCCCCTCAACCCGTAACCCTTAAGGTACAATTTTCACCCGAATGAATCCGAACCTGTTAAACCGAGTAAGTCCCAACCCGTAACTAGCCCAGATAATAACTCGTACGGGTACAACAAATCCCAATTCAACCTGGCCCGACCCACCCGTTTAACACCCTTAGGCTAAAGTGAGAGCCGATGGAGATTCTGTGACATTTGGCCACTTGCATCATATCTTAGTGCTTCATCATAAGTGAGTCATACGCCGGGTATCAAACACTTTGAATTATTTATATTGGGATTAGTTATCGTGATATTATTGGTTGTATTAAATGGGGATTGTCAATATTACTATTTTATCCACAGATTACTATTCGAGGCTCCGGCACATATAACTCCCAGTATCCATAATCCTAAGATAATTTGCCTCAAGAACCAAACAATGGATGGACAATATATAGTAAATTTTTATCGCACGATTATTTTTACTTGTCCATCATACGAGATGACTCTTATATTGTTAATGTTAAATTTTATGCACTATCATGCCTAATTTATGAAATCAAACGGCCCCTAAGTATAGCATTGATCATTAATTCAAAAAGTTGTGACCCAAATTGAAACGGAAATATACAAAAATAAAAGAATGAAAAAGAAGAGGACATCATCCGACATTCAGCAAATACGAGAGTTTTTTGCAGCAATCTCAAAGAAAAGTTGAAGAGAAATTATTAGCAATTAAAAGAACATAGAACTGAAACAACCTAATTTTATGATACTAATTCAAAAAGGCCTCAAAACCGTAGCTTAGAGTACTAGTTAAGTGAAATTAATATGCTAAATAACTATACCATGCATCAAGAACATGTCATTAATCAAATAATGGATAGGCGATCGCAATATATAGTAAATTTGTATCCCATGATTATTTTTACTTATCCATCATACCAATACCAAACAACTGTTAAATTATTAATGTTAAATTTTACGCTGGTATTATCATGCCTACTTTATGAAATCAAACTGCCCCTAAGTATATCATTGATCATTTATTCAAAATGTTGCGACCCAAATTCGATTTGACATCTTCAATTCCTGCAAAAATCATTTCATTTTTTTAAAAATCAACATATAGTAGCTAAATTTCTTAAAATCAAAATAATCCCATTGCAAAACACTATCTGATTAATTAACAAACTAATGTGAACAAATGTATAGAGTGAGAGAGAGAGAAGGATAGAATGGTAAACCTAAACAATTCGAAGTTTAGAGGCCTGATTACTGAAGAGAGAGAGGTGATAATAGTGAGAAAGAGGCTATATTTTTGGGATATATAAGGAGGGTGACACTGGTGAGACCTTCGATCTATCACGTGAATTAATATTTGTCGTCGATAAGAATCTTTGACGGTTGAGATGAAATGTAATGAAAGTGACGAGGATTGATGACCTGCCACTCTGAGTTAGTTTCAATTGAGTATCCAAAATTTGAATGTTTTTCTCCTACAGTGATTTGTGAGGATGGGTGAAATAGAAATATGGGCGGGACTGATTTGGCGATTTACCGCCATAAATGAATAGTTGATGGGCCAGAAGCAACTGAGTTTATGGTTTGGGCGTACCATTCTCCTTTGGGGTATTTGCATCTATACTCGCTTTTTGTGTCATATTTTAACATATGCCCATTTTGTAAAAAGTATTGCAAATGTATTCGCTTTTTCGCATAACTTCAGCACGCGGGCTGAAGTAGCAAAGACAATCACACAAAACTTCAACATTTTAGTAGTCGGGCCTGAAGTTCAGCTCTAGCGTTGAAGTTTTTGTTTTGTAACTTGCGAACTTCAGCTCCGGAGCTGAAGTTTTATTTTATAAGTTTTTGTTTAGTAACCGGGAAATTTCAGCTCTAGAGCTAAAGTTTCTATGCTGTAACTAGGAAACTTCAACTCTAGAGCTGAACTTTCAATATTGTAACTAGAAAACTAGAGCTGAAGTTTTCCAGTTATAAAATAAAAATTTCAGCTCTAGAACTGAAGTTTCTATGTTGTAATTAGAAAACTTTAGCCCTAAAATTGTACAATTTTTTCCACAAATGCTAACATTCTTATTAATTGAGTCGCCCTCAGTCAAGAATCCTCACTTATATTAAATCTTCTGTGAACTATGACAAGATGTTCAACATCTTGACTTTTTATAGTGCTACTAGTTAATATTAGTGGCATTGCCTTTTAGTAACAAAAACAATATGTTGTATGGGACTAAGTAGTGACCTAAAGATTAAATCATTAACAAACAATGGAAGACAAAGCGGCTACATGTTAAAAGTAGCGCCCAAATAGGACGCCTCGTGCAATTTTTACTAAAAATTGGGAGATATTAAAAAATATCCAGATTTACAAGTGGTCGTTAAAAATAGTCGAGTTTCAAAACTAATCGAAATGTAGCCACTTTTCATGTAAAGATAAATCTGAGCGAAAATACTGTTCAAAATTTGGAAAATACGCTAGTATATTATGCTGGAGTTCCAGCATATTATATTGGAGTTCTATGATATGTATGGTGGAACTCCATGATATGTATGGTGGAACTCAAGCATAATATGATCGACTTCCAGCATAAGTATACTAGAACATAATATACTGGAGTTCCAGCAAAGTATAATTGTCCAGTATAATATGTTGGAAGTTCATACACAAGTGCTCGAATCTCCAGTATATTATGCTGAAACTCTTCGTGTGTTGGAGTTCCAACATAATGTGCTGAAAGTCCATACACAGATGCACCGAACTCTAGTATATTATATTGCACATGTCTCAGTTGCAGCAAAACAGTGACTATTTTTTATTGGCTTGGTAACGCTAGCTATTTTTTGAACGACCAGTCCGGAAACTGGCTAGACTATGCTATTTTAACGAAAAAATTGCATGAGCGCCCTATTTGATCGCCATTTATTTAACTTGTAGCCGTTTTGTTTTTGCTTGAACCCATGCATATTCTTTTGTTAAAAGCCTTTTATAAAAGACTATTTTGCCCTTCTTTATTAAAAGAATACTTTCTCTCCAAATATATGCTAGTTCTCTACTGTCCCTGTCTCTTTCTCTCGTTATTCGCATTTTTTATTTGTTCTTCTTTGAAATCAAACGGTTTTCATTGTTGTTTTTGCTTTTTCAATTGTTTGTTCCCCAATAACATTACCCATAATCACATGTACATTGCACTAACTTTCTGGTTTTTATTTTAATATTAATTTTTACGATTTAATTTCTGATTTGGATTTTGATAGTCATGTATTTATGATAATATAGTTTTCTATGGTTTACTTTGATTAGTGCAGTAGTTTTACTTTTAAGATTGTGTTTTTTTGGCTTTTTAAACGTGTGTTTGTGTTTTTGATGAAAATTCTACAAAATTCTTTAGTATTTTTTGGAGACGGCAAATGTTTTACAAATTTTGAGAGTTAAATAGATAATACTATTAAAGTGTGAAATTTATAATTGTCACGACCCAGATCCCGGTCGTGATGGCGCCCAACAAATTGCTAGGCAAGCCCGACCATCTTATCCATTTAACCCAGCCAATTATAACTTAATATTGATTAATCGGCATAATTAGCTTGTTTTCATAACAAATCAAGAAGTGTGGAAATAACATACACAAATACAGTCCAAACCAAATCGTGGTGTCACGAGTCTGAGCCTCTACAAATGAGATCTACTACACAATCAAGTCTAGGCAGAATGGAAACAACAAAATGATAAAGAGGAAGAGGTCAAGTACTGCGGACGTCGGCAGCTACTTCGAAGTCTCCACAGAATGGTGATAATAAAGCAATTGCGATAGCTCAACTGCACTCCTGAACCTGTATATCTGCCCAAAAGTGCAGGGGAGTGGGGTGGGTATATTTCAACTCAGTGAGTGATAATAATAAATAATAACTGAAAGTGAGAACACATGTACTATCACTAAACAGTTCTAAGGGTAACCTCACAGGTAAGTCATCTCTACAGTGAATACCCCCATCTACAGTCCACATCTAACTCACCATGGTCCCACACTGACCTAATCCTCACTCATACTGCTACGGCGTACAACCGATACAATGTTTATATATGTGTATACATATGTCTATAATGCGGTGGCGCGTAGCCCGCTCCAATATATATATGTATATTATGTAAAATGTTGCGGCGTGCAGCCCGCTCCAATATATATATAGGTATATATTTTTATAATGTTGCGGCGTGCAGCCCGCTCCAATATATATATATGTATACATATGTCTATAATGTATAAGTATATAGGTACATATATGTATATTGGATCGAACTGCACGCTGCGGCGTGCAGCCCGCTCCAATATATAACGCTGCGACGTGCAGCCCGCTCCATTTAACGTGTTGATGGCGCTCATTGGGGGTGTATACAGACTTCGGAGGGGCTCCCTCGGCCCAAGCGCTATAATGCTGCGACGTGCAACTCGATCCACCCATATATTACTGCGACGTGCAATCCGATCCAATATATATGTATATAAATATACTACTGCGGCGTGTAGCCCGATCCAATAATATATACCAGCGCCCACTGGGAATGTGTGCAGACTTTGAAGGGGCTCCTACAGCCCAAGCGCAAAAATATTACGGCATGCAGTCCGATCCACTTATATATTACTGTGGCGTGCAGTCCGATCCAGTATATATAGTGTTGCGCCGTGCAGCCCGATCCAATATATATAGTGTTGCGGCGTGCAGCCCGATCCAATGTATATAGTGCTGCGGCGTGCAGCCCAATCCAACATATATAGTGTTGCGGCGTGTATATATATATATATATATATATATATATATATATATATATATATATATATATATATATATATATATATATATATATATATATATATATATATATATATATATATATATATATATATATATATATATATATATATATATATATATATATATATATATATATATATATATATATATAATGCTGCATCGTGCAGCCCGATCCGTTATATATATCAATAGCTCACATCGGGTCCTCGACCCCATCTTAGTCAATATAGACTTGGCCTCTCAAGCTCAACATGATATCTCACAGTGGGTCCTCGACCCTACCTTAGTCAATATAGACTTGGCCTCTCAGGCTCAATATAATATCTCACAGTGGGTCCTCGACCCTACCTCAGTCAGTATGGACTTGACCTCTCAGGCCCACTCAGCTAGAACAGGGAATCCCAACCTAGGTAGCTTCTCTCAAAGTACACATCCAGTACTGGCTCATGATATGCTATACAGTAATAACTACGGCTGAGTGTATGTATCCAGCATGATATAAGGGTCACCTAGCTCCACAGGTTTCCCTAATATTTCTACAGATCGGCACAAGTCCCCAAACATGGCTACCAGCCCAACTACATAGTTATAAGCTCATTCACATTCATATTACACAATAAACTATCAATCGGAAGGACCAAGTCCAATCCCCCAATCACAATGTCACCATGCCCGTCCCATGACGCGTGTCTAATATCAACATAGCACTGTAAAGTGCAAGTACGGGGTTTCAAACCCTCAGTACATTATTTACTACCACCACTCACCTCGAACCGGTAGAAGTCCTAACCCGCTTTGCGCTTGCCTCGCAAATCAATCTCCTCGGATGCCAAATCTGCTCAAAATCAATGAGAATACATCAATATAGGCTCATTAAACATAACCCAATCGAATTAACTCAATTTACACCAAAACTCACGAAGTTGTCAAAATCCGACTTTTGGTATGCTTCTCGAAAAATTACAAAAGTTATCAAAGTTTATATAAAGTCCATACGAGTCCATACATATAAATTTTATCAAAATCGGACTCGTTTGCCCATTCAAATTGACGTTTTATCATAGTCCTGGCTTAGGGCTAAATTTCCCCCATTAATCTTCCAATTTCAGTGAAATAGAGGGAGATTCTAAGATAAACACACGTATTTGGACCATAAAACTTACCTCCGATGATAACCCGGTGAATTCCCTTCAATTTCCCTTCACTTTTTCTCTCTAAGACTCAACAATGGAGGCTTTTAATAAATGAGTCACGGATGAAATGTTCGGGACTTATATTCACTGCCAGACCTTGTTACCTTACGCGATCGCAGCCCTTGGCATGCGATCGCGATGCACAGCTTTCTGGGCGACCAATTTTCCTCTACGCGATCGCGTGGATCCAGACGCGATCGCAGTGACCAACCCAGTGACTTTACATGATCGCATTATAATGACCGCGATCGCAATGTTTTCGGATCAAACCTTACGCGATCGCATCAATAGCCTCGCGATCGCGATGAACGAACCTTTAACCTTACGCGATCGCATCCCTCATCCTGCGATCATGAAGAACAAATCTCCTCTCTCTATCTGATACACTACGCGATTGCATGGTCAGGCCTGCAATCGCGGTGAGTAATATTGTCACACCTCCTTTTTACCGCACCCGCGGGAGCACGAGGGAGTTTTTCCAATTAAAGGACAATCGAAACGGGATCAATTTATTTAATTCAGAGTCGCCACTTGGGAAAATAATGGTGTCCCAAGTCACCGGTTTGATCCCGAACCGAGGAATTTTATGACTCTTTAATATAGTCTGCGAAACTAGAAACCTGGATAAGGAATTCTGTTAACCCGGGAGAAGGTGTTAGGCACTCCCGGATTCCGTGGTTTTAGCACGGTCGCTCAACCGCAATTTTTGTTTCTATCTGATTTCTTTATATATTTTATTTGTGTGCTCTTATATTCCGCTTTAATTTTTAGAAGACTTGCGACGTCACGAAAACACATTTTAGAGTCGCACCGTAACCAGTACACCTGCGACTTTAATGTATTTCGGTTTCGCCGAGAATAAGATTTGGGTCACATAAATGCACACCCGTATTTAGGAAAGTAATTTTATTTCAAATCGTGCCTAAAGAGTCTATCGTCTGTTTAACTTTGGGAAAAGACCGTGAAATTCACTAAAAAGTCCTTCCAAGTCTAAGTTCTCATGACAATTATTTGAGGGCCCCACAATTGTGTATATTTTTCTTGGCGAGGCTCGTCTCGTTTATTTTTTAAAAGGACAATCCTAAAGTGACCACATTTTTCTATTAAGTTCGTCTCTAAAGTAAACGAGAAAGGATCCTAATTTATTACATGTTCATGAGCTCGGGCCTCTTATTAGCTATTAGATCAATGTGAACGGAAATTGCACTCGAGCTTGCATGAGGGAGATTGTTTTATGCCTTATTCTACGAGCGAATAATACTAACACTAAAATTATAAATAGCATGCGAGTTTGACAAAAATATTAGAACAAACTAACCATTCTCTAATCAATTTAAACCACCAGTATTAGATAAATTGAACCGTTGAAGTCAACTATGTGTAATACAAAAGTCATATTTGAACTTCATGCTAACGTTCATCACTAACATTAGTTACTAATATTATTCGAGTTGCTATTTAAGATGATGTTATTTATTCAAGCGACCTCGTAAATTCAGAACTAGATACATTGAACTAACATTTTGATTTCGATTTGAACTATTTGAACCTGTAAACTATTTGAAACTATTCTTACGACTAACTGGAAATGCATTAACTACGCTATATTTCATAACCAGTAATCACCAACTAAGATTATTTACAATGAATATTCACATGTTTGTAGAGACAGATTCGACAGTTCAATTTATATACTTATTAGTCTGTTACAAGTGAAAAATTTCTACTTGACATCCAGTTAAAGATGCGAGAGAACTCAAAAGGAAACTTGACAGCATTTCATTTCATCTCCAACTTCAGGTTTACATTAGGACATGGTTTCAGAGTGTGTACCTGGAAATTGACAAAAATGAAGGACTAGGGGATCAGTTATGCAGTAATAGCAACAGTAGCAGTGGACCAGCAGCAACAAACACAACAGCACACCAGTAGTAGTCCAAACCACCACACCCAGTGAATCAGATACAACACTCAGCAACAAATGACCCAGAAATAATCAGACACTACCACATTCAGTGAGCCAGATATAACACTCAGCAACAAACGAACCAGAGATAATCAAACACCACCAACTAGTGAACCAACAGCCACACTTTGACACCAAACAGCAAACAATGAAACAATGTCCAGAGATCAAATGGCTAAAGAGGAATCAGAAAACTCTCCCTAATGTTTCCTTTAATATCTTTCTGCGTATCCCCTATGTGTATGTTTTGAATACCAAAAATGAACCCTCGAAAAAAAGAACCTCCCAGGCAGACTTATAGAAGAACAGAAAACAAGGAAAAACTAAGTTCAATAGAACAATAGTTGTTTTCAATCTTTTCTCTCACTGTATTTCCTAGAGTATTTCTCCAAAAAATGCTCTCTGTCACTCTTCTTTGCTCTCCAGGTCTCCTCCGGATATCAAAAATGTCCTCCTACTTATAGTTTTCAATTCCCTCCTGAATGAATGCCCCTCAATTAAACTAATACCCTTGCCCATTCCTATCTCTGCCCAGGCCCTATTGCTCCCTGAACTCCTACTATCCATTGTCCATGTATGGGCCTTATTAGTTAACTATAAACTCTGGCCCAGACATGGCTAAGTGCCCTGCTGTGACAGCAGGCTCCACTGTCCAGCTTCATGTGCAGGGCATTAAAGTATTCTAAAATGATAAACCTTAATTTCCTAATCAACTAATTCGAATCCTGATTTTTATATCCAATTAACTCCTAGTCTGGAATCAAGCAATAACAGGCCCCTAAACTTGTGAATTGCATACAGGCAGACACTTAAATGAACAATCATACAAACGAGTTAACTCGTTGACGACGCTAAATAAACTATGCATACAAAGCAGTTAGCATCGAATTAACACAGATAGAGATGGGAATTGACCGGATAAAAGGTCTACTGGAGATGAAGAAAACAGAAAACTAAAAGAAGAAATAAAGGATAAAATTCACATCATTAACACACTAACATATGAAGAAAGAAAGAAAAATACCATGTAAGGAGAAAACCGCACTCGAACGAACCTCGGACCCATCTTGGATTCAACTCGGGCTTGGACCTTTTGTTTTTGAGGCCAATGGACCTTAATTGAGATGTTTTCAACAATGAAAACATCCCAATTAAGGTCTATTAGACCTCAATTAGGCATAAATCGAAATCTAGGGTTCATGGCCGAGATTTGGGGCTCGACCGGCTCTGGCAAGATTCGAGCCAAACCAGGGCCGGTAGGGGTATGAGGGAGGTGAGGGGAAGCTATGGTGTGATGTCAGTCATCTGGAAAGGAATTTGTCAGTGCAGGATAGACTTCAGCGGGGTCTCTATGACTCTGGATTACTGCCTTTAGAACGTACAATGTCAGTACCTGGTGGTGGTCCTGGTGTTAATTTGGACGCTGTAAATCCTCTATTACGTGCGCAAGGTTTAGAAATGCAAGATCCAAATTCAAGAATGCAATCAGCTGGTCATATGCCAGACGATGAAGGTAAGGGGGGGGGGTCCGGCTTGGGGGGCGGGGTGTGAAGATGGGCCTTATATATGAATTAAGAGATTAAATCCTGATCGTTGGATCATTTACGATCAACGACTAGGATCTCCTCACTTAAACCAAACGGTGTCGTGTGATTAAGTTAGGATCTGAGTATATTCGGGAATTGATTGATTAATCTGGGCCGTTGGATAATAAAATCCAACGGTCCAGATCAACGTGGCCATTTGGGGTTGGGCAGATCGGGTAAGGGATTGGGTAATTACATTGGGCCTGGTTTTGCTATGGCCCAATTCCGATTTTCCTTCTTTGTTACTTCCTACACTATATATATATATATATATATATATATATATATATATATATATATATATATATATATATATATATATATATATATATATATATATAATAAGATTAATTCGTAACACATATAATTAATTTCACTAACAATTGACATACGTAAATACCGAATCCTTACATATGTACATTAAAATGACAAGAAAAATGCGAGGAATACATTTTTTATGATTTTCTCATTTTCGTAAAAAATTGAACTTAACTATTTCTAAGTACGGAACTAACCCTACAAATATAAATGCGACATATTTGGTATATGTATTTTTTGTTTATTAACTTAAGCAAACAAACGCAGACCCACAAATGCAAACGATAAGAAAAAGAGCATGCGATCCCCAAACATTGCAAACAAACAAAAACTCTTTTATTTTTGATATTTTGGGAGTAATTCGTGTGAGGCAAAAATCACGTGCTCACAAATATTTCTCTGCAATTTAGTGCAGCAGATCAGCTGCTCATTTTATCTCAAAATAGTACGTTTGGACCCCCGAATTCATCCCAAGGCCCTCGGGACCCCAACGAAAACCACCAACATGCCCCAAAATACGATACAAACTTGTTCCAATCCTAAAAATACGCCCTTAAACACGGAAATCATCGAATCCAAGCGAATTCGAGCCTAAGTTTCATTTAAACTTCCGCAACCAACATTCGATCAAAAACCCGACCAAACGGCCTCCGAATGACCTGAAACATTGCAAGCATATCCAAAATCACCTAACGGAGCTACTGCAACTGTCGGAATTCCGTTCCGACTCCCGGACCAAAATCTCACCTACCGTTCGGATTTCGCCAAAATTCAACCTTAGCCAATTCAAGCATTAAAACTACAACGGGCCTCCAAATTCACTTCCGATATCTCTCCTAACTCATAAATGACCTCTCGGAGCTGACCTAATTATTAGAATTTGATTTCGAGCTCTCTAACTCACAAGTCAACATCTAGTTGACTTTTCTCAACTATTCCTTCTTCTAAGAGACTATTTGTCTCATTTCCAACCAAATTAAATCCGAATTGACTCAAACTCACCAAACATGCATATTGAAACATTAACAAGCATTTAACGGGGATAACGAGGTGATAACTCACATGATGACGAGCCGGGTCATCACAATAATACTTCAATGATACCTTCGTTTTAGGAGCTTAAGTTTTGTTTCGTGTTTTATGTTTTTTTTGTTATCTTTTTTTATAAACTTCAACATTATTTTGGAGTTGAATTTGTGTTTTGTTTTTTGTAAAATTACAACATGTTTTTCCTGAATGTTTTGTTTTGTTACTGGTGAATTTTAGCTCTAGGAGCTGAAGATTTTGTTTTAATTTGTAACTGGTGAGTTTTAGCTCTAGAAGCTGAAGTTCTTATTTTGTAACTAGTGAGTTTTAGCCTTCTTAAAGCTGAAGTTTTAACTGACTTTTTAATAATGTTCATGTTATTTTTTTGTATGTTTTTCTTTTTTTGAATAGATGGTATCTAGAAAATGCAAATCATCTATAAATCCTAAATCACCTAATAATTCTAAAGTAGGTAAAGCACGTAAAGAAGCTAATGCACCTAAAGATCCTAAAGCACCTAAACAAGTCATGGATTTTTTCAATGGCAAAGGGGTCGTGGAGCTGTGAAGATATAATAAGGAACACAACTTTGAGGATCTGATAACATAATAGCATTCACAACTGAAAGATATACAAAGCGAGCTCGAGTCGTGAGTGGTTCTGGTGCCAGGGCTGAAGTGACACCCGAAACCTAAATGATGACTTTTTTAACATAAAATATATTTTTAGTGTTTTAAAAAAATAGTACTTTTCTACCTATTTCACAGTATAAAACTGTGAATTACCATAACGGACGTTAAGGTAATTTACAGTTGTGTACTGTGAAATATTAAAAAATTATTTTTTTTATGTAATTCGCAGTTGTTTACTGCGAAATGAGTGAAATGGGCCTAGCTATTTTTTGAACACCTATTTCGCAGTTGTATACTACGAAATGTGTATTTCGCAGTATATAACTGCGAAATAGGTTCATTTTTTGGCTCACTTTCACTGACATAAGAATAATTCAAATTCATAAAACGCAGTATAATACTGTAAATTTCATTGAAACATTGCACACCCCAAGGTCGGACTTGCATTATTTATAGGCGCTTCAATTTTATAAAAATTCATTCAACACTTAAACTTCAAACAAACGTTTATTCTCTCTTCTCCTTATCGATCAATTTTTTAGAATGTATGAAGCGCCAAAAATAAGGGTTTCATTGTATTTGGGGGGGAGGTTGTGGTGGAGAATAACTCTGTGAGGTATAACTCACCTCCACAGTGTCATGTTAAATTGTCGCTTAATATGGAGTACGATACATTGCTATCGTTGTTACGTAAAAAAATGAGTGAGCGGAGGCGTTCGGTTAGTAGATTTTCTTATTCAGTAACTCCGCAGGGGTTTGCTTATTATTCCGAGTTTAACATCGAGGATGATGAAACTCTTAGAGATAATTTGCGAATTCAGGACAAATATAGAGAATTTATTGTAATAAAATTATTGAAAATATATGTGAAGGTGGAGGACCTTCCTAGTAATGAGGGCGTACGTACCAGTGATAACCCCCAATCATCGGGTGGTTATTTTGGAGCAGCATTAGCCGGACAGATTGGAGATGGAAGAGCTTGCCTTAATTTAAACTTGTCACCACTGGCGAATGAGCACGTAGAAAATAATCTTACTACTTCATATAATCAACAAGACGACTGGTAAACTTAATTTTAGCGAATTTGTTTTTTTCATGTTTTAATTGGATTTGTATTAACAGTCATAATTCTTATAGTGGTACCGTCTGGATTTGAATTTTACAAGTTATGACCATGCCTCTAGTTGGAATTTGCAAAACTGTGGAGTATTGGACGACGGTGGTCCATCTGGTAGTTATGAGCAACCTGAAAATATCCAGCATGAAACTTCAAGACAATACGATTTGTAAGTAAGATATAGGGATATGTACAGCATATTTCCTAAGTATTGGGTAACTTATATTTTTCTTTGTTTTCTGCAGTGTAAACGAGCTTCTTGAAGCTCCCATAGGAACACAGTTGCCCATAGACGATGTTTTTACTCGTGACTTAGCAGATGCGCAAAGTCAGGAGAATGATAGTGATTATGATAATAATGTGGATGAGTCTGGGATGAGACACCCTTCCATGAGGAGGGTGATGGTGAGGAGGAGGAAGTGAATGTGGAACCTGAGTTGACTAGGGAGCATGTTCCTCGACCTCCCGTTAGACCAAGAGTGTATGAGTCCCACGTGCCTTTTCATGAGAGAAATATTCCATACCTTGATAATTTGCCAATCATGCCTAATTTTGATGCCTTCACAAGGGATGATGATGAATTACGATCGATGATGTGGGATGAATCTAGACCAGTTGTTCTTACAAAGGGCATGGATTTCCCTAACAAAACTCGCCTAGTTAGGACTGTAAAAATCTATAGTATAAGGGAGTGTCTTGAGATGACGGTAAGTGAGTCAACTACGGATAAATACAAGGCTATATGCCGTAGGTGGTGTATGGGTTGTCACTAGATGCTGCCTGCCACAAAGAAAAAATCAGGTTTGTGGAAAGTTGGTAAATTTATTAGCGAGCATAGATGTGAAATGGACACATTCAATGAGAACCACTTCAACTTGGATGTTGACTTGATTTCCCTTGTCTTGGTTCCATTTTTGGAAGTGTCCGTTAGATTCAAGATTAAAGAGTGTATTAGAGCCGTCCACCAGGAGTATTGTTGTACTATAACCAAAAGATAGGCATATCTCGGTCGTTTTGTACTATTAGTAAGACCGCTACAAAGAACAAATTTATGAGTTATTTTGTCTAACTTATAGCCAAGAGGAGCGCGAGCGAAAAATCAATGAAGAACTTGAGGCGTTGAAGGCCAAACTCAACGAGGCACAAGAAGAGAAACAAAGGCAGGAAGAGCAACTCGAGTGGTTGGAGCGAATTGTAGGAAATGATTAGTAGCTGGGATGTATCTTTAGTTTTCCTTCTTTTGTGGCATGTATCTTTAGTTTTCCTTGTTTTCGGTTTGTGTTTTACTTTGAAATAAAATTCATGTTCAAATTACGTTTCTTGTTGAAAATCTCTTAATGTGATGTTGTGCAATTTTAAAAGGTTATGTCCAATTCCATTGCCATATATTTTGCGGTAGATGTGCATGTCTATGTAATTCGTAGTAAAATACTACGTATTGTGTGGTTGTCCTTTTATATGAAATGGATGAAAATCATGAGTTGTCATGTCTATGTAATTCGTAGTTCAATACTATGAAATGTGAAGTTGTCCTTTCATTTGAAAAAGCTGAAAATCATGTGACATTACACTTTTCCGTTGATTTGTAATTTTGTATGAAAAGGCTAAAAATCATGAATTGTCATGTCTATGTAATTTGTAGTTTAATACTACAAAATGTGAAGTTGTCCTTTCATCTGAAAAAGCTAAAAATCATGTGACATTACACTTTTCCGTGAAGTTGTCATTTTGTATGAAAAGGCTGAAAATCATGAATTTTCATGTCCATGTAATTCGTAGTTCAATACTACGTATTGTTGAGTTGTCATTTCGTCTGAAAAAGCTAAAAATCATGAGTTGTAAAAAGATTTAATATGTAGTACAATACTACGAAATATGAAGTTGAGTTGTCATGTGTATGTAATTCGTAGTACAATATGACGATTTATGTTATATGCTGCCTATAAATAACGAAAGCGTTCGAGTTATTTTCTGTGCTTAACATCAACCTATATGTGACGACCCGGCCCGTCGTCATGGGAATTACCACCCAGTTACCTTGCATTTATGTGTTTTATGCTTTTATATCAGTGTTAGAGTCTATCGGGTGAGTTATGAGTGATTTGGATTGAAAATGAGGCATATAGCCTTTTTGAAGGAAGCTTGAATGTGAAAAGTCAACCTGGAGTTGACTATTTAGTTAGAGGGCTCGGAATCAGATTCTGATGATTGGGTTAGTTCCGGGAGGTGATTTGTCACTTAGAGGAGCAATCGGAATTGAATTCGGAGGTCCGGTGTAGAAATAGGCTTGAATTGTCTAAGGTTGAATTTTGGCGAAATCCGAACGGTAGGTGAGATTTTGATCCGGGGGTCAGAATGGAATTCCGATAACTTTTGTAGCTTCGTCATGTGATTTTGGATATGTCCGCAAATTTTCAGGTTATTCGGACATCATTTGGTCTGGTTTTTGATCGAAAGTGTATTTTCGGAAGTTTTGGGAAACTTAGGCCTTGATTTGATGAAAATTGATGATTTGTTTCTGCAATTTCTGCCCATTTTCTAAGTCCGGGATTATTCTGAGACACCTCCGAAACACTACCGAGCCCTCGGGGCTCCAAACCAAATAGGCACATTGACTCTAAAACATCACACAAACTCGCTCGAGAGATCAAATCGCCGAAATAACATCAAAATCATCAATTTTCATCAAATCAAGGCCTAAGTTTCCAAAAACTTCCGAAAATACACTTTCGATCAAAAACTACACCAAACGATGTCCGAATAACCTGAAAATTTGCGGACATATCCAAAACCACATGACAAAGCTACAAAAATTATCGGAATTCCATTCCGACCCCCGGATCAAAATCTCACCTAAAGTTCGGATTTCGCCAAAATTCAACCTTAGCCAATTCAAGCCTATTTCTACACCGGACCTCCAAATTCAATTATGATTTCTCCCCCAAGTCACAAATCACCTCCCGGAACTAACCGAATCATCAGAATCCGATTCCGAGCCCTCTGACTAAATAGTCAACTCCAGGTTGACTTTTCACATTCAAGCTTCCTTCAAAAAGGCTATATGTCTCATTTTCAATCCAAATCACTCCTCACTCACCCGATAGACTCTAACACTGATATAAAAGCATAAAACACATAAATGCAAGGTAACAAGGTGGTAATTCCCATAAGGACGGGCTGGGTCGTCACATTCTCCCCAACTTAAGCAAACGCTCGTCCTCGAGCGTACCAAAGTGGTACTAGAAGTAACCCAATAGTTGACTGACCTTACCAAGCATATATTCGGGGCGATCACACGTCACCCTATCTCACATAAGTCCGAAAACACCATATAGCTAAAATTTCATAGACCATCGTCTCGAGCGATTGAGTTGTTTGATACATCATATGCTCTCACCCGGAGTGGCGAGTATGGGTTATTGTAGTGGTTTCGGGTGTATCCTGAGTATAGGCATGGGATTAGCAATTGGTATAAAATTTTAGAAAGTGCAATGTGGTTTATGGTTCAGATGGTCTATGAAATTTTAGCTATATGGTGTTTTCGGACTTATGTGAGATAGGGTGACGTGTGATCGCCCCGAATATATGCTTGGTAAGGTCATTCAGCTATTGGGTTTCTTCTAGTACCACTCTGGTATGCTCGAGGACGAGCGTTTGCTTAAGTTGGGGAGAATGTGATTCTATCCAAACACTATTACTCATGAAGCACCTGAAGTCACCATGCTCAAAACGGTCAGCCACACACATATTTAGGTCTGAACTCAAGCAATTAATCACACATGCGGTGATACGATTAATATACGCTATCAAATCCTGAAAAGACACAATCGATGTGCTATTACCCGAGCGATACCCAATACCGACTATTCCTCGGAAGCTAGGAAGTATTGTATACAAGGTAACATATAGGAAACTATATTTTCCACATCACACTGTTGCGGCGTGCAACCCATTCCAATAACATACCCGTGGAAAGCCACGTGATGTTATGACCTCTCGAGGAGGATTCAGGTACTCTATGATGTGAGACGGGATCTCAGTTCTATGTTATGTTGGTGCAAATGAATTGAATTACAGCTCTTTTGTTGGAGATAATTGTCATGATTTGAGTATTTTCAAACGTTTCTATTGGAGCCTGTGTTTTACTCGTCGCGGCTTAGGCCGGTGTTTGAGGTGTCATGTCATCAGTGCGGTGTGTTATAACCGAAATGATTATTCGAGTCATTATTGAGAGCAAGCATATGCGATTTCAGTTGGTCAGAAAGGTAATACCGAGATTTGGCTTCGAAATCTGTTGTGGTATCAGTTAAAAGGGAAATGGATTCATGAATGGTTGACCTGAGAGATGGGATCGATATATCGCGTGTTCGGTTGCCGTGGGCGGGATATGAAGGTGTTGGAATAAGACTCTATCTAATGAGAAAGGTTTTTCTGCTAGTATTTGGTCATGGTGGCCAATTGTTGTGATTAGAGACCATCGTCTCGAGCGATCCGGTTGTTTGATACATCATGTGATCTCACCCGGGGTGGCGAGTATGGGCTATTACAGATGGATCGTGTGAATTTTGAGTATAGGCATGGGATTAGCATTTGGTATATGATTTCAGAAAGTGCAATGTGGTTTATGGTCCCGATGGTCTATGAAATTTCAGCTATATGGTGTTTTCGGACTTATGTGAGATAGGGTGACGTGTGATCGCCCCGAATATATGCTTGGTAAGGTCATTCAGCTATTGGGTTGCTTCTAGTACCACTCTGGTACGCTCGAGGACGAGCGTTTGCTTAAGTTGGGGAGAATGTGATGACCCGGCCCGTTGTCACGGGAATTACCACCCCGTTATCTTGCATTTATGTGTTTTATGCTTTTATATCAGTGTTAGAGTCTATCGGGTGAGTTAGGAGTGATTTGGATTGAAAATGAGGCATATAGCCTTTTTGAAGGAAGCTTGAATGTAAAAAGTCAACCTGGAGTTGACTATTTAGTTAAAGGGCTCGGAATCGGATTCTAATGATTCGGTTAGTTCCGGAAGGTGATTTGTGACTTAGGGGAGCAATCGGAATTGAATTCGGAGGTCCGGTGTAGAAATAGGCTTGAATTGGCTAAGGTTGAATTTTGGCGAAATCCGAACGGTAGGTGAGATTTTGATGTGGGGGTCGGAATGGAATTCCGATAATTTTTGTAGCTTATTCATGTGAATTTGGATATGTCCGCAAATTTTCAGGTTATTCGGACATCGTTTGGTCTGGTTTTTGATCGAAAGTGTATTTTCGGAAGTTTTTTGGAAACTTAGGCCTTGATTTGATGAAAATTGATGATTTTGATATTATTTCGGCGATTTGATCACTCGAGCGAGTTCGTGTGATGTTTTAGAGTTGATGTGCATATTTGGTTTGGAGCCCCGAGGGCTCGGGGGTGTTTCATAGGTGTCTCGGAATAATTCCGGACTTAGAAAATGGGCAGAAATTGCAGAAACAAATCTGCTATGAACAGTGCCCATGAACAGTGACCGTGAATAGTGCCGGACAGAATATATTTGAGGTTCGAAAATATTTTGCCATTTTTGACGATTTGGAGCTCAGATAGGGCGATTTTTCGAGAGATTTTTGGAGAGAACAACGGGGTAAGTGTTCTTAACTTAATTTTGGTGGTATAACTCGAATCTATTGCAAGTTTTGGTGTTTAATTTGAGAATTTTTGTTGATTAAGAGTTATTGGTATTACACCGGTAACAGAGGTAAATTGTTGATTCATAATCATTTATTGGTTTTATACCGGTAAAGTACATATAAATTGTTGATTAAGAGTTATTGGTATTACATCGGTAACAGAGATAAATTGCTGATTCATTATCATTTATTGGTTTTATACCGGTAAAGTACATATAAATTGTTGATTAAGAGTTATTGGTATTACACCGGTAACAGAGGTAAATTGTTGATTCATTATCATTTATTGATTTTATACCGGTAAAGTACATATAAATTGTTGATTAAGAGTTATTGGTATTACACCAGTAACGGGGGTGTATCGTTGATTTATTATCATTTATTGGTTTTACACCGGTAATATAAATATTGTTGAAGTGAAGATTATTGGTTTAATACCGGTAATACTTTTATACATTCATTGTTGATCATAAATTATTGGCTTATTACCGGTAATTTATATTAAAGAATTGGGATCGTGTGGCGCGCCGACCACTTATATATTAAAGAATTGGGATCGTGTGGCACGCCGACCACAAAGTAATTTGAATCTTGGCATTTGCCATAGTTGCCGATAGCCTATTGATACATTTGGGAGCGGGTGGTACGCCTACCACAAGATATGAAAAGCCTATTGATACATTTGGGAGCGGGTGGTACGCCTACCACAAGATATGAAAAGCCTATGGTTACATTTGGGAGCGGATGGTATGCCTACCACAAGATATGAAATGAAAAATGAATTGAGACATGAAAGTAAGATTTGTTCCGTTGATTAGATTACTCCGGATATTGTGAGTTATTGACTGTTATTTCAGAGCAGATTCTTTCCTTATAAACATTCGATAACGTTTTAGATATATATATATATATATATATATATATATATATATATATATATATATATATATATATATATATATATATATATATATATATCAATTGTACAAGTTTATGTGGGTGACTGGTGTTAGTCTCGTCACTACCTCGCCGGATAGGCCAGGCACTTACCAGCACATGGGGTCGGTTGTGCTGATACTACACTCTGCGCTCTTTTTGCGCAGATATAGGTTATGGACAGCAGCAGCGGCAGTAGCACGCTTGTGACTATTCTGACTATTGAGACTACGAGGTAGCCTTGCAGGCGTCCGCAGGACCCGTTGTCTCTTCTATCTATGTATTTCATTATGTTATCTCATGTATTCGGGATAAACAACTTATATTTCATTCAGACAATTATGTGTATTATTCTTAGAGGTTCGTGAGTATTGTGACACCAGTCTTGGGTAGTGTATCATGTTTGGGTTTTCTGTATCATATTGGATAAAATTGACTAAGTCTTCCGCTAAGTTTAATTATTTCGCTGTAATTATATGATTTTATTTAAAGTCTTAAGAAGAGAGTGGTAACTAATGAAAAATCTAAGTAACAATTGGCTTGCCTAGCTTCCACTAGTAGGCGCCATCATGACTCCCGATGGTGGGAAATCCGGGTCGTGACACTATAATAAAAAAATTCCTTAAAAGAAAACTTCTTTTTAAGAAATGTCTAATCAACCCATTCGTCCCTCAAAGTGTGACTGCGGAAACAAAAGTATAATGTTTGATGATTGTGAAGAAGCTGGACGTAAATACTGGGGGTGTATGAACACATTTTATAAGCAACCCATCAGACCTACATGCAATTTTAAGGTATGGTTTGATGAACCATGTTACGAGGAATACTACAAAGACCAGGTGTATCATCTTCAAAATGTGTGTACTGGGCAGTGGGAAAGAATGCAAAAATCGCAAGAAGATATTGAAGAGTTGAAGGCAAAGATCAAGGAGGTGGAAGAAGAAAAAACCAATTGGAACCAAGGTTCGAGAGGATTAAGTAAAAAATAGAACGCGGTCGTACCAAAACGATGACATTTACTTGTTGAATGTTGTAGTTTACTTTGTTGTTTCTTTTGTCAAGTGCTTCTATTAGTTGTATTGTTTGTTATTGTGCTATGTGTGTAAGGTATGTGTTTGAGTAGTTCCATCTAAGTATAGATGTTAAAATGCAATAAATGTTATTATTCGCAATAGATGTTATTATTAGAAACATAAAGCACTATTTACACAAGGCTATATACATAAGCAATTCAGGGAGTGCCGCAGGCTGTGTGCTTCAGTGTTGTTGCTGGCCTAATTCGCTTCCCCTTGTCGGTCAGGCACACTATCTGGTTCATCATCGTCAAGCCACCTCTTTATGTGAGGATGTGCAGCAGCATCAACAACACAACTGGCAGGGTCGGAAGAATAGGTCGTCTGGCCGTCACCAACCTATAAAACAATAAGTAATGTTAGATAAAATACTACAGATTTTTATTTTGTAGCAGTAAGAAATTATTTCTCTCACCATGGTCTTGTCGACCTCCTACGTATATGTCTCGATGGTCTTCTCATCACTGCATGTAGTATGCTCAAAGATGGGCTGGGAACTGCATAAAAAAGATGTAATTAATTAATCGCAGCGAAAGGAAAATAATATAGAATTAAAATACGAAAGTAATACAAATATACCGCATCAACTGTCGGGGACGATGGATAACTGAACCTACGACCGCAATCCACGTCATGGGTCGGCCGATGCTCAGCTGTGGTTTATGTGCATACGAAGTACTGATCTACATCCCCGTTAAAGGTACCCATGATCGACAATGCTCACGACGGGGTAATTTGCGACACTGGCAATGACAACTGAAGGATATATGAGGGCATGTTGCTGGAAAGGACATCTGGATGAGGCATATAACCCTGCTGGTCATCTCCAAAACCCCCAACTCTAAACTCCACATGATGTCCATCGGCAGGTGGGTCAACAGGTACCTCAACACCCCCTTGCCGGCCACCTCCTCGTCGTGCCCTGCGAACCCGTGGTGCAACCCTGCCTGCTGCCCTAGCCCCTGCACGTGGGACTGGCCTACCCCTCTAGTAGGCATATGGAGCCCCATATTCAGGCTCACGCTCTAACCTCTAGCTATCTCTCGCTTACAACAGTATCAAACGATCCATCTGAGCTATTTCCCGCCCAAAATCAACCAATCTAGGGTTGTCCGGATGCTGCTGAATCTCCTATCCAGACTGGTAGATGCGGTGAAGCCCAATAGCCTGTGAAATAATTCAATTAGTAATTAAATAACTCTATGTCACAATTATATGATATTAATAAGTCAAAAAAACATACTAGTGTCTCGTGCCTCTCGACGTACGGTCTGTAGCGGTCGTCAAGTACGTGGATGGGGTTCCCGATCAACAATCGGGTATGACGTCGGTACCACCCATCATAGAGATGAATCGAGCCCTCCTCGAAAACTATAGGTGGTAGTGGGATGCGCTCAGCTCGCTCCTCCGAATATTCTATCTGCTATTGTAGCCACCCAACATACTGTCGGTTCATATTCGAATGGTCGTCCTGCTAATAGTGAGTAGGCTCCCATCCGGGCTCCCTCGGAATCGGCTGAGGACGACCAAACTATCGCAGCACACGCTACGTCGCATGATACTCAACAAAATTCCAAAATATCAACGGGACAGAGGTGCTCCAAATCAACCGGTCTGCTGAGCAAATAGCCGGTAGGTGGGCAAGCTAGTCATTGATGTATGACATCGAGATAAACTACAAGCAGTAACAAAAAATGAGTATGCAAAGTACAATTAGATTTAAAAAAACCAACTTTAGGTACATATTTACCTGTCCATCCACCAACATATATAATACGTCCCTAATAAGGGGGAGATTATGGTGGGCATCCGCACCTTGGTAGGTCCCCCGCCAGAGAATCCATCTAACAGCTAGCGGGAAAGGCAGATAGTCCTGTCCGGGTGGAAGTGCTGGTAGAGGTGGCTACAACGGCATGATACGCTGGCACACCCAAACCTAAGATCAAATGTTGATGTAAATTATGAGTCATTTCACAATATAGAATTTGGGGTTAATAAACAATGTATTCGGAAATATTTTGCACCTAAAGGAGTGGCAGAACACCACAAATATCAACAGCTGGACTGATGCTCGCCCGACACATGCTCCTATAGAGATAGGCAAAAGCTGTAGCTTCCTAGCTGTAATGCTGTAGCTCATCCAGGTCCTCCAGATAGTGAAGAAACCGCATCATCATCTTGTTCCCCGAGGTGTCGGGAAACAAGACACACCCGAATAGCATGAGCAATGCCATCCGAGTGTAACGAATAATCCATAGCTCATCTGTATAGTGCGTAATATCAGGATGCAAAGCTGCCATCCGATCTCTAATCAGTGATAATCGCACTCGACTACCACCCCGGTCGCCCTCCGGTCGCAAACCGGTCATCTGCCCCATCATATCCACCAGTTGTGCCCGGGTTATGCCTCTCCACTGGTGGGGCAGTGTAAATGCGCGCCCCTCTACGCGCAGTTCGTATAACACCTGGACGTCCTGCAGCGTGATCGTAGCCTCTCCAGTAGGCAAGTGAAATGTGTGTGTCTCTGGTCGCCACCGCTCTATCAAGGAGAGCGACCAGTCAAGATGCATCCGTCCAAGCTCAAAAATAGTATACAACCCTGTATCCTATAGCATCTCTACTACACGTGGGTGGAGGGAATGCTCCGGTATATACTCCCACTAATCATCGGGCCTCCTAGGGCGGATAGTCTGAAGCGCTAACTGGCCCTCCCAAATATAGGATGACCTATGGCCACTCTGCAATATTAATAATTGATTTGATGCAGGTCCAGGGTGCGCAGGTGGAGGGAATGTCATGTCGTATAAATTAAAAAAATTAATTATTTGTGTTAGTGTAATAAAATACATAATTAAGTATGATCTTTGAAAGTGGAGATAATATTTGTGTATGGGTTCCATGCTTGATTTTTTACGATCGGTACCACCAAATAATTCTTAATTATTATAAATCTCAATTTCAATATTTTTACAATTTTATTAACTTAACTATTAAATTAAGTATAATAATTACAATTTGGAGATAATAGTTGTGTATGGGTCCCAGGCTTGATTTTTGAAACCCGGTACCACCAAATAATTCTTAATTATTATAAATCTTAATTCCAATATCTTTACAATTTTATTAAATTAATTAATTAAATTAAGTATAATTTTACAAATTGGAGATAATAGTTTTGTAAAGGTTACACGCTTGATTTTTGACGCCCGATACCACCAAATAATTCTTAATTTCAATATTCTTATAATTTTATTAACTTAATAAATTAAATTAAGTATAATTTTACTAATTGGAGATAATAGTTGTGTAAAGGTTCCAAGCTTGATTTTGGATGCTCGGTACCACCAAATAATTCATAATTATTATAAGTCTCAATTTCAATATTTTTATAATTTTATTAACTTAAGAAATTAAATTAAGTATAATTTTACAAATTGGAGATAATAGTTGTGTAAAGGTTCCAGGCTTGATTTTTGACGCTCGATACCACCAAATAATTCTTAATTATTATAAATATCATTTTCAATATTTTGATAATTTTATTAAGTTAATTAATAAAATTAAGTATAATTTTACAATTTGGAGATAATAGTTGTGCAAAGGTTCCAGGATTGATTTTGACGCTTGGTACCACCAAATAATTTGATTTATTTTGTTTAAATTAAATTTTTTCTTTACAAATTGAGGCCCTATTCGAGGCTTAATATAACTCTATACACTAAAAGGCTCTACGCGATAAGGCTCTACGCTAAAAGGCTCTACGCTAAAAGGCTCTACGCTAAGATATCATGTGACATGGTATATACTAACATACTAAATTAATACTAATATGGTATATATCAACATGGTATATACTAACTAAATTAATACTAACATATACTAACATGGTTTATACTAACATGTCAACAAACAAAATTAATACTAACATATACTAACACGGTATATATACTAACATGTCAACAAACTAAATTACTGCTAACATATACTAACAAGGTATATAAAATATATAACATAAATAAAATTAATATGGAAACATAATATATGAGTTTCAACATAAAATATATTGAAATACCTCGAATTAAAGGCTGTGATAGTGATTTTTTTCTCCCAAACTGTATCCAAAGTTGCCTTCGTGTGGGGCCTACGTGTGCTACTCTTCAAGGGGACGGGTGAGACCTGATTTTTTTTTAAAAAGAAAACAGGAGACAGGGGGGGTGGCGAAAAAATTTTGTTTGTTAATGGTGGAACGTGTTATGAGGAAGAAGAAGAGTTCTATTTGAATATGGTAATTCGTAGTAAAGAATTGCGAAATGTAATTCGTAGTTCTTTACTGTGAAATATCAGGGAAATTTGAGGAAGAAGAAGGGTTCGATTTTAATAGGGTAATTCGCAGTAAAGAATTGTAAAATGTAATTCATAGTTCTTTACTGCGAAATGTCAGGGAAATTAAAAAAAAATTAATAAGCATTTCGCAGTATAAAACTGCGAATTACCTTAACGTATGTTAATGTAATTCGCAGTTTTATACTGCGAAATAGGTAGAAAAGTACTTTTTTTTTTAAACATTAAAAATATATTTTATGTTATAAAAGTCATCATTTAGGTTCCGCACTCATTTTAAGGCAAGTCGGCATTCTATTTTTTTTGGGTACCAAGTTTTAGATTTTGACTGTGTTCTATCATATTATGTAGATAAACAACCTAATACTGCATTGCTAATGCTGAATTTTATGCGTGGGTATCAGAACACTTGATTCTTAGGGGTCGTTTGGTTTGCGGATAGGGAGAATTAATCCATGTATAAAACTATATACTATAAGTTATTACGTTGTTTAGTTAGTACTTTAAGAAAAGTTAATCTTGGTATATAATCCACTATAGCTTATACAACGTTTGGTTAGATTTTCTTTTTTAATACCCGTATAAATAATACATCTATAAAATAATAAGGGAATCTCTGTATTATTTTATGTGGGATGGAACGTAAAATAAGAATATGTGTATTAAACAATACATGTATTCGAGCAAAATGTCAGAAGTGAGGCTTAGATGGTTCGAGCACGTGCAAAGGAGAAGCATAGATGCCTCGGTTAGGCGGTGCAAGCAGTTGGCTCTAACGGGTATGAGGAGAGGCAGAGGACGGCCAAAGAAGTATTGGGGAGAGGTGATCAGGACATGACGCAATTTCAGCTCACCGAGGACATGTCCCGTGATATGAAGGTATGGAGTGAGAGTATTAGAGTTGAAGGTTAGTATCTAGTTGAGCGATTTTTTACTCTATTATGTGTGTAAGGCGAGTCGGTTAGTGTCATGTTTTAGTGTGACAGTGGTACATGTTGTGCTCGTACTATTTTCTAGGACCTTGTCATTGCACTAATTATTTATATTGCTTATTGATACTACTTTTTCAGGCATATTTTTTGACTCTTGGCTCGCTGGTACTATCTTTATGATTATGTTATTGCTACTATTTTATTGCCGCATTTCATCTTCTTTTGTCGAGTATCTATTGGGAAACAACCTCTCTACCCCTAGAGATAAGGTCTGCCTACACACTACTCTTATCACTAGGTTTTTGTATTAAACAATACATGAATCAAACTAACAAATTACAAAAATAACTTTTTATGTTAATGCTTCTACTAGATCTTTTTCTCTTGTTCTTTGGTTTTGTGACGACCCAAAGGGTAATCACTTACTTTCTCAATCATTTTGAGCTTCTGAGACCTTGAAAATCTCATTTATAGTTGCCTCGATTTGCGTGTGCAGTCCGGGCAAAGCCAAAAAAGTTTTATATTGGAATATATGAATTATGTGAAAAATTTGAATAATTTTGATATTGATATTAATATGGTTGACTTTGGTCAATATTTTTGGTAAACGGATCGGGCCTGTGATTTGATGGTCTAAAAAAATCCATAGAAAAATGTGAAACTCGGGCGTATGCCCGGAATTGAAATCCGAGGTCTATAACCCCGGTAAAAGAATTTTTCTATTAAATTATTTTCTAAAAATGTTTAAGGAAAATAAAATTGAAATTTGATTAAAAAGTAATGGTATCGGGCTCGTATTTTGGTTCCGACACCCGGTACAAGTCATATATATTGGTTAAGTGCTTCCTGTAAAGTTTGGTTGAAAACGGACGTCGTTTGATGTGTTTCGGCCTTAAATTGAAAATTTGGAAGTTTATGAAAATTTGAATGATTCTCGAGTTTTAAGGCTCAATTCGTTGATTTTGATGTTATTTTGGTGATTTGATCACGCGAGCAAGTTCGTATAATATTTTTAAGTCAATACATATTTGGTTTGGAACCCCGAGGGTTCGGTTGAATTTTGGATAGGCCACGAGTTCAATTTTTCATGTTAGGAAGTTGTTGTTAGTACCTGACCTGCAGGCTTCGCAAATGCGAAGAATACATCGCAAATGCGACGCCTGCCAAATTTCTTCAGACATCACAAATGCAAAAAAAAAGTTCGCAAATGCGAACACCTCCCTTTTTGCCTAATGATCGCAAATGCGAAGAAATGTTCGCAAATGCGAACACCTCCCCTTTATCCCAGTATACGCAAATGCGAATAAAAACCTAGCAAATGCGAGGTGAAGCTGGGCAGCCCATCTTCGCAAATGCGAACCCCCCTAGTTATGGCCTAACTTCGCAAATGCGAAGTTTGTTCGCAATTCCCATGTTTGGTCGGGGTACGCAATTGCGAACGTAGAGACTTGTAAATCACGATTTCCAGCTTCATTTTTCACATTTTCACAACCCAAAACATCCATTGGCGATTTTTCACGAACTCCGTCTACTCCAAATCATTGGTAAGCCAATTTTTACTCAATTCCATCAAACTTTAACATCATATATCATATTTACATCTTAAATTCAAGGGTTTTCATGGAAAAATGGGGGGTTTCGTGTAGAATTTAGGTTTTTAAAAAAATTGGAATTTTCACATCAATTTGAGGTCCTAATTAAGAATAAATTATATATTTGAACTCGTGGAAGGATGGGTTAATTTATTTTGGTCCGAACCTTATGTTTCGACCATGTGGGCTCGGAGTCGATTTTCACTATTCGAGGCAGAATATTGTAAAAATTAAATTTAGCCATTTGAACTAGTTTGTTAAGTAGTATTGATGATATTAAATCAATTGTGTATAAATACGATTGAAGTGGAGCCAAATTCGAATGGAAAGGGCATTGCTAAGAATTGAATTGACCCTAGACATTCGAGGTAAGTGTTTGATATATCCTAGCTTAAGGGAATATGAGTTGAGTTTATGTGCTAATTGTTATGTGTGGAGTCCGTCGTATAGGCATGGTGACGAGTATCTATACGGTGGTCTACCTGATAAGGACGACGAAAAATATGATCCATGAACCACATCTGGAGTAGGAGGTTGCAACCTTCAAAGAAACTTTTTCCTTCCCAGCACCTGGTCAAAGTACGAAAGATATCTGCCAACACCATTGGAAGAATCGAGGAATCCTTCCTTTTTATCATGGCTTTGACTACCCCAGATAAACGAATGTTGATCTTCCGATCCTCTCTCGAGAAGACCATGCACCACAAAAAAGCTACAATGAATGCTTTTCGTCCATGACCTCTCTATGTGTGTTGGTCTTGTTTGTTAATCAGCTTCTGCCCATACTTCGAGAATCCCCCTTCATGCCCATACCTGTCATATAAGAAATCTAGACGGACTTGACCTTGCACCACATGTGCTATCTCGGTATGGTTGATCGACATCTGCTCAAGGAACTTAGTAGCGGTAACATCCCCGGGAGCCAAAAGCCTTTTTGCTCGACCTTTACCCCTAGATTCGTATAACCAACGAATTCCTCCAAGGTAGGAGTCATTTCGAAACCGCTGAGACGAAACACATTATTCTTTGGGTCCCAAAAATGAACCAAAGCTTCGAGGACTTCCCGTTTGAGCTCAATCTCCATGATATTAACCAAGTCTTTCAAATGATCTTTGATCTTCCCTTGCTCAAACCCATCCATGTTGTTCCACCACTGCTCCAATAACCTCGGCACTTCGTCGACAATTTTGAACGATGAGCGCTCCTCATCTCTCAGCCTCTTTTCAGGTCTTCCACTTACTGAATCCATACTGCGCTTATACAAATAAAGTTTTGAGGTCGGGTCCACATCTTAACTTCAAGGAAATAACACCAGACATAAAACAATCCACCAAAGAAAGAAAAAAAAAAACACGGACAAATTCCTTCCCTTATATGTCAATTTTAAACAAGTGACCATTTTTGAAAATATGGCCCCTTCCTAATTCACATAAATTTTGAGGCCGGAAAGATTATTTCACTGACACTTCACAAACTTGCTCATAAAAAAAATAAATTTAAACTGGTATCGTAAACACGACCTTTTAGCGCCTCGAGGACAAATATTTTAAAGCTATGCGAGTAAACCGTCTAAAGGTGATCGAAAGTGGCTGTTTATGCAAAGTCAGCCTTTCGGTGTCCCTTTCGGGAACATTTGACTATATTCGACGAATAGTCTAGCCTGACTCTAAAAATCAATATTTTTTGGTTATTTTTGTAAAATGGCAGTTGGATCCGATGCGGGTTGCCCACGTATCCCACACCTTGTGAGAATCAAACTGGCATAGTTCGGTTAAATAAAATAAGCTACATTTGTAAATGAAACAGACTATTTTTTATTTTATTGAAAAAAAAAACTAAAACTCTTTTTTAATTTTTTTTTTTATTTTAAGAAATAATCACACATTGTTTTAAATTAAAAAGAACATTTTTTTTTTCTTTCTTTTCTTTTTAATTTAAAAAAAAATATTTTGAAACTAATAGATTTTTTTTTTTCCATTTTGCTCAATATTAAAAACTCCGTCTGCATACAAGTCTAAAGCAAAAAAATGTATAAAACAAACAGCATGGAACAGGATGGTCTTTTAATTTCAGGTTGCCTGTCCTAGACGGACTCAACACTTGTGTTGAGTCCCCTAAGTCAAAGGCACATGATGCAGATAAGCGTTCCTCCAAGGGATCCGGCATGAAGTCTTGTCATACTAGGTTTTATTGCCTTGGGTGTTAGAAGCATCTAGACTGGCCATAAAACGAGCGGACAACTCGAGTTGGGAAGGGGTAGCGTACCGGGAGCAATGCTTTTCTGGCTTTAGCTACTTGACCCTTCCCGTTCTTAAATATGGGTGACTGATAATCTTTGGGGAAAACCGTAAAAATTCGCTAAATGGTCCTCCCAAATTCTAAGTATTTTATATATAACATTTATCAAAGGCGTCGCAATTTTTATTTTTATTTTTGGCGAGGTTGTCTCCTCATTTTTTATTTATAGGCCAATCTAAAGTGACTGTAATTTTTCTATATTTTGTTAATTAATGAAATAACCCTAGTTAATTAATATGTGAAAGGTAAAAAAATAATCAAGCTTGAAAATACAACAAAACAAATGGCTATATATATTCAAATGTTAATAATAGTAATAATTGGTAATGTTCGCAGCCATAAATCCAATTTTTTTTATTAAGAATCGTAATGGTAAAGTTACAACTAAGTATTCTTCAAATAAAATGAAACACACGATTTTGCTGATGCTAACTTGAACAAATTATTTGCCTACCTCCAAGTCTATCCATTTTTAATTATCAAATCGTTAATCAACTCACATTTCTAGCTAGGAGTGCTCTCACAGATCTAAGAAAACAAATACTCACAGTCCAAATATGATCCAGTATAAAATTGTTTAACTAATTCTATTATAAGCAAAATTGAAACTAGAAGACAATAAGCAACAGTTCTTCAGCATATAGCTCTTCAAAGCCATGTAGTAACTCTTAATCCAACCTATTTGGTGTAAGGACATCAAGATTCGCAGGGTTAGCGACTCATGTTCTATTTGTAAGTGCTTCTGGTGGACAAATGGACTTTAACATTTTTACATATTCAGGATCAATTGGCAGATTTTGTTGCTTGTTTTGAGGGTATAGCCTATTTGCAAACACAGCGCAATGAGCAATACCAATAGAATGTGCACCAGAGAGGCTGACCATTTCATCAACCGACATCCCTTTTCGTGCAAAGTTCTTGATCAGTTCCTTGACACCGACAAATGGAGAGGGAAGATTGGCTAAGGCCTAATCCTTGATAGAAACACGCCCATCACGACGTCCTGCTTGGACATCAAAGTTTATTTTTCCAACTTTGTAAGAACTTTCACGAGCAGCAAAGGCTAGAATGTCTGCACACGAGACAGTTCCCGGGCATGCAGCCTCAAGCTGAGCTTTAGCTGCATCAATCACCTCAAAGCCTCGTAAGCTGTTCTTGTTTGCTACGCTTTCCTTTTCTGAATTTGGTCC
This sequence comes from Nicotiana noctiflora, assembly GCA_032618575.1. Classification (NCBI taxonomy): domain Eukaryota; kingdom Viridiplantae; phylum Streptophyta; class Magnoliopsida; order Solanales; family Solanaceae; genus Nicotiana; species Nicotiana noctiflora. Next base: position 14,813 of record JASVEL010008361.1, on the reverse strand, counting down.
ATCCAATAGTACAGATGCATCACATCTATGCTGAATCATTCTTCAATATCTCTTGAATATAAGACATTCCTGGAAATTGAGTTACGACAAGAGAAAAGCGGAGTTAGCAATAGAATAGCGGGCAGCAGCAATAACACAACAAGTCACAAGGCATCAACAAGCAGTGAAATCAGGATTCAGTCAACCAAATGAAGCAAATAGCTCCTTTTAAACAGTATTCCCCCAATATCTTAAACCAAAACTCTCCAGAATAATCAAAATCAATCTATTTTGAACTCTCAGATGAATCCAGAATTGTCTCAACTCTCAATAAGTAAAAAAAAATTGAAAATCAACTCATGAACTTCAATGGAACAGTAGACTCTAAATCACAGCTTTGCTCAGCTTGTAAAGAGAAATAATTCAAAATTACTTCAAACACACTGAATCCCCTATTACTAAAATACAGAAGTCTGAAATGAAAGGAGGAAATTCTCTGTTTTTCTCTCTATATTCAGAATATTCAAGCTTTTTAGTTGCTTATCAGAATCCTCTCTTGAAAAATTGCTCTCAAATTTTAAGACTTTTAACTCAGTGTCCCCGCCTTCTTTTCACGGTCTTGTGTATCTATTTAAAGAACAAAAAAAATCCATTTTTAAAATCAAACTTTTTTTTTTCTAGCTTGTATTCTGTTCTCATGTGTATCCCTTTAGCTCCAACCGTGTGCCGCACAATCTTCATAGTACTCCACCAGGCGTGCCATTTTTAAATTGGTAATCGTACCCACGCTTGAGTGAATCAAAAATGGCCATGACCATACTTCTGTGTATGTTTTAAACCAAGTGAGCATTAAATAGTGATAATTTAATTCCCATTGTTTCATTTACAAAAGAGCAGGCTTGGAATATAAAACTCTTCCTTGGATAACAATCACGTGAGCTTTTCTTTGCCAATGTTAAAAGCATTAGCTCCTCCTTCCAATGTACATTGATATACTCGATGCAATACACTTTCTTTATTGTAACCATGGCTTTTTTGTTTTTTTTTTAAAAAAGTGTACAACTTTCATGACTACACCATTATTAAATTATTGGCATTTACACCCACGCTTTATCCTTGAGTTCTACAGATAAACACACAAATGCATGAATTTAAAACTCCATACCAGTTGTGTCTTGAACTCGACAGATTTACAGTGCAGTAGGCGTGCGTTTGAGAAGCATGCCACATTGAATCTAGGAACTTTTGTTGTATTAATTATTGCCTCCACTGATCCATTACTATTGAACTTTGCTCCCCCAATACAATATTTAATACCATAAAATTGTTATGCACCATCCCATGCGTCATTTTTCCATGCATGTGTGACAACTTTAAACCTTTGCCCATTTCTCCTATGTTTTCCGCGCATGTGTGTTTTTTTGGGCAGTGCATTATCACCTTAAGTTGTCGAGCTATAGGTCTTTTCCTTTTCTTTAGGATTTAGCAATGAAATATCAAGAAACAACAACAACAACTACATATCCCATAAAGTGGGGTCTGGGGAGGGTAATACGTACACAGGCCTTACCCCTACCCGAAAGGGTAGAGAGGCTGTTTCCGGCCGACCCTCGGCTCAGAAAAAGAGAGAGAAAATCAACAAACAAAACAAAACAATGTTAGTAAATCCGGGATAAATCAAATAAATAATTATCTAAGCATAAAACCAAAAGTAGAATGACATGCAATAATACCAATCGGTTACTACCATAAGAGGCACAATACAATACATTAATTAACTATAGAGATCGCTACCAAACCCCACTCAACCCCTAACAGAAGTACTAAGAATTCTAGAAGGCCCTACCCTACAACTCTAATACTAGACCTCCAAATTTTCCTATCAAGGGTCATGTCCTCGGAAATCCCCATTCTAGCCATATCCTGCCTAATCACCTCACCCCAATACCTCTTAGGCCTCCCTCTGCCTCGACTCGCGCCAACCACCGCCAGTCGCTCACAACTCCTCACCGGTGCATCAGGGCTTCTCCTCCGCACATGCCCAAACCACCCGAGTCTCGCTTCTCGCATCTTCTCATCCACTGGGGCCACCCCCACCTTCTCCCGAATAACTTCATTCTTAATCTTATCTAATCCGGTGAGCCCGCACATCCACCTGAGCATCCTCATCTCCGCAACTCTCATTCTCTGGACATGAGAGTTCTTCACAGGCCAGCACTCCACCCCATACAACATGGCAGGTCTAACCACCGCTCTATAAAACTTCCCTTTGAGTTTCTGTGGAACTTTCTTGTCACACAAGACTCCTGATGCGAGCCTCCACTTCAACCACCCCGCTCCTATACGGTGAGTGACATCCCCGTCAATCCCCTTGAATCAATGAAATATCAAGAAACTTACACAATTTTGATATTAAATATTAAAATGCGAAAGACGTTATTTTTGTATTTTTTGTATTTTTGTAAAACTTACTTAATTAATCCTAATTATAAAATTAAATTCTAAATGCAAATACGATATATTTTTGTGTTTTCCTCGATTTAACAAATAAAAACGCACACACAGACTCAAACAATAAGAGAAAAATAATACGAAATCAACAAAAATTGCAAACAACACAAAACTATTTTATTTTAAATTTTTTGGGAGTAATTCTCATATAGGGCAAAATCACGTGCACACACTCACCACTCACGAACAACCTTAGTAGGGTTTGAGGGATCGGTACAGAGACTTTCGTATTTTTCCCCCATCGGCTACAGAGTTAGGAAAATTTCCCTTTATTCTTTCCTGTCGTGCGACTTTGATCCTTCAAATGCTAATTGAATTTCTACTATGTTCTCCCGCAGATGGAAAGAACACGTGCTTCCTCATCTACTGACCAGCAGCCCGAGGTACAGCAGTAGCAGCTTCCGTTAGGGGTAGAGGTCGAGGTCGAGGCCGTCCTAGAAGCCGAAGTAGGGGCAGAGTTCAGCCTCGAGCAGCAGCACAAGTGGCAGAACCTCAGGTTCATATCGAGGAGGAGGTTCCAGCCCCAACAGTTCCAATGGGCCCCGCTCAAGTCCCAAGAAGGATTATGTTCACCCTCAATCTTCAGGATGCCTTAGTTCGGATAGTAGGCTTTATGGACAGTATCACTAGAGCAAGTTTACTGTCAGTAGCACCAGCCACTTCTCAATGGTTTATAGTTAAAATTACTATAATTTTTATGCCATCTTTTTTTATATGTTCTATAGTTAAAATTACTAATTATTTTGCTAGCTCAAGCTGCTCGTATTTGTACGAAAAAATTAATTTGATTATCTCTTTTACTTTTATATATTATAACTTCAAATTTGTGTTCTTCAAGATAGCCTTACAGTACTTCTATTGAAAGATTATTTGTCCTGTATTCAAATTTTGACGGATACCGTACAAAGACTTAGAACCAATGGGGGTGTTTAACTTGGGGCGAATGAAAATTTTAGATTGGATAGGTTCATGGGTCCAACCTCTAAAAAGTTACCACTGCCTTCGTTGAGATTCATGGTTTAGAATTTAATTATTTCTTAAAATTTTGCTGCCTCTCTCAATTTAACTGTCGCTTTAGCTCTTTTCACGATAATTAAGAAAATAATAAATAGATATAATTTACTAAGTTACTCGTATTAAATAATTTTTGAGAATTAAGCAATATTAAAAAGAATTGTCACTTCTTTAATATTAGAGGTATAGTTGATAATTATTAACAACTTAGTCTTAAATTTGTAAAATAATTAATAATTTTTGAAAAAATTTCTTGCGCTAAAACGATAATTAAAATGGGACGCACGGAGTAGTAATCATTCACATAAATTTATTTTCCGTGTTAATATTATATGACAGTAGAAAGCACGCTGCTAATGGAACGAAAATTAAAAGCCGGGCATGTTTGACCATAAAATATAAATGTTTGGTTAAACTAATTAAATAAAAAGATAAAAGATTAATCCTATTTAAAGATAATGATATTAGATCTAAAATCGATTTAGCAGATAATGTTGGACTACATCGGAGTGGATTTAATGCAATACACATTAAATATCACGGTTATTAATGGGACGAGAATAATGATAAACAATAAATGACAATAAATATAAATAAGGAGAAAGATTCACCTAACATTGAATGGGGTAAATGATTCTTCCTTCCGACAATGAGGAATCACAAGAATGTTAGATAATATTGAGCACTTTCTCGGATCTTGTGAAAATGAGAATAGATAATCTCAATGGGTTGAATCTCTTTATAAAGTTATTCTTTGTATTTATCTTGAGAGCTTACTTTTCAATAGTGTTTCTATCATCTATGAGATTACATGCTCTTTGTCTTATCTCTCATTCTATTTATATGGGGTATTTCTAAAGAATCCTAAAAGTACAAACAAAGAGAATATTTAAGAGAATATTCCTTCTAAAGATCCCAATGCAAAACTAGTCGTTACTACTATCAGCTCTGCTCGACCTCGTTCGTGGTTGATTTCTTGGTAACTCGTTCTGTTGATCACTGGTCGACTTCGGCCAAATTGCCCATGACAAGTTACAAATTACTCACGATAATCACCTCTTCATACTAAAATTCCTTCGATCGAATTTTGACTCATACAGTCAGTCCCTCCACTTATCGAGGTTGTTCTTTAGTCGACCTTGGTGATCAGACTTCATTAGTCATAGTCGAGAAATTCAGGTGTGATGACCGGTAGGCTATCTTATGATTTAAAATCAAATTCTATGTCCTAAGGCCTTTAAAAGCTCATATCATCCCTCCTCAATTTGCGTATGCAGTCCGAGCGTATTTTCAGAAAGCTTTTGACTTGAAAGTTGATAAAAATAAAGATTTTTGCTTAAAAGCTCCATTTGAGTTGACTTCGGTTAATATTTTTTGTTAAACGGATCCGAATTCGTGTTTTGACAATTCTGGTGGACCCGTATAGAAATGTGGGACATGGGCATATGTCCGAAATCGAATTCAGAGGTCCCTAGCTCGAGTAATAAATTTTTGATGAAAATTAAAAGTCTGAAATTTAATTGTTTTTAAGAAATTATTAATATTTGATCTTGTTGGTATCGGGTCTGTATTTTGGTTACGGGGCCCAGCACATGTTCAATATAATATTTAAGACATGTTTGTGAAATTTGGTGAGAAACGGAGTTGGTTTGACGTGATTTGGACGTCTAGTTGTGGAAATCGGAATTTCAAAGTGTTCTTGAGAATTTCATTTGATTTGGTACTAAAATTTTCTGGAAACAACTTCTCTGCCCCTATGGGTAAAGGTAAGGTCTACGTACACATTGCCCTGCCTAGACCCCACTTGTGGGATTATACTGGGTTGTTGTTGTTGTTGGTACTAAATTCGTATTTCTAAGTGTTATTTTAGCGATGTGATCATGCGAGCAAGTTCGTATGATGTTTTAGACTTGTGTACATGTTTGAGTTGGAGTCCGTGGGCTCAAGTGAGTTTCGAATAGGCTACAAAGTGTTTTGAACTTAGAAATTTGCTGGTGTGCTTCAACTCTTGTTGCAGAGCCTCTGATCTCGCAATTATGAGATCAAGCCTCGCATTTTCGACCATTGTTGGGTTCACAATTGTGACCTACACATGGCATTTGCGAAGAGTAGCTATGGAGGCCAATGTTCGCAATTGCGAACTACTCCTTGCAATTGTGATGGGAACTGTGGAGAAGTGTTCTTCACATTTGCTATCACTTGGTCGCAAATGTGGTCTTGGTCATGTTCGCATTTGCGAACAATGCAGAGGTGAGAAGGGGTTCGCGTTTGTGATGCCTCCTTCGGATTTGCGAAGCCCAGTTCGTATTTGCGATATCTGTAGCTAGGTAAATGAGTCTTGAACGAGATTTTTCATTCATTATTCAAAATCTTCAAATCCTAGAACCTTAGAGGATATTCTTACAAGACCAATTATTCCCCGAAACTTTGGTAAGTGATTGTAACCTACTTTCTTTCAATTTCCCATCACATTTCATGATTTTCCAATCTATAATCTAAGATTTCCATGGTAGGATTTGGGGTTTTTGGGTAGAGACTAGGGATTTGGAAAATTGCGGATTTAGACCTCGAATTGAGGTTGCATTCCAAAACTAATTATATATCCAAGATCGGGGGTTAATAGGTAAATTAATTTTGGTCCGAACATCGCCCGGGGTCAATTTTTGACTTTTTAGAAAAAAGTTTGAAAATTTTAAATTTATACATTGTAGTTGATTTGTTTAGCAATAATTGATATTATTGAGTTAATTATGTCTAGATACGAGTGGTTTGGAGGTGGATACTAGAGGAAAAGCAATAATTGAGTATTGAGTGACCCGCAGAGTGAGGTCATGTCGTGTCTAACTTTGACTCAAGGTATTTGGAACCCTTGACTTATTTGCTATATGAAATCCATGTGTGCGGCGTATAGGTGAAGTGGCAAGTACCTATGCGCCGCCAATTATCTATTTTGTCTATTTCCTCCCCGTTCTTTGTAAATTGTCTTTTCTCCCTTAACCACCACATGCTTTACTTGAATTTTATGCCTATTTGCGACTTGTTAGACATTGTTTCTCTTTGTTGAAAGCATTAGTTCTTTCGTAGCTTCGTCATCTTCTATTATTTGCTTAAGTTTTTATTGGTACTTTTAAGGTATACTTTCTGGATTGGTCTCATTGCATAGTATTATTCGTGCAGGTTCTATATTGAATGAGGTTTCCTTTTCTTGGTTCATTTTGGTAGTTATTCATCGTAAAGGCCTTATGATTCAGCCTGTTGATTTGACTGTGTGCATTGAGTGTTTGATTTTGATATGGTAGGATCGGCTTGCACGCCGCAACGGATGTAATAAATGAGGATTGATATGGTGAATAAGGGTGAATATATCATACGGTGAAATCGGGTTGCACGACGCAATATGTGTAATAAGGGCGGACTGATATAGTGAAATTATGAAATTGATATTCATATATGGTGAGATCGGATTGCGCGCCACAATAAATATATTACTTTCTATTATTGATATTCTTATGGTAGAATAAGGGAGGAATATGTGAACTGGAGGGAGTAGTTAGGAACACCCAGTTGCACAACTCTTAGAATCTGATATATTCACAACTGAAAGATAGGCAAAGCAAGGTCGAGTAGTGTGCGGTCCTAGTGCTGGGGCTAAAGTATATGTGTTAAACGGGCCGGGTCAGTCAAATTCCGGACTGGCCCATACCGACTAAAATTTGAATCGGCTCGGATCGATTAAAATCGAAATCGGCTCGGACCGGTTAAAGGGGCTAGGTTGGGCTGGATTAGGGGGGACATGTAGGTTGCACTATTCACATTTTAAATACCGATTACTCGTACCAGTATAACTTGTTAGATGAACAATGCCGTTAAACTAGTTAACCGGCCCAGCCAGGATCGACCCGACCCGGTTTAATGGTAATTGTTTTTAACTAGGCCTAGATCTGACCGTTAGAAACGGTCTATTTCAGAAAATGGTCGTTGCCCAACGACTAGATTGCACAATTAGCACAATTTTGTTTTTTTTTTTAAACTTAACCCCCATTTGAAAAACTATAAATATTCCCTGCCAACTTCCTCATTACTTCACTCTTCTCTCAATTCTCATTTCTCAATCTCAATTCTCAAATCTCAAATTTCAATTCACGTTAAATCATGCCTCGTACTTCTAGAGTGTGCTCATATATGTTTGGCAACATTTTGAGGTGGTAGAAGAAAATGAAGAAGGTGAGAAAGTAAAGTGCAAGAACTGTGGTCAAGTCTTAAATCTTCGTTCAAGATCTGACACGGGCAGTTTAAGGAGGCATATAAAGTATTGTCTTGAGCGTCCTCCGGAAAATCGTATTTAACATTTTAAGATAATTTATATTATTTTAAAATTATTAAAAGTATTTATGCTTAATATATTAGTTTGTTACATTAATTTGAATTATTATCAATTTATAATGCATGCAAATTTAGTTTTACTATTTTTGTTAATTTACTTTTTAAATGCATGCAAGCTTTAATTTTGTAATTTTGAATAAATGTAGCACTTGCAAATTTATACGTGCAAGTTTTCCCCATCTTCCTTGTATTCTTTATATTAATTCAAAAAGTATTAATATAACATACAATTGTTATAAAAAAAACAATTTTAAAAAATTCACTAAACCCGGCCCCCTCAACCTGTAACCCTTAAGGTACAATTTTCACCCGAATGAATTCGAACATGTTAAACCAGTAAGCCCCAACCTGTAACCGACCGGGATAATAACCCGTACGGGTACAAAAAATCTCAATTCATCCTGGCCCGACCCACCCGTTTAACACCCTTAGGCTAAAGTGACAGCCGATGGAGATTCTGTGACATCTGGCCACTTGCATCATATCTTGGTGCTTCATCATAAGTGAGTCATACGCCGGGTATCAAACACTTTGGATTATTTATATTGGAATTAGTTATCCTAATATTATTTATTGTATTAAATGGGGATTGTCAATATTACTGCTTTATCCATAGATTACTATTCCAAGCTCCGGCACGTATAACTCCCAGTAATCCATAATCCTAAGATAATTTATCTCAAGACTAGTAACCAAACAATGGATGGGCGATATATAGTAAATTTGTATTCCATGATTATTTTTACTTATCCATCATACAAAACGACTCTTAAATTATTAATGTTAAATTTTACGCTGGTATTATCATGCCTACTTTATGAAATCAAACTGCCCTTAAGTATAGTATTGATCATTCATTCAAAATATTGCGACCCAAATTGGAACGATGGGGCCTGGTCAAAAAGATGGCTAGGCCAGTATTACTTTCAAGTCTTTCCATAGCAGTTCTTATAGATCTGTGGTAGAAAATTTTGAGGTTATCCACAAATATTGCATTAACAAAATTCTGACCCCAAAAAAAGGACCCAAAAGTCAAAGTTGCTTCACTACTGTCCCTCCCTCTTTGCAACCTTTTCAGAATATTTGCCTGCAAAATACATAATTATGAAAGTTGTTACAACATCTGCTAGGGAGCCCCATTACAATGTGTTCAATAGGACATCTTTACTTATTTTATATAATCTCAAACTATAACAAACATGCAAATACCTTTTATATTAACTATTTGTGAGAATAGTAACACAATTATGATAAATGTTACACAGAAAAGATAAAACTGAAGGGGCTTATAATTCATAGTTATCTTATAAGTGACATAATTATGTAAATACTTTTTCATACCGTTAGAGCATAAAAGTTAAACTCAATAAAAATATATTAGAACAGGAAGGATACTTACAATGGAAGTGCGCAATAGGTTTTTCTCCATTCTTGATCAGTTCAAACTTGTAAACATCTCCTACTTGGAGACCATTTGCTTTTCTGAATTTTGACCATCCTCTTACAATTCCAAAATGATGTCCTTCTCTCCCTAGCCACACTGACCAAGATCTATGTTCTTCATTTTTCAGAATCAACTCACACTTTCTATCCATCAATCCATTTGAATTTAAAAAATCCAGTGGAAGATACTACCACACAATTTATTCCATTATGTAGAACAAGTTTGATCAGTTGTTATCACAAAAACAAAAAAGGCAAAGAAAATTAAGGAATATAACTAAAATAAGTTCAAGCATGCACTTACCAAAAATGACTTCTTGGTGCAATAAGGTTTAATGGTTGAAATGAAATAAGAAAGATCATTATCATCACCAGAAGTTGAAATAGATACTTCTGCATTGAGAGGAATGTCTGTTGTTCCAAATTAATCATGTTGAAATGAAATGATTAATTAGAATAGAATATGATATGAAAATAAAGTTCAATTAATAGTTTGAATTAAAACTTGACTAGATACTAATTAAATTACACGGATAGATAATATTGAAATAACAAGCCTTCTGCCCTAGAGTTTTGATCTAGTGGTAAGAGCGCAACTTGTCATATGCAGGCACCATACATAGTGGTGCATATGACAATGAGAAAGATCATCAAAACAAGAAGCTGATTATAAGATGAGAAAACTTACCTTGAGACTTCTCCATTGGAGTTTCTGCATCACTAACAACTTGAAATTTCCATATTGATGTCCCTCCATCAGTAACAATCTCAAACATAATACGGTCTCCTTCCTTTAAACGGTTATCAGCAATGAATTTACGCCAGCATCCTCCAATATAAACCCTCTTTCGGCAATTAGAACTTAGCTTTAAATTCCACGACCTTTGTCTTTCATCTCTTAGAATCAAATAGCACTTCTTGTTGGTGAGACTATTTGCAATTTTTTGAGGAAGTAACTGCCATGGGGTATAACAATTTGCATACATAATTAAACAGTTCATATTATATTCTTCATACATTCACTTGACAAAGATAAAGAATAACAAAAAACAGTGCACATGCTTATTTTATCCCAGTAGTTGCTATCATCCGTCACATGGAAAATCATGCTCATATCATTACTTTAGCCTAAGATTCTTGAATAGCTTGAAATTAATGTGTTTTGAGACATACCAAGAAACTTTTTGAAAGGCAATAGGGTCTAATAGTGCATTCAAAATGAGTAGCTGCTTCTCCATGGGAAGAAACCTTGTTTGACAACTTGATGCTGGGGCTTGCCTTTTCTGTCACATTGTCAAGAAATTAAATATGGAATTAAATTACACTTAAAATAATTATCAGCATTTTAAATATTCACACCATACACAACTAAAAAGAATTCAGTCAGGTGCACGCAGAGTTCAGTGAAGTACCGTACCAGCATTCCGTAATGCAAGCGTTAATGGGATTCCATAAAGAATGCAAGAATACAATTTTCCATAAAGAGCTTCACCTTTAAATTCAAAATTCTTGGAAGTCTCTCCAAAAGTATGAGCTATTTCTTCCTTTTCTTGTTGCAAATACTCCGAATATTCTCTGTCGCAGTGACTTGAATCAAATATGGAAACATCAAACTTCATGTTTCCTTCATGTCTGAAAACCAACACATCTCCTAACTGCAAACCATGCTTTTTTGCAAAATCAGACCAACCCGCTTCGAATCGACGACCGTTCACCTTCACCAGCCACTCCTTATCACCCCTTCTCAGTATTGCATGTTCATTCTCATGTCCCTTCATATACTTCAAGAAACCTACAGGAATTTTCTGCAGTACAACAAATATGTGTATATAAAAAAACCATGTCACGAAGTATGATTCGTATCATTTTTTTAGGAAGTGACAATAATGGATAGAAAGATGAAACAGTTAAAAGTATAATAACTCACAAGGTCATTATTGAAACCAGGCAGAATTGGTTTGAAAAATTGAGGTTTCTTGGGAGGAACTTTTTTCATGGCTGCCGATTAACTACAGAGTTGCACAGGAAACTAGAATAAAGAAGGCGGCTTACCAAGTAGGAAATAATACCTATTGAATAAATGAAGCATTAATTGTCTGCACTCTCCACTTCAATCAAGCTATTTGATCTGACCACAATAAGACTTAAGGTCACTTCAGAAATGTAGGACTATTTAAAATAGTTCAAAACACATACTAGTATATTAGCTATATCAAATTACATGATGGTATTTGAGTGTCCGGAACCAAAATATTGTATTTTTGGACTCAAATTACGTTAATAAATATAAAAAATATATATATATTTATATATAGCGTCCAATTATAACACGCTATACCTTAACGGTAACTTTCTCCGTTAGGGTATAGCGTGTTGTAATTGCATGCTATAGTGACAGCCGATTTGACTTCTCTATATAGCATATAAATTGAAAACGCTATACATATAGCGTTTAAAAAAATGTTATACCTTGATTTTGGACCCACCAATAATTTAACTGACATAACAGTACTTTAAATGAGTATAGCGTATTTTTAAAGAATGTTATACGTCAAAAAATTTCCATATCCCGGGCTAGCAATTTCCTATGTAAATTGGTTAGGATATTAGAGAAATTCGTTAAAAAACAAAAATTCCAACTCCTTTCAATTTTTTGTTGTTGTTGTTGTTGTTGTTGTTGTTAAATTCTTAAGCATTTTATCGTAATGTCTGAAGAGCCTAGCATAAGAGTTTCGTTATATTGGGGAGGGGGGAGATATGAGATTGTGATGGAAAATAACTATGTGAGGTATAGTTTATCTCTACGGGGTCATATTAAATTACCATTTACAATGAAGTACGATAAATTGGTATTGTTGTTATGCAAAAAAATGAGTGTGAGAAAATGTTTAGTGATAGTTAAAGTGACAGGAAGATATCAGTATTCCGTCACTCCGCAAGGGGGTGCTTTTTACTCGGAGTTAAACATCTACCATGATGAAACTTTGAGGGATTTTCTGAGGACTCCGGATGAATACCGAGAATATCTTGTAATCAAAATGTTGGATATGTACGTCAAGGTCGAAGATGTTCCAAACAATGAGGTTGCCGGACATGTTCCGAATAACCCCCAGTCATCGGGTGGTTATTCTCGAGCAAGTTTTGACAGACAGGTTCCGGATGAAAGAGCTTTCCTTATTTTGAACTTTATCCCTGCATGCTTTACATAATTCACAAGACGAGTGGTAAGCTTCAATTTTTTTTTTGTTACAATGTATAATTTTTGTTGTATTAAATTTGTATTAACGCTCATATATTTAACACGGGGCATATGATGGATAAGAATTTTACAAATTATGAACCCAAGCATTATTTTGCTGTCTTGAATCACAGCTGTCCATCCGGGAGCCATCACCTAAATGAAAATGTCCATCATAGAAATTCATCATATTACGACTTGTAAGTGAAGTGATACAGCTATATAGAGAGTATTTATTAAATTCAGTATCTTATTATTTTGTGGATTGTGCAGTGAAAACGAGCTAGTAAATGTACTCACTCAATTGCCCGAAGAGGACGTATTAAATCGGGATCTAGCAGACATACTAAGTGAGGAAGAGAACATTGATTATGACAACAATGATGATGAATCTGGAGACGAGACACCATTTACTCGTGAGGATGGTGATGGGGAGGATGAGAAGTGGACCTAATTTGACGAGAGAGTATGCTCCACTACCCCCACCCCCAGATGAAGAGTGTACGAGTCCCAAGTGTCGTTTCAATAAAGGGAGATTCCTTACCTTGAGAACTTGACAAGTTTACCGGATGTGGAAGCTCTTACAAGGGATTTTGATGAAATTCGGACAGTAGTGCTGGATGAGTCTAGACCAACGGTATTGGTAAAAGGTAGGCTTTTTCCTAATAAAGCGCGCCTAAGAAGGACTTGTAAAATAAACAACGTAAAAGAGTATCGTGAGATAACGGTATGGGAGTCAAGTCCGGTTGTATACAAGGTTGTTTGTCGTATGTGGTTTTGGTCCTGTCATTGGATGTTTTGTGCGAGCAAGAAGAAGACGGGCATGTGGAAACTCGGGAAATACATTCCCACCCACACATGCAAAATGGACACATCCAACGGGAATAACTTCAACTTGGATATTGACTTTATTTCTCTTGTTCTTATTCCATACATCGAAAAGTACATAAGGTATAAAATTAAAGAATGCATTGCAATAGTCCACGAAGAACATGACCATACCATTACTAAAAGAAAGGCATATCTCAGGCGCAAACGAGCATTTGAAATAGGCTATGGTAACTGGGATAAGTTATTTGTTGATTTGCATAGGTATATGGTTGCACTGTAGCAGTTTAACCTCGGGACAGATGTTGAGTGGAAGCTTGAGCGGAGTTCGGGTAAACCAAAATATATATTCAATTACGTGTACTGGGCATTTAAACAAGCAATTGATGATTTTTTGCATTGTCGTTGTGTAATATCCACAGAAGACACTCATGTCTATGGAAAGTACGATATCAAGTTGTTTATAGTCATGGCAGTAGAAGCTAATGGACAGATATTCCTCTAGCTTTTGCTATTTGTGTCAGTGAAAGCCAAGAGATGTGTGTCACACCTCCTTATTTACTATACCCCGGAAGGGTATAAAAGAGTTTTTCTAATTAAAAGACAATCGAGACGGGATTTATTTATTAAAGATTCAGAGTAGCCACTTAAAAAATTTATGGTATCCCAAGTCACCGGTTGAATCCCGAATTGAGGAAAAGAATGACTCTGTATAACAGTCCACGAACCAAAAATGAGAGTAAGGAATTCGGTTAACCCGGAGAAGGTGTTAGGCATTCCCGGATTCCGTGATTCTAGCACGGTCATGCAACTATCATATTTGGCTAAAATCTGATTTTAAAACATGTTTTAACTTATGTGCTTTTTAACTTTAAACCGCTTTGATTCTTATTTGTTAAAGAGAATTACAACGTCGTGAAAATATGTCTCGAACCACGTCAGATAAATGCACCCGTGGTTTTTGACACATTTCGACTTCGTTGGGATTTGGATTTGAGTCACATAAATGTGCACCCGAGTTTTAAGAAGGTAATATTATTAAATATCGGGCCTAAAGCGACTAGCGTATTATTAACTTTGCGGGAAGCCATGAAATTCTCTAAATGGCATGCCCCGAAGTCTAAAATATTTTTATGTAAGTATTTAAAGAGGGCCACGCGCTTTGTGATTTTATTTGGCGCGGTTCACCTCATTTATCTTAAGGTTATCCTAAAGCAACTATTATTTTCTATTTACTTTGTCTCTACAAGGCCTTTATAATTATTTGAGAACTATTGTGTTTGGGTCCATGGACTCATATAGAGTCAGACCCTCAACAATTTTGGGCTTTGAAAGCGGCCGAGGCAACAGGAGAACAACACCAGCTTGCAAGGTTGTTCACAAATGTTGGGCCTCGGCCTAGGCCCAATTAAGATGT